>SKCR01030805.1:0-114426 GCA_019454045.1 Zanthoxylum bungeanum
TCGAAAGCCGTTACACAAATTTGGTATATGTTTTTATTTGATTTTGGAAATCAAATTAACTTAATACACAACTTATCTCATTCTCTCTTTCTCCCTCTTCTCACGCCCAAACCAGTGGCCTTTTTTCTTCTATTTTGCCGAGCAGTGAGGGAAGCTTGGAGTGGGATTTTGTGGCAAAATCTCAAGTGCTAGCACACTTAAGAGACATGTGAAGGTGATAGGGAAGTCCACCCATGAGCCGGGAACCGTTTGACGAAGCTCGGAGCTTGACGAAGGACCCAAATCGAGGCCAAACTAGTGAGTTTGGACTGCTACTGCCGTGACAGTGAACAGAAGGCAGGATCTGAATTTTTGTTGCCTCCGCGTCGCTCAACCGATCGATGTAAGTATTCCGCAACTTCTTCGATTTGTATTCGCACTTGATTCATGCTTATTATTGATCTTGGGACCTTAATAGAAACCAACAGAACAAATCATCCTCTTCCTCTATTCATCAAGGTCATGGTAGTGAGGTTTAGTTTCACCTCATTGCCGCACCTTTGCCTCTTGATTTGGGGTTAGTTTTGTTTCGTTTTTAATTGGGGATTTTGGGAAACACTTTGGGGATATTTTGGGGCTGAGTTGGGACTGTTTTTGAGTGATAAATCAGACCTTAAATACTCTAGCAGTTCACGCCCATAGTGGATTGTTTGTGTGCAGTTGGGTTGTGTAACGAGTGCAAAACAGTTCAATAATTCACTGCAGTTCGGAGGCTGTTTGGGGACTATTTCGGGGGTATTCTGGGGCTGAAATCTTGTCCGAAACAGAAGTAAAATTTCAGTATACCCACTGGTTACATTCGGCTAAAGGAAGGGCAAAGCAGAAAAAATTTTCAAGGTCGATCCGTGTGCCTAATCGCTTCCGCTGCGCGAGGAAAGCGTTTCCTACAATTGGCATCTAGAGCGAGGTTGAAAATTGTTCTTAATCCTTTTCTTTTTCATTTAAAGTTTCTGTTTTTAATATATTTATATGAGTTATAAATATTATATGCATGTTTAGATGAGTGGGCACATTGTGATATTCATATGATGAATGTTTTTGTATTTCATGTGATGAATGGATTTTGCATTGGTCGTAAATTTTTCCGGCTCTTATTTTTGTAGTTGTTTTGTTTGGGGATGTAAGGCCATAAGATGGCCATTGTTTACATTTGTTGTAATTTTATTTTTCAATGTTAAATTTCAATCTTTGTAATTTGGAGCACCGAAGTCGTAAAATGAGCCAACACCACTTTGGAGCGGGATTTGAAGACCAAGGAATGCCTTGGTAAATCTTTTGTACTAATTAGATTAGTATAGAAAAATAAGAGCCCGGTCATTGTAAAATATTTTTTTTATGTTATATGTATGTTTATTTTGAATTGTTTGAATAACATGTCATATAGCTTAGGGTTCCCACTCTTGCATTTTACATGCCATAACATGTCATAGATGCATTATCATTATACACATAAAAATATGATTTTATGTAATTTAAAATGTTTAAATTATAATATGATATGCATAGAAATCAATTAATTAGATTATTTGGATTTATGGTTTAAAATTTGAATTCTAATATATTGGGCTTAATTGGTGCATAATAAATTCCATTGGTATATAGGATGGAAACCCGGATATAAATTCCATAGCCGAATCCGAATGGATGGTAATATGGTCTGCACTCGGGATACAATTCCACGTACCATTGAATTTTATAACGCACTAAGATTTATTAAAATGTTTAATTAAAATTTTGACCTTTTAGAATTCCAAAATTTTTAAACTTTTAGTGTCTAGTATTTTAAGAGTTAAATATAATAGCTCACTATACCACTCTAATTAAATTAGTTTAATTGAGTAAAACTATTAGTAGAGACTAATGAAAGTGAGTGATACAATTTTAATAGTTAAAATTGATTAACTCACTTATGACAAACTAGTGTAAATAAAAATTATGATTTAGCCGCCATATTTTTATCTACACTAGTTAAAATAAAATATTAGATATTTTAGATAGAAACCTTAATATTTAAAATAGTGAGTGGGAGAGGGATATACGACAGTATATCCAGCGATCTCCGTTGTTAGTCCAAAAACGTGAGATTCAAAAGGCGCCTCGAGACGGATTTGTTTTCGTCCCCCTATGGATGGTGTCCATTTTGGGTCAATATCAGGTTTGGGTTCCGAGAGGATAAGGATTCTAGATGTATCTCGTGAACTGACCTACCCTACGGCGGCACTTCACTCGTTAAGTCAAAGAATCCCGAAACGGCGGGTTACACTCACAAAGGAATAATTAACTGTTAATAAAATTCCTTGATCAAATAAAACGGTAGTTGTTTAATATAGGAATAAAAGTTATTCCCGCATATATTAAATTGACTGAGATTGTCTCGATCTATCATGCGAGTACTTGACCTACCCTACGCCGGCACTTACTTGTGGGATGGTAGATTTCTGTTGCATAGTAATTCTCTTAGGTTTCTAATTCATTATTCATGGTTCATGCATCATGTTTAATTTTATGCTAAAATTATTTGATGATTTTAATATGGGATGAATGAATGTTAAATGCATGTTTATTTTATATTTCAGCCATGGTTTCTCCAATTATTTCCATACTCTCAAACGATAAATTAACCGGGGAAAACTATGTTAAGTGGAAAAGTAACATGAACGCTATCCTGGTCTGTGAAGACCTAAAGTTTGTCCTGACAGAGGAACGTCCTCCCGAGCCGGTCAGAAATGCTGGCCAAGCTGTGCGCGATACCTACCAGAAATGGGTCGCATCAAATGAGAAAGCCCACTGCTACTTGCTAGCAGGGATGTCTGAGGTTCTTGCTGCAAAGCATGAGCCTACGGCTCTAGCATCTCAGATGATGGAGTCATTGCAGGGCATGTTTAGGCAGCCTTCGGACCGTCAACGCCATGAGGCCATGGTCTCAACGATGACTGATAGGATGAAGGATGGGACATCAGTCCGAGAGCACGTCTTGAGGATGATTGATGAGTGGTATTTATATCACTTATTTCCACTCATTTGACGTAATATTTCGTATAGTTTCTCGAGTTTTGTGAACGTTTTGATGTATTTTGTGTTATTTTGTAGATAAATAAAGTTTGGAAAGCATTGGAGGCAATTTGGGGCAAAAACGGACAAAAATGCGTCACAGGGATATTTTGGTCTTTAGCGCGTCGCGACGCTGAAGACTTTCGTGTCACGATGTCTAAAATGCGCCGAACAGTGCTAACCGTGCGCCGGGTCCACAAATCAGAATCTGAGAAAAGTTTGACTTTGCTAAAATGCGCCGTGCCACGTGTCAGCATCCTACGGTGCCGACAGTCGCCATCGCCACGTTGCCACGTGTCATTCCAGGTCATTTCTATGTCATCAGCCACGTCAGCAAGTCAACAAGTCAACATTACAGCATCACCGCCACGTCATCATCAGCCAATCAGGAAGTGCCACGTGTCGCAATTCTATGGTGACGACAGTCTCTTTCCCACGTGTCGCCACATCGTCGCCACGTCACCGCCACGTCATCGCCATGTCAGCATAAATAATTGAGTATCTAATCCTTATCTGACATGTGGCGGATAAGAATCTCAGCGACCAATCAGAAGCCTCCAAATGTCACAATAATTGAAGCCCAACCACCGCGCCACGTGTCACCTTATGAGCTTATCCAGAATCTTCAAACCAGCGAACCAGAGCGTGCCACGTCGACAAAAGCTGGAGTAGCGACGCTGAAGCTCATGGCGTCGCGACGCTGGAAGTCTACTGAGGCCTATAAATTGAGCTCGAGATTTCAGAATTGAATGCGCCACTCTCTCTCTTCTATTCTATCTAAAGAGAGAGTTTCTCTCTCTAGATTCTTTAGTTTTTTAGTTTTTTTTAGTGTTTTAGTTTTTTTTAATTTTTAGTTTTGTAAATAATTTTAATTACGTTTTGTGATAATAGTAATTTAATTTTTACTTTTTACTTTTTACAGTTTTTACTATTTACCATGAGGAGGTAACTTCTCCAGCTAGGGTGAAGGTAATTCTTTTACTGTTACTATTTAGATTAATCTCCCTTAAAAATATAATATTCACTTTTTAAAATATTGACTTAAAAAGGATACCGCCAGATTGGTCGGTTGGTAATTTAATTTTGATTCCGCCATTATGGCTGGTTGGACTTAATTTGACTTAATCAGGTTACCGCCTATATGGCTGGTTGGAAAAAGAATCACAAGTTTATATATATTATTTTATGGGAGATATCTAAATTAGTAGTAGTAAAAGTAATTCCTTTTACGTTAGCATTTTATTTTATTTTACTTTTAAGTTGTTACTAGCCCTAGTTATGTGTTAGTTATCTAGGGTTGTGATGAATTCTCATATCACCGGTTTATAAGGGGTTATTTTATAGTTGGTAATTTAAAGGTTTACTTATTAAGTCTTAAGCTTAATGCTTCTTGTTGTCTGATCACCAATAAGATTTATGTGGTAAATCTAAAATGAACTAGACATAGGGATTTTAGGTTTCAGCCTTAGACTTAATAACCCACGATCTTCCTTGAGGATAGATAACCCTTTAATAGATTTCCTTACAGGATAGGAATATACCTGTCGGGCGGGGGTAGCCATAATTGGAACTTAAACTTAATGAATCCAGATAATTTGGTTGACATAGACATATGGTTCAATTGGGTTAAATTGGGTATTTGTGTCTGACCATCGGAATAGGCTTTTACATAATTTAGTGTTTCAGTTAGTAAACTGATTTATTACACAAACATAAAATAATCACTTCATCTTTTAAAAGATATTAGAAGGATTCACAACCCTATATCTTTGTGTCTTTTGTTATTTTCCTTAGTATTTTCTTTTGTCTTTTTTTTTATTTATTTATTTTGTAAAACCACTTTCAACCAATCAAACAATCATTCTCTGCACCCTCAATTAGATATTTGTAAATAAATAATATCAATAATTAATAACAATAGTAGGAATTAAGTCCTCGTGGGATTGATATTTTTATACTACTTGAACGATACGTGCGCTTGCGTTATACGTGTGTGTTTACGCCGGTCAAGTTTTTGGCGCCGTTGCTGGGGACTTATATTCTCTTGAGTTGTTAATTTGAAGCTATCCAATTTACTTGTATCTAATTTTCTTTATCTGTAATTTTTATTTCTTTATTTTATTGTATTTTCAGGTGATTGAAAAAATGGAACATTATTGGGAGATTGAGAGATCACGAGCTTTACTAGAAGATACACCCCACATCTGGGAGCAACAGTCCGGTTTTCTGAGGCCTGTTGTCCAGCCAACAATTATCACTGGATGCCAGAACCAAGCAATACCACATTTCCTCAACAGAACAAAATGGGGAGATGTGTAATATGTGATAGTAACCACCCGAACGATCAATGTATATACCTTTCAGAGTGGCAAAATTTTCAGAATCATTCAAAGTATGAAAAACCATCACATTTTCCATCTTATCCACCATCCATAAGCGATTTTCATCAACAACTAGAACCATCAGAGGAAGATTAGTTGTTAAACATGCTCAAAGATATGTTCGAGTTGGATGCAATGCTTGAAACAAGCCAAAATCATTGGAAAGTATTCAGAGACAATCAGAATTCATTCAGAGGATGACAGATCAAATGAGACAATTCACAGAAAACCAGGACTACATACCTCAAGAACCAGTTTCAGATGACACTGATGAAGCCTTCAAATACCAATCATTTCACAATGACACTTCAACAGAGGAGGAAGCTGAGCAGTATCAACAACCAGAGGTATCAGTTCAGGAGCCCGAACCGGCAAAGTCTTAATTTGACTTTTATTATTCAGATTCTGACGAGGATGAAGCTGATCTATTTGTACCAACAACGCACAAAACGGAGGATCAAACATTCAATCCTCAAAATGAAGATCTTGGAGCATGCTTACATGATGTTTGAAGAAGATCTACCTGAGCCAACCATTCCAGTCATATCAGAGGATGAAGACCTAATGACAAAAACATCTTTACATCCTCAGGCAGATACTTATGGAGCATGTATTTCACAGATGACAGATAAAGAGCTGAATACAAAAATTTTACAATACATCTGTGAATAAAAGGTGGAGCAATAAACAGAGCAAATGGAGGAACAAATGTCTGACCTTAATAAAGATCCAGAGCATTCAGGAGAAACATCGCTGTTTTGGGGAGTACAAATCAAAGATATCACCCAGAAGGTTGACATAATGGAACTTCCATTCCAAGTCAAGCACTATATGAGACCTCCTGATTTTCTTTCTTTCTTTGCAGGAATCACTAGAACAACAAGGAGCAAAAAGGTGGCACGAGCACTGAATAAGACAAAACTCTTTTTGCCACTTTACCGTTGGAAGATACCCTTCAAAAGCAACGCTCACGGGATTGTCTTTAATCGGACATCCAAAACGACATTGAAACCTCCTTGACATATGGATTTCAATCACGTCTGGCTGAAGACGTAAAATTTAGCGCTAGCAGGGAGGCAACCCATGCAATTTGTTGTAATTTGTTTTCATATATTGTGTGAAGTTTTTAATTTTCTGTATAATTTTTTTGTAGGGAAACGCACAAACGAAGCATTTTAAGACAGAAGGATTGTGTTTGGCAATCAAAGATGAGAAACAATTCATTAGCGATGGCTGAGTAAGGAATGAAATCTAGACACATCCTAATGAATTTATACTAAGCGAGTGGCGTATTGCGTACACAATTCCGGTGCCTTAATTATTGCTTTGATTCGCTTTTCTGTTGTAATTATCTTTATTTTCGTAGACAGGATCCACTTTTAGCTAACAATCGTCCTTGGAAGATATTAGTGCTAATATTACTCACCCTTTTTCAGGTACTATAAATTCAAACCGTCATTGCACTTTTGAAGGCATCCTGATTTGAAAAGAAATACATAAAAATGGAAGCCACTTCAAGAAGACGAGTTGAAAACATCTGTGTATTTTGCGGTAGTGTTGGAGTAAAAGCCGCAATACGTAGAAGCAGCACAGAATTGGGTCGAGTCTTAGCTGCAAGGAATATGCACTAATATATGGCGGAGGCATCTTGGACTTATGGGGATCGTTTCAAAGGCTGTACAGGAAGGAGACAGTCATGTTTTGGGAATCATCCCAAAACTCTTGGCAGAGGCAAATCTTATTGGATCATCAAACGGAGAGGAACTGATTGTGCCAGGTATGTATGAACGACTGGTAGAAATGATTAACCGTGCTGATGCTTTTATCGCTTTGCCAGGTGGCTTGGGTACACTGGAGGAAATATTTATAGTTCTATCTTGGGCGAACCTGAACATACACCAGAAACCGCTTGGACTGCTCAACGTTGATGGATTTTATGATTTTCTTTGTGTGTTTCTTGATGATGCTCGGAGAAATGGGTTCGTGTCAAAACCTATGAAAGAACTCCTCTTCACTGCCACAACTGCTCCGGATCTAATAGACCAACTCATAGCCTATGAACCACAAGTTGACCCTATCCTTTCAAAGATAAATTGGTCAGAGGACGATCGTGGTAAGATGCGTAAGATTAATCTGGATCTTAACCTTTAATTTCCTGTAGATTTTCAGCTAACCAGGTACGACCTTCTAAACTCTTCTTCTACTTTTAAGACATTGGGGACAATGTCTCATTTAGGTTTGGGGGAGGGAATTAGTTGATTAGTACCTTGTTTTTAGTTTGTATGTTGTTTTTATTTTTATTCTAAAATTTTTCGAAAAATACAAAAAAATGGAAAATTTTCAAAATAACAAAATATTTGTGTTTTTTTGCATTTTTATTTGACTAAAAAGGTGAAATGGTAAGAGATAGCTGAGTAAGGAGTTTCCGCTCCTGAGACGTATCTCAAGCCTATTTTGAAACAAGTTAATTTTTGTTTATTTCATTTTGAATTATTTAATTTGTGAATTCTCCTTAAAAAGGACGAAAAGGAATCTCATATGCTCAATTGACAAATATTATCAACATATATAGTAACATACGGACATGAGCTAAATTGAAAAGTTTGTAATATTCAGTGCTCTAGTTTAATTGGAGGAAACATCTCAAAAAGCAATGGAGTAAAAAAAACAAAAAACCGTCTGAGATCCGAGTTATTAAGTCTGTAAGGTGTTTTTAACACCTAGTGCCCTAAAACCAACTGGTTGGGAGTCATTGGCCCAAAGCTCGTTACATGGATCAGATGCTGCAAAAATATATATATCTGAAGTCTGAGTAATTAAGTCCGTAGGGGTGTCTTAACACCTGGTGCCCTAAAGCCAACTGGTTTGGGAGCCACCGACCCAACACTCGCTACATAGATGGAAGATATTGTATAAAAAAAATAAAAAATAGAGAAAAAAATCAAAGAAAAAATCAGAAAAATGAGAAAATTATTACATTGCTCCAAAAGGTGTGAAATCTGATAGAACTTTAGGACAAAAATATTACTCTCTTATCAACTGCACTTATGACTGTTGTGGGCAAAAATAAATTGATTAATATTTTGTTGGCTATGTATATGAAGAATGGTAAAAATAATCGGAGAATTTACTTATTCTGTAATTTAGAATGAAACAAAACAACTAGTAACTTGGAGTAGTAAGTTTCACCTGATTAGTCACTAACATCTTTATTCTCTTTTCGCTTGTTTTTGCTTTTGTGTGCATTAGTTTTAACTAACTTTTTACTTTTGTAAAAATGTTTGTGGGTATCATTGCTATAAACCCTCACGAGACTACAACTCGTCCACTAGGGACACCTAGGGGTTTAAAGGCTTGTTGCATACGCTAAATGCAACCGTGATCCCTACGAAAGTGGCTTATTTAATTTATTTATGTTATTTTACTCTATGTTTTGCTCGAGGACTAGCAAAATGTTAGGTTTGGGGGTGTGATGAGTGGTATTTATATCACCTCACCGCGACATCATCATCAGCCAATCAGGAGGTGACACGTGTCGAAATTCTACGGTGCCGACAGTCTCTTTCCCACGTGTCGCCACGTCACCGCCACGTCTTTGCCACATCAGCATCAATAATTGAGTATCTAATCCTTATCTGACACGTGGTGGATAAGAATCTCAGCGACCAATCAGAAGCCGCCACGTGTCACAATAATTGAAGCCCAACCACTCTGCCTTGTGTCACCTTATCAGCTTATCCAGAATCTTCAAACCAGCGAATCAGAGCGTGCCACGTTGACAGAAGCTGGCGTAGCGACGCTGAGGGACCTGGCGTCGCGACGCTGGAAGCTTATCCGCGCCTATAAATTGAGCTCGATATTTCAGAATTAAGGGCACCACTCTCTCTCTTATAATATTTCTAAAGAGAGAGTTTCTCTCTCTACTTTCTTTTAATTTTTAGTTTTTAGTTTTTAGTTTTGTAATTAATTTTAATTATGTTTTGTTAATATAGTAATTTAATTTTTACTTTTACTTTTTACAGTTTTATTATTTACCATGAGGAGGTAACTCCCCAGCTAGGGTGAAAGGTAATCTTTTACTGTTACTATTTAGATTAATCTCCCTTTAAAATAATATATTCACTATTTAAAATATTGACTTAAAAAGGATACCGCCAGATTGGTCGGTTGGTAATTCATTTTAATCTGATTTAAACCTGACTAATAAAGGATACCGCCAGATGGTCGGTTTGTAATTTAATTTTGGTTCCGCCTTTATGGCTGGTTCGACTTAATTTGACTTAATCAGGTTACCGCCTATATGGTTGGTTGGAAAAAGAATCACAAGTTTATATATTATTTTATGGGAGATATCTAAATTAGTAGTAGTAAAAGTAATTCCTTTTACCTTAGCATTTTATTTTATTGTAATTTTCTTTTCAGTTTACTTTACCAATTTTTACTTTATGTCTTTTATTTTCAAGTTTTTACTAGCCCTAGTTATGTGTTGTAACTAAATTAGTTATCTGGGTTGTGATGAAATCAATATCACCGTTTTATAAGGGTTAGATTATAGCTTGGGTAATATAAAGATTTATTTATTGAGTCTTAAACTTAATGCTTTTTCATTAACTGGCCATTAATAAAATTGATCTGGTAAATCTAAAATGCACTAGACATAGGGATATTAGGTTTCAGCCTTAGACTCAATAGCCCACGATCTTCCTTGAGGATAGATAACCCTTTAATAGATTTCCTTACAGGATAGGAATATACATGTCGGGCGGGGGTAGCCATAATGGAACTTAAACTTAATGAATCCAGATAATTTGGTTGACATAGACATATGGTTCAATTGGGTTAAACTGGGTATTTGTGTCTGACCATCGACAGAGGCTTACACATAATTTAGTGTTCCAAGTTAATAAATCAATATATTACCCAACTTTAAGAAAAACCACTTCATCTTTAAAATGATATTGGAAGAAATCACAACCCTAGATAGTTTTTAATATTGAATTTTCTTAAAACCTATTTTTGACAATTTTATTTACTTGTTTTTTTATTTAGAATCGTCCCCATTTCAAATCAATCAATCAACTTGTTAGTATTAGTAATCATTTGACCTCATAAAATTAATAGTTTAGATATTAAGTCCTCGTGGGATCGATATTTTTATACTACTTCAACGATACGTGCGCTTGCGTTATACGTGTGTGTTTACGCCGGTCAAGTTTTTGGCGCCGTTGCCGGGGAATTATTTATCTTTTACTATTAGTTTAGGGGTTAGATACGTTACTTGTATCTAATTTCTTTTTACTTATTGTTTTTGTTTTCTTGTGTTTCAGGTTCTCAGAAACTACATGAGACGAACCAAAAGCTTTGAACTCCGACCGCTTGACCCAGAAATTGAAAGAACCATCAGACAGTTGAGAAGGGAAAGGCGAGAAGGCCAATAAGCTTTAAATTATAAATAAACATCTCAAAAAGCAATGGAGTAAAAAAAAAAAAAAAAAAAAAAAAAAAAACGTCTTAGATCCGAGTTATTAAGTCTGTAAGGGTGTTTTAACACCTAGTGCCCTAAAACCAACTGGTTTGGGAGTCATTGGCCCAAAGCTCGTTACATGGATCGAAGATGCTGCAAAAATATATATATCTGAAGTCTGAGTAATTAAGTCCGTATGGGTGTCTTAACACCTGGTGCCCTAAGCCAACTGGTTTGGGAGCCACCGACCCAAACACTCGCTACATAGATGGAAGATATTGTATAAAAATAAAAAATAGAGAAAAAAATCAAAGAAAAAATCAGAAGAAAAATGAGAAAAATTATTCCATTGCTCCAAAAAGGTGTGAAATCTGATAGAACTTTAAGACAAAAATATTACTCTCTTATCAACTACACTTATGACTGTTGTGGGCAAAAATAAATTGATTAATATTTTGTTGGCTATGTATATGAAGAATGGTAAAAATAATCGGAGAATTTACTTATTCTGTAATTTAGAATGAAACAAAACAACTAGTAACTTGGAGTAGAAGTTTCACCTGATTAGTCACTAACATCTTTATTCTATTTTCTCTTGTCTTTTTGCTTTTGTGTGCATTAGTTTTAACTAACTTTTTACTTTTGTAAAAATGTTTGTGGGTATCATTGTTGTATACCCTCACGAGACTACAACTCGTCCACTTGGGACACCTAGAGGTTTAAAGGCTTGTTGCATACGCTAAATGCAACCGTGATCCCTACGAAAGTGGCTTAGTTAATTTATTTATGTTATTTTACTCTATGTTTTGCTTGAGGACTAGCAAAATGTTAGGTTTGGGGGTGTGATGAGTGGTATTTATATCACTTATTTCCACTCATTTGACCTAATATTTCGTATAGTTTCTCGAGTTTTGTGAATTTGATGTATTTTGTGTTATTTTGTAGATAACTAAAGTTTGGAAAGCATTGGAGGCAATTTGGGGAAAAAACGGACAAAAATGCGTCAACAGAGATATTTTGGTCTTTAGCGCGTTGCGACGTCTAAAATGCACCGAACAGTGCTAACGTGCGCCGGGTCCACAAATCAGAATCTGAGAAAAGTTTGAATTTGCTAAAATGCGCCGTGCCACGTGTCAACATCACAGCCGATCTGCTAACATGCGTCGTGCCACGTGTCAGCATCCTACGGTGCCGACAGTCGCCATCGCCACATGTGCCACGTGTCATTCCAGGTCCTTTCCATGTCATCAGCCACGTGAGCAAGTCAACAAGTCAACATTGCCACCTCACCGCCACGTCATCATCAGCCAATCAGGAAGTGCCACGTGTCGCAATTCTACGGTGCCGACAGTCGCTTTCCCACGTGTCGCCACGTCGTCTCCACGTCACCACCACTTCATCGCCACGTCAGCATCAATAATTGAGTATCTAATCCTTATCTGACACGTGGCGGATAAGAATCTCAGCGACCAATCAGAAGCCGCCACGTGTCACAATAATTGAAGCCCAACCACCGCGCCACGTGTCACCTTATCAGCTTATCCAGAATCTTCAAACCAGCGAACCAGAGCGTGCCACTTCGACAAAAGCTGGCGTAGCGACGCCGAAGCTCATGGCGTCGCGACGCTGGAAGTCTACTGAGGCCTATAAATTGAGCTCGAGATTTCAGAATTGAATGCACCACTCTCTCTCTTTTATTCTATCTATAGAGAGAGTTTCTCTCTCTAGATTCTTTAGTTTTTAGTTTTTAGTTTTTTTAATTTTTAGTTTTGTAAATAATTTTAATTACGTTTTGTGATAATAGTAATTTAATTTTTTACTTTTTACTTTTTACAGTTTTTACTATTTACCATGAGGAGGTACTTCTCCAGCTAGGGTGAAAGGTAATTCTTTTACTGTTACTATTTAGATTAATCTCCCTTAAAAATAATATATTCACTATTTAATATATTGACTTAAAAAGGATACCGCCAGATTGGTCGGTTGGTAATTTAATTTTGATTCCGCCTTTATGGCTGGTTGGACTTAATTTGACTTAATCAGGTTACCGCCTATATGGCTGGTTGGAAAAAGAATCACAAGTTTATATATTATTTTATGGGAGATATCTAAATTAGTAGTAGTAAAAGTAATTCCTTTTACCTTAGCATTTTATTTTATTTTACTTTTAAGTTGTTACTAGCCCTAGTTATGTGTTAGTTATCTAGGGTTGTGATGAATTCTAATATCACCGGTTTATAAGGGGTTATTTTATAGTTTGGGTAATTTAAAGGTTTACTTATTAAGTCTTAAGCTTAATGCTTCTTGTTGTCTGATCACCAATAAGATTGATGTGGTAAATCTAAAATGAACTAGACATAGGGATTTTAGGTTTCAGCCTTAGACTTAATAGCCCCGATCTTCCTTGAGGATAGATAACCCTTTAATAGATTTCCTTGCAGGATAGGAATATACCTGTCGGGCGAGGGTAGCCATAATTGGAACTTAAACTTAATGAATCCAGATAATTTTGTTGACATAGACATATGGTTCAATTGGGTTAAACTGGGTATTTGTGTCTGACCATCGGAAGAGGCTTTTACATAATTTAGTGTTCCAGGTTAGTAAACTGATTTATTACACAAACATAAAATAATCACTTCATCTTTTAAAAGATATTAGAAGGATTCACAACCCTAGATCTTTGTGTCTTTTGTTATTTTCCTTAGTATTTTCTTTTGTCTTTTTATTTATTTATTTATTTTGTAAAACCACTTTCAACCAATCAAACAATCATTCTCTGCACCCTCAATTAGATATTTGTAAATAAATAGTATCAATAATTAATAACAATAGTAGGAATTAAGTCCTCGTGGGATCGATATTTTTATACTACTTGAACGATACGTACGCTTGCATTATACGTGTGTGTTTACGCCGGTCAATGATGACCTATCTCAACACTGCTGAAACCCATGGAGCTCGTATTGACGAGCGTAGCGAGGTGACCATGATTATGGAAACTCTTCCGAAGAGTTTCCTGCAGTTTAAAAGTTAGCTTTTACTTTGACCCAGCTGCTTAATGAGCTCACCCATTACGAGTCCATACTTGTGGATCCTCATAAGTCCAGTGCAGAGGCAAATGTTGCCGAGTCTTCTAAATTTGCAAAGATGAAGAAGAAAAGCACTGGTAAGGCTAAAGGAAAGCCAATGAAGAATAAGAAAAACAAGAAAGGCTCCAAGGATGCCAAGCCCAATGGAAAATGTTTCCACTGCAACAAAATGGGCATTGGAAAAGGAACTGTCCTAAATACCTTCCTGAGCTAAAGGAGAAAAAGGAAATAGGTAAATATGATTTACTCGTTATTGAATCTCTATTAGTGGAGGATGATAAATCCGCTTGGATTGTTGATTCTGGAGCCACTAACTATGTTTGTTCTTCTTTGCAGCTACTTGATTCATGGAGGGACCTTGCTGAAGGTGATTACACCATGAGGGTCGGGACAGGGGATGCCGTTTCAGCAAGAGCAATGGGAGTTTCCAGTTTAAATTTTATTAATAATAGTTATTTAAATTTGAACAATGTGTTATTCATTCCTGGTTTTCGCAGGAATTTGATTTATGTTTCTAAACTTTTGGATGATGGTTATTCAGTTTCTTTTAATAGCAATTTAGTTATTATTGGTAGAAATGGATTAACTATATGCACAGGAAACTCAGAAAATAACTTGTATGTGTTAAGACCATTAACACATAGGTCACTGCTCAACGCTGAAATGTTTAAGGTTGAGAAACCTAAAACTAAACGGCCAAAGATTTCTCATGATGACACATATCTTTGGCATCTTAGACTTAGTCACATCAACCTTGACCGGATAAATAGATTGGTAAAGAATGAAGCCTTAAACCAGTTAAAGCTCGGGACTCTACCAATTTTTGAATCCTGTTTAGAAGGTAAAATGACCAAGAGACCTTTTACTGGAAAAGGTATAAGAGCCAATCAACCACTTGAGCTAATACATTCGGACGTTTGCGGACCGATGAATGTAAAAGCCCGAGATGGTTCTGAATACTTCGTCACATTCATTGACAATTATTCAAGATATGGGTATGTCTACCTAATGCATCACAAATCAGATACCTTTGAAAAGTTCAAGGAGTATCATGATGAGGTTGAGAACCAATTAGGTAAGACAATCAAAACTCTCCGATCAGATCATTGAGGGGAATACCTCGATAGAGACTTCGAAGAATTCTTAGTTGAGCATGGGATAGTATCCCAGGTCACAGCACCTGGAACACCACAATAAAATGGTGTTGCAGAAAGGAGAAATCAAACCCTACTAGACATGATGAGCTATATGTTTAGTTATAGCTCACTACCTAGTTCGTTCTAGGGATATGCACTGCAAACTGCAATGCATATCCTTAATGTAGTTTCATCTAAGTCGGTTCCTAAGACTCCCTTAGAGTTATGGAATGGACGACATTTCCGCATATGGGGGTGTCCAGCACATGTGCTGAAGAATAAGACTACAAAGTTGGAGCCACGTTCTCAGGTGTGCCTATTTGTAGGCTATCCTAAGGAGACTATGGGTGGATTCTTCTACAGTATTGATGATAACAAAGTGTTTGTATCGACAAATACTACGTTTCTAGAGGATGACTATATGAAAGTTGACAAATACATAGCACCTTCGACATCTAATAGTCAGATGTAAGCTCGTCAGAATGATCTACCGCCCAGACGTAGTGGGAGGGTTGTACGACAACCTGATCGCTACTTAGGGGTTGGAGGGGCACAAATTGTCGCATCCAGCGATGGCATAGATGATCCATTGACCTACAATAGTACAATGGATGATTCTGACAAAGAGGAATGGCTCAAAGCCATGAACCTAGAGATGGAGTCCATACACTCCAACTCGGTCTGGGAACTTGTAGACCAACCTGATGGGGTGAAACCCATAGGTTGCAAGTGGATCTACAAAAGGAATAGGGGATCAGATGAGAAGGTACAGAGCTTCAAGGCTAGACTAGTGGCCAAAGGTTATACATAGAAAGAGGGAGTTGACTATGAGGAAACTTTCTCGCCAGTACCCATACTTAAATCCATCCGCACTCTTCTATCCATTGCCGCATATTATGACTATGAAATTTGGAAAATGGATGTCAAGACTGCATTCTTGAATGAAAATCTTGATGAAAGTATCTATATGATACAACCAGAGGGGTTCATCGCCCAAGGTCAAGAGCAAAAGGTTTGCAAGCTGCAAATGTCCATTTATGGACTCAAGCAGGCATCTCGATCTTGGAATATAAGATTTGATACAACGATCAAGTCTTATGATTTTGAGCAGAATGTTGATGAGCCTTGTGTATACAAGCGCATCATTGACGGGAAGGTGGTTTTTCTTGTTTTATACATCGATGATATTTTACTCATTGGGAATGATGTAAAGATATTATCAGACGTGAAAAACTGGCTAGCTAACCAATTCCAAATGAAAGATTTGGGAGAGGCCAGTTATGTTCTTGGGATTCAGATATTTCGGGATCGCAAGAAACGACTGTTAGCTATGTCTCAGGCATCCTATATCGACAAGATCCTTGTGCGATTTAGGATGCAGAATTCTAAGAAAGGCAATCTGCCTTATCGACATGGAATTCATTTGTCAAATGAACAGTCTCCTAAGACACCTCAAGATGTTGAGGAAATGAGACATATCCCATACGCCTCAGCAGTTGGTAGTCTCATGTATGCTATGTTATGCACGAGACCGGACATCTGATTTGCAGTGGGAGTAGTCAGTAGGCTTCAATCAAACCCAGGATTGGATCATTGGGTGGCTGTGAAACACATTCTCAAGTATCTTAAGAGAATGAGAGATTATACGATCTTATATTCCGGTGAGGATGTGATCCTAAGAGGATATACAGACTATGATTTTCAGACAGATGTCGATTCCAGGAAATCTACATCTGGATCAGTGTTCACCCTACGTGGTGGGGCTATTGTGTGGCGGAGCATAAAGCAATCTTGTATTTCTGACTCCACCATGGAGGCTGAATATGTAGCGGCTTGTGAAGCGGCTAAGGAAGCAGTTTGGCTCCGTAAATTCTTGGGAGATCTGGAAGTTGTTCCAGATATGGATAGACCACTCACACTCTATTGCGATAATAGTGGTGCGGTGGAAAACTCCAAAGAACCAAGAAGCCACAAGAGGGGAAAATATATAGAGAGGAAATATCATCTCATCAGGGAGATAGTGCAAAGAGGAGACGTTACCGTCACAAAGATTGCATCCGCAGAGAACCTTGCTGATCCGTTTACAAAGACCTTGCCGGCTAAAGTTTTTGAAGGTCACCTAGATGGTCTAGGATTAAGTGACATGTCCCATTTACTCTAGTGCAAGTGGGAGATTGTTGGGATGTATGCCCTAGAGCTACATGTGATGTAAACGGTTTCATGTGTTTCTGAAATAAAACGATGCATTATTCATTTATCAAATTGTTTGTTTAATTTTCGCATATTATATATCTTCTTAAATACCCTAGATTACTTATGTACCTTCAGACTTAGTGTATGCGTGTCATATACAAGAGGATTTAAGTCTGAAGTTAGTAATCTTAAATAGTCCATAGAGAGCAAACAAAACGGGTACTTTGTATGCGGTTTATCTATAGCTGCGGTCCATTCTATATTTGTATGGCGATCTTGATCCGGATCGTCCATGTAGAGACATGAGAATGGAGGCACCTTGTATGATGCGATCATATAGGACTGGACCCAGATAGAAATGACATTCTTATAATATCCGTTAAGCAAAGAAAGTCATTTCAATCTACTTGATGGTCATATATGGATTGATATTAATCCTGAGTGTACTACGAACTCCTGCATGGCAGGCTGTGTCCTTTGATTTACAAATGTGAGGTTGGTGTAGCAGTCCCGACCAATAGCTACGTACTTTGGGGGCACAGTTTGTTTTGTAGCTGGGAACGTTTTACATAGACATGGAGTTCACTCATTCTTGCGAGAAGTAGATGAGTATCTTTCTTAAGGGTTGATTCGGTACTTGAACGATTTGAGCGCTCAAGTCTTTCTATTACGAATAGAAAGATTAATATTCATAATAGTTATGAATAAATTGTTCATTAGAGAATCAATGGAACCTAAGGAAAAAATAAATAGAGAGGTATAACGGACATTATGACCCGGCTCTAATTACGAGATACTCTTGAAGGGTCAATTCATTTGTAATGACTATATCGGTGGACACCGACTTGGTTCGGCTTAATATTTCATCTACGGCAACGAGAGTACAACTTCAGGTTTTTAGTGGAATAACCCGGAGTTAATAATTCAGAATATTTAATTAAGAGCTTAATTAATATTTCGAGATTATTGGAGCTCGGAACTGTAGGTTCATTTGGTCCCCGTGCTAGCTCGATTTACTATAGCGGATTTAATGTAATTGGATAGTCCAATTATATGCTCACATGTGTATAAGTATTATTAATATGATTAGTAATATTATTTGTCACACTTGAAATTATATATTAAAAGTTAATGTATGGTATTAATAATTATATGATAATTATTAAATATAAAATATTGAATTATATATATTATATAATTTAATAAGGCTAAGATTGTAATTTCTATATTATGGGTTTTGGAAACCCTTGATTTAATTTTGGAAGTAATGACTTTCAAAATATTAATCATACATTTAATTTGTAACATATATTGGCTTTATGGAAAGTAAATATTATTGTTACAAAATTAATGAAAGAATTCATGCCATGGCCGAATTCCTTAGTGCATAAGGGAATGGATTTGTTTGTTTTAGAAACAAAATAATCCTTTGCATTATTATTGGAAGTAATGACTTTCAATATGGTTTATTTCCTATTCAATTTTATAACATCCTTTTAATAATGGTAATTAAATATTTGATGTTACAAAAATTGAATGAAATCCTTACCATGGCCGAATTTTGAACGTAAGAGGAGGGGATTAGTTGTTTTGTTTTTAAAAATAATTAACCTAATTATAAAAAGAAAATTTGATTTTCTTTTGTAGAGCTCTCTCATTCTTGAACCCTAGCCACCTTCTTCTTCTTCTTCTCTACCATTCTCTCAAAATTTGACCAACTCCATTGAAGAACATAAGAAGAATAATAAAATACTAAGTGTGATTGAATCTCTAAAATTATTTTAGGGATTTGATTTGTGAGTGTAGCCCACACTACTCTCTGTTGGTAACGAGACATAACACGGAAGACTTTGTGGTGACGAACAAATCATCCTCTTCCTCTATTCATCGAGGTCACGACAGTGAGGTTTAGTTTCACCTCATTGCCGCACCTTTGCCTCTTGATTTGGGGCTAGTTTTGTTTCATTTTTAATTGGGATTTTGGGAAACACTTTGGGGATATTTTGGGGCTGGGTTGGGACTGTTTTTGAGTGATAAAATCAGACCTTAAATACTCTAGCAGTTCACGCCAATAGTGGACTGGTTTGTGTGCAGTTGGGTTGTGTAACGGGTGCAAAATAGTTCAATAATTCACTACAGTTCGGGGGCTGTTCGGGGACTGTTTCGGGGGTATTCCGGGGCTGAAATCTTGTCTGAAACAGAAGCAAAATTTCAGTATACCCACTGGTTACATTCGGCTAAAGGAAGGGCAAAGCAGAAAAAATTTTTCAAGGTCGATCCATATGCCTAATAGCTTCCGCTGCGCGAGGAAAGCGTTTCCTACAATTTTGTGAGTGTAGCCCACCCTACTTTCCGTTGGTAACGAGATATAACACGGAAGATTAAATGGTGACCCGATTCTTATCTCACGTCCAAGGTTTGGCTATATGATGATCAGTTTATGTGAAAGTGAGATGCGTGATATATTCATGTGCTGTTAAGGGATGTGTGGCTTTTTCATTTGTTATATATATATATTTATGTGCTGTTACGATGACGATCAACAAAGCGGCACACTGAAACCCTGCCGAGAAAAATATAATGAATATTTAGAGTCAAATTTGGACTTTGATGACCAAGGCATAAACAGCCACGCATGCCATGTATGTGCGTGATCCTTTTGATCATTCAACCATGCACCATTAGCCTGTGAAAAATCAGACCTAAAACATCACATCAGGTCACGCAAATCAGGGGCTATTTTGGGTGCAGTTTGGTTGTGTAACGGGTCCAAAATAGTCCATATTTCACTGCAGTTTAGGGGCTGTTCGGGAAATGTTTTGGGGGCATTCCGGGGCTGAAATCTTGTCTGAAACAGAAGCAAATTTCAGTGTAGTTGCTGGATCCATTCGGTTAAAGGAAGGGTAAAGCAGAAAAAATTTTCAAGTCCGATCCGTGTGCCTAATCACTTCCGCTGCGCGAGGAAAGCATTTCCTACAATACAACTAAAGGTTGAAACTTTTCCCTGGCAAGCTGAAATCAAGGTGGTTAGGTCCATTTGTGATTACCCAAGTGCTACCATACAGAGTAGTTGAGATACATAACTCCAACCCCAACAACACATTCAAGGTCAACAACCAGCGTGTCAAGCACTATTTTTTTCATTTTAAACCATCCACTCACTAGGTTGTTCAAGCGATCTAACCCCCTCACTCCTAGTTTCTCTGTTTTGCAGGAATACATGGACAACGAGCTCAAGAGGATGGATACTGATGGCAGTCACTATGGTTTTTGGGTCCAACAGATCGAGTATAGAGTTACAGTCCAGTTAGAGTCAAAGTAAAGTTGCTTGCATACACTAGTATTGTATAAGTCATTGAAAAAAGTTAAAAGTGTCCAGTACATAGTTGTAAAGAGAAGTGTATTTGAGTTTACAGTTATCAGTACTAAATTACATTGCATGTTGTTGATTTGGACAATGATCCTATGTATGAGTTTACATTTGAGATAGAGTTGTAGTATGGATCATAGTCATAAAGTCAGAGACTCAGGGGGATGGATTAGTCTATTCCCTGCCGGTTGGATCTCCTCGAGAATGGGGATGTTGGGGATGTTATAAAGATGGTATCACTAGGGAGTCAGTGACTGCAGTGGGTAGAGTGTTGGGGTCTTGTATACGTAGTATGCCCGAGGTACTAGTATACGAGGCACTACTTCTCTAGTATATGATCCTTGAGTACGTCCTCAAGTCCTATAAACAGGTTAGTATGAAATTTACAAGCTATTTGAATATTCTTCCTAGTGAAAGCAACCATAATCCTTGTCCTAGTTGAAAATCCTTCTGTAGTTATCCTGAATTATTAGCAGAAATTCAAGATAAGCTATGAAAATAGATAATAAGGTTCTAAGAGTATACCCCTAAAGAATTAGAAAGAGAAAGCTAAAAAGAAAAGTAAAGAATAAGGTACAGATGCCTAAATTAACCAGAGGCAGTAAGAGGTAGAGATACAAATTGAGATAATAAAGAGAATGCCAGAACTTATAGTAGTAAGAGGAATATAGCAAGCCTGAACAATATTAAAAATGTTAGATAGACCAAAGTAAGGTTCCTTCCTTCCAAATAAGAATCCTTCCTTCCTCAGAAAATTCTTTCGAACAGATCCAGTAGCCTTTGAGCACCGCATATAGATAGTAAGCTTCCCGAATCACAAAGGATAGTCAGAAAGATAAGAGAAGCAAGAAATCATGATTTATCGTGGAAGTTTCCAAAAGACATGAGATACCAAAAAGGACGTAGAGATTCTAGACACCCAACTCAGATTCCAACAGCTCAGTGATACTAGTTAAGGAAATTATCCTGACAGAGTCTATCTCATACCTATCTTACATTAATAATAGACTCTAACAGGACATAGAATACCAGAACAAGGACATCAACATCTGTTGAGATATGAATGCTTGCCCTATCATTCACCAGCATAGATGAAGATCATCGTACGAAAGCTCAGTATACATAATACGAAAAATACGGAAAGGTAGACTACCATGAGAGGATCCAGGAAGTTTCTGAAGTTAGAAAAGAAAGAACTTGATACAAGTCAAGATGGAAAGTTTGCAGTACTAGTAAGAATCCATATATCATACCAGAGCCAGTAGAAATTCACATAAGTGTGGAAGGACAGACTCATGAGATTGGAAATACTCAAAAGTTAAACAAAATTATTAGTTCGGACTGTCAATCAAAAGTCATAGCTAGGGTCCTATAGCAAGAGCAAAGAGCAGCCCATATGAACAAATCACCACTAGCCTCGGTAGCACGATTTAAAGTCAAAATGTAGGATATGGGAATAATAAATAAGGATGCGGGAAGTAATAAGGATGTTCAGTACATGTAGTAATCTAGATCACATAGTTTAAATATAGTAGCGTAGGTGGAGACCTCAGGATAGTTGATAAAAGTTGTGGGACCTTAAGATATGAAGTAGTTGATGCAGATCCCAACAGAACAAATGGTAAATCTTTTTTCCAGTAACCTCTACTCTAGTATATATATAGACACCTAACCAGACCATCATTGAGCTTAGGTAATTATCAATAATATATATTTATATACCCCTATAGGAAGCATGTATTCACCCCCAATGTAGAGCCTTGTAAAAATGTGAACAAGTAAAGAATAACATCAGACAAGATAAATAAATCAAGAAACAGCGAGATAGCCAAACCAATAAGTGAAACATAACCTAGATAAGAATCATAAGATGGTTATATTCTGTATAAGATGGAGTAATAGGAATTCACAGTAAGCCAATATAAATCTAAAATGCTAACCTAATTCATTGTGAAACACATGACCCCCAGAGAGGGAAAAGCTAAAAAGGGTAAAATAATCAGAGATAGCAATCCTTAGAAATAAGGTATACGACTTATATAGAACCCTCATTATACTAGAATGAAAGAACTAGTAAGAGAATAACACTAAATCAAAAGTATTAGTAGAGATACCCTAACCGATTGAAGTTGATGCAGAGCTTCCAGGGAAGTAATGACTTAATAGGGTTAAGAAACAGAGACTAGTATGAGGAATAACAGAGGGAGTATGGTAGGATTTTGAGATAAAATAATCCTGAAGGAGGTTCTTAGTAAAAGCTAGTGTGATCAGTTGTCACAAATAAATCAGGAGTAAAAATTGAAGGAGGTAATTCAGATAGTTCTTAATAGTAATACCTTAGTATGAGAGCCAATATTACACATATAAATAAGGGAATCCTAGAATTATGAACAGGCAACATGTGCAACTGTAACACGTATAGTTAGTAAGACCACCATGATCGAAAAGGACTACAAGATCAGCCCCACCCTCCCAACCCTCGTTAAACGACAACAATAATGAAGAACCACGATATTCATCCCACTGATATTCCCATAAACTAGTAAATTTGTGTCGTATTACATTATTCCATGAAGTATGACAAAGAACCCTTAAAAAAGAATACCCCTGGAATAAGAAGACATAGACATAGATCAAAAAAGTTTCAGGTATAGAATAAAGTATGTAAGAAGATGAAAGGAACATTAAGTAAAAGTTTTTAAGTGAAACTGTCGAGGTATGGGACAATAGAAAAAGATACAAGATAAACAATGACAAAAGATCATAAATATAAACTCTCGATGGTTAAGTTTAGTAGAACTGCGGAATAGCTAGGAATGTCTATATCACTGATGAAATAAGACTAAAATTCAATTAGATAGGAAATAGAATGAAGATAACAAGTATAGTCATATGATCCATTCACAATGCACCGCTACGAATTATTCTTAGGATGACTTGAAACGAATTTATTGGGTTAAAACGTAAGATGACCAAAGGAAACTAAGTATACGGATATTGTTGAGACCATGACAACACTTGACGAAATAAGAATAAGTGAAAGTGGGATAACCAGGCAAGGAAAACAGGTCAGTGTGAAAGATAGTTACCCAGAGTTACACTAGCAAAAAATTTGAAGGTATGAAAAGAGTAAGAACATTAACCAGAACCGAGTCGTTAATGTCGATGTTAACAGTAAGGATTAATATCTTGTATTTAAGAGATATTGGAAAACCATGATAGTAAAATTAGAGCATATAAGAGTGTGATCATGTACCACAAGATCCTAAGCCTGAGATAAATAAAGATGTAAGAATTTGAAAGACGGAACCGATAAGCAGTTGAAACTTAGCAAAAAGAAAGAAGGAGTTAAAGAGATAAAGTAAGAGGAAGAATGCTAGGATCAGATCGATCATTTGGAGCTAAGAAAGTATCAAGTACGATCATTTGTAATAGCAATAGAAATTACTTTTGTATATAATTACCCAGAGTTAAGATAGAACGTAAAAAAACCTAACTATATGAGACACAATGTCTTTAGAGATGTGATAGCACTAGTTAAGAAGGATTCAGATACATACTCATTGAAGTTACGCGATACCAGTATGACTTAGGCGTAAATGATAAATTCACCTTATAGATCAAGTGCGGTTATTGAGGATTAATGATTCAATTAGAGTAATTGTAGGTATGACCATATTAGCATAAGTGTATCAGATTCGGTCAGGACCTTACAAGTTAAGTGTGCATGGGTGGAAACAATAATGAGGTGAGTGATCGTCTAGGAAATCTGAAGAAGTATTAAATCTTTAAAGAAAAGAAAGAGATAAAGTAAGATACATTCATAGTGTATCAGACAGAAAAAGATGATTCACTCGGGCACTAGTTCGAGAGAACTCATGTTTAGACCATAAAAGATTGAGTACTTCTAGTACAACATGTTGGAACGTCATGAAGTGTAGAACAAGAGAGATAAATTTTATGATGATAAGTTTTGTGGAGGAATACATATATTGTACGGAATTAGTTTCCACACTAGAAAAAGGTTGCTGAAGGAACTTTCAAGGACACATATTCAGTTATAAGAATCGAATATAGTATATAAGAATAAGTGATTTTCAGAAGTCATAATACTAAATTCTCGAGAAGAAAGTAGGAAAGAAATAATGATGATAACAACAACAGAGACCAATTATCTTCAAACCAAGATAGACTTAAGAAGTTCAACATCGGAAGGGATTCGAGGACGAATCATATTTAAGAGGTGAGAATTTGTAACACCCCGGTAATCCCGAAGACTACTAAGATATATATGGAATAATACATAGTGTAAATCATTGTCAAGCATGTACTGCTCATGAAATGATTTTTGGGACATTTGGTAGATTTCTTACAGTTTCGGTTCAAAAGTTACTCTATGTTCTAATTCGGATAGCCCATGATATTTGGGTCGTAACTTTTTCATATGAACTTTTATTTTTATGAATTTTATACCGTCAGACAGCTCAGACCGAGACTTCCGCGTTGTATATTTTTCCAGATTTGAACCATATGTCAAAAATGTAGCTAATTTTTTTTGAATAAATAGTACCCAAGGACCAATCTAAAGAATTCTCAAAGTTTCTGTTTTTTTCCCCATTTAGTCATTTTATAATAGCCTCTAGTATAAAAAGGGACACTATTCAATCATCCATAGCATTTGAGGTGGAGAAAATAGTGAAAAGAGAGCATAAGGAAGAAAGAATGGAATGAAAGAAGAGAAGCCATTTTCTCACAAAAACTAAAGAGGAAATAATGCAAATCAAACCACAACAAGCTAGAAAAAGGAATATCAAGCTTAGAAGACTTAAATAGAGAAGGAAATCAAGTGATTTGAGGTAAGAAAATCTTGACTCAAAACTTAAATTGTGGAGTTTTGATAAAATAATGTTATACTAGTGTTGTTGGCATGTTAGTGATTGCATCAAGGTGGATAAGAAACTAGGAAATTGATTGGATTAAGAGATGGTCAAGTTTATAAAATACTAGACATTAAGTTAAATTAAGATTTATGAGATTGAAGGGTTGCTTTGATGATGGTATATTGGTGTAGAATGTATGAATGTTGAAGTTTAAATAATTAATGGTATAAAGGTTGTAATGTGGGATTATTGGAAATGTATTTGGGGCAAACTAGATAGTGAAGAGTTGAATGTTAGCCTGCAATCAGGCCAGTGTCGCAACGCCGAGTTTGTAGATGTCCTCTATTTTAGGTCTGGTCGTGTGGGCGTCACGATGCTCAACACTTGACGTCACGATGCAGATTATGAAATTACTCTCTACCTCAGGCAGGTCATGTGGAAGACTTTGGTTGGTTGTTTAAAGGACCCGTCATTCATATGGAAGACTCTAGTCGGTCATATGGAAGACTCGGGTAGGTTGTGTGTAAGACTCATGTCAATCGTGTGTAAGACTCGGGTCCGTCGTGTGGAAATATCGGGTCGATCGTGTGGAAGTCGTGATGCTCAACACCTGGCATCGTGACACAGAACATAAAATGCTCTATTCCTAAGTCTACTATTATGGACATCGAGATGCTCGTGACCCGACATCACGATGCGTAACAAAAATAGATTCATTTAATTTCTATTGCAACTTAAGATGTTAGAGGCCACCCTAGGGTTCCATATCAGCGCATATACATGCATTATGTCATGTTACAAGCATAATCCATGACTTTTATACTAATTAAGTTTATCAATTATAGATCAACACAGGAACCATAACTTCCTTCAGCGAAATAAAGTAATGCCAGCCAGATTCAAAATCTGTGAGTGTACCTTTTTTTCTCAAGTTGTATTTACTTATGTTTTTGAATTGAAACTTATTTTTCCGCATATAGGGCGCTAGCCAAGTTTATTTACAGATGTTTTATAAATAAGAATGTTTTAAAAAATGTTTTAGAAAGATTGATTTAAAAACTTGTTTTTTTTTTATTTTCGGTGGCTTGGGGGGAAAACCCACCTCAGTTATAACTTTGTACATATACTGGAATTGACAGATTCAGAACGTGTGCACACGTAGTCCAAAACTAGAGATGACAGATGCACCTAGATCCTAGATTCAGGGCTAGGGGGACGGCGAGACGTAATGCCCCTAGACCCCAGATTCATAGTTGAGATGATAGTATAGATCCACACATCTGGCTCCAATTTAGTTGCTTGGGGGACGACGAGACGTAACGCCCTAAAATCACCAGTTTAGGCGTACGGGGGGACGACGAGACGTAACGCCCTCATACGTCCAAATTTATAGAGATAGATTTTCAGAAACAAAATTTTTAGAGTTATGATTTTCAGAAAAGAGAAGTTTTATGAAATAGTTTTCAAGAGAATCTAGTTTTTACAGAATATATCAGAGTTTTACAGAAAGAAATTCTTTTCAGAAAGAGATATGTTTTCAGAAAAGATAGCTTTCTTGAAAGATTTCAGTTTTAGAACAATGGATTTCATAAAATATTTCAGTTTTCGTTTTAAACCGTCCACTCACTAGGTCTTTCAAATGATCTAACCCTCTCACTCCCAGTTTCTCTATTTTACAAGAATATATAGAGGACGAGCTTGAGAGGATGGATATTGATGGTGGTCACTAAGGTGTTTGGGTCCAACAGATCGAGTTCAGAGTTACAGTCCAGTCAGGGTCAAAGCAAAGTTGCATGCATACACTAGTATTATATAAGTAGTTGTAAGAAATTAAGTTTCATGTACAGAGTTGTAAAGAGAATTGTATTTTAGTTTACAATTATAAGTCTTAAATTACATTGCATGTTGTTGATTTGGGCAATGGTCCCATTATGAGTTTACATTTGAGATAGAGTTGTAGTATGGATCATAGTTAGAAAGTCAGAGGTTCAGGGGTATAGATCAGTCTATTCCCTGTCGATAGCATCTCCTCGAAGAGAGGGATGTGGGGATGTTACAAGATAGAACTAGAGATCTAACTAGGTGAAAGATCTACAACACAGGTTCTACATATGACAAATAGAATATCAAGACCTCATGAGAGACTATTTTTAACATCTGATGTGAGCCCTGATGTTCTGATCTTGAAGGAAACGGTTTCGACTACGTATAAAGAAGCCATATTAGATATCATTTCGGGAAAAATACAGGAAGCCATGAAATCCGAAATGGATTCTATGCATGACAATCAAGTCTAAGACTTGGTTCAACTTTTTGATGGACTTAAACCTATTAGTTTTAAATGGGTTTATAAAAGGAAACGAGGGCCCGATGGAAATGTGGAAACCTTTAAGGCTCGAATGGTAGAAAAAATTTACACTCAACGTTATGGGATTGATTATGAGGAAATTTTCTCACCAGTAGCCATGCTAAAATCCATTAGGATTCTTTTAGCCATTGTTGTATATCATGACTATGAGATATGGCAGATGAGTGTGAAAACCGCTTTCCTAAATGGATTCCTCGAGGAGGATATCTATATGGAACAACTATAGGGTTTCATATCCAGTGAGACTTCAAACTTGGGTTGTAAGCTCCAGAAATCTATTTATGGACTTAAACAGACATCCCGAAGCTGGAATAATTTTGATGAGATAATTAGATTATCTGGATTCATCATGAATGAGGAAGAACCATGTGTTTATAAGAAAGTGGGAGCATGATAATATTCCTTATTTTGTATGTAGATGACATTCTTATCATTGGGAATGATATAGAATTGATGCAAAGTGTGAAAGCCTACCTTTGCAAGATCTTCTCCATGAAAGACATGGGTGAAGCTTCCTATATACTGGGTATAAGGCCCTACCGGGATAAATTTAGGAAGTTTATAGGGTTGTCACAATTGACGTATATAGATAAAATATTAGAAATGTATGGTTTTACCAAATGCAATGCAGTAAATATACCTTTTCGATATGACATACATCTTTCGAAGAAAATGGCACTTCATTATGGGAAGAAAGATTTAGAATGTCTAACTTGCCATATGCTTCTTGTATTAGAAGCATTATGTATGTTATGCTTTGTACAATACCTCATATTAGTTTCGGTGTTAGTGTTACTAGCTGACATCAATCTGATCTAGGTAATGATCATTGGATAGTCGTGAAATATATCCTGAAATATTATAAGGTATCAAGGATACGTTTCTCATATATGGAGAAAATGAGCTACAAGTTAAAGGTTATACAGACTCCGACTTCTAGGGTAATCTATATGATACAAAGTCTACGTCTGGATACATATTTACCCTTAATAGCGGTGCAGTTAGTTGGTGATATTCAAAACAAGTCTCAACAGCTAATTGTACCACTGAGGCAGAATTTATAGCGGCTTCAGAAGCTGTTTGTATTAGAAATTTTATCACAGAACTTGGCATTGTGCTTAGTATTGCGGATTCGATCCCATTGTACTGCGATAATAATGGAGTCATTGCGAAGACTAATGAGCCGATGGTGCATTCCAAGTCTAAACACATGGAAAGAAAGAATCATGTGATTAGAGAGATTATTGAATGAAAAGACATATAGGTCTTAAAGTTTCAAGGACAAGACAACATATCATATCTGCTTACTAAGGTCTTACCTCATAAGTTATTCAATAAACATATGGAGGAGATGGACTACGGTACCATCCGGATTGACACTAAGGATTTGGGGTTTGGAGCGCCAATCCGAATAATGAATTATACATTTTATTATTTATTAATAAAAATAACTATATTTTCATTTCAAAACTTATTAATGGTAATGTTATTATGCATATTAGATTGATGTATAAATATGCTGCATATGACATCGACCTTATAATAGTCATTTAATAATATTGGACACTTGATGATTTGACATTGGGATAATATTACTATTATAAACTATTCTTAAAGTAAATATTCATAGTCGTTGGTTTTGGAATATGGTCGGATTCCAATAACCTAGAAGACTAGCACATGTCGTATATTGGAATTGGAGTTCCAATGGTTTAATCCAATGTACCATGAGCAATGGTACAAACATGTCATTGGAGCGAATATTAAATGACTCACATGTGATTCCTAATAGTTGGAAGTACACACCACCATCAATAGGAATCTCCTCGAGTCGAATAGCATATGTGATTCTTTTACTATAGAATATCATTGATTTTTTGTTAGATCCTCCACACTTAGATGACATGTATGTCAGAAATCTTTCATGGTCTGGCCTTTAGATGTTCATTAGGTGTGGACCGATGCACTCGTTAATCAAGTTCGTATCAAAATAGGATATGTCAGCACGTGTATGTACCATAAGAGGTTTAGGTATCCATGTGAGTAAGTAACGATTCTTAACACTTTGGCCAAAGCAGATCACCTAGAGTGGATCTTATATATCTGAAATGTTTCCTAATTAGTTGTAAAGAATCGTGGACATGTCGACATGAGATGTGCGCCTCAGAAACTTGACGATGTAATCTATGTTTTCTAAGCACAACTCGAATAGCCTACGACATAGGGATTGACAAATATATATAATGACCTCGACTTGTATAGTTCAGAAAGGTCGTTCGTGTTCTCTGTGAATTCGAAGGTGGTCGAATTGTGTATATATAAGCTAGGATTATATGACGAGCTTGTCTGGACTTATAGAGTCCCACAATATAAAGTGTATTCGTTGAGAACTTGGGTAGGCGATAATTTTTTATAATAAATAATTTTTCATATTATAATTATAAATTATAATTATCAACTAAGATAATTAAGTTTTTTTGGATAACATTGATTATTTACTTTGACCTAATTAGATTAATACAAAATTACACAAGGGCTTTATCATAATTTCATAAATATCTTTATCATTAGAGGATATTTTGGCTATTATAAATATGTAATTATAGGTGTATTTGTCAAATATTGATTTCATAAATATGTAATTTATCCAAATATGTAATTTTAAAGTGGTAGACATGTAACTAATCCATTAATTAAACTTTTTCTTAATTAAATTGGATTAAATCAAAGTGGTAGATAAATGTTCTTAGTCACACCTAATTATAAATATTTGGATAAATTAGATTAAGCCCACATAAAAGTTGATTAGAACTTTTATTAATTAAAAATTACTTATGTTTTTTTTTTATAAATAGAAAGCTTGAGAAAGGTTTTAATCAAGCTTGAGAAATCTAAAACAAACAAGAGTTATAGATATTAGCCTAAGTAAGAGAAGTGTTTAGAGAAGCTTTGGAAGATCTATAAAATATTTCAACAAAGAAAAATCAAGATTGGATCTTGGAGTGAAGCTTTCTAGCATTGGAATCAAGATTGGATCTTGGAGTCAAGCATGCTAACTTTGGAAGTTCTCCATAAAAGTTCAACAAGGAGAAGTAGATTGGATCTTTGAATCAAGCTTGCTAGGTAAGTTTGATTTTCTCCAAAGTTATGGTTTTCATTTGTGAGTTATCATTAGTGAAACATATAGTGATGAATTATGTATTGGATGCATAATAACACAACTTAAAGTTGAAATTAGGCTTATGAATTGTGTATGGATGCTTTGGAAGCATAAACACAATATGCTTATAATTTGGTCAAATATGTTCATGTTGGACATGGAACATTAAATTAGAGTTTGGAACTCTAGATTAAAACTTATAGATATGACTACCATTCTAGAATAACTTAACCACCTTTGAGTGACCTAGAATTTTACACGAGTCATTTCATAGTGGGATTCTATTTTGGTTTGTGTTTTGATTCAAACAAATACATATATGTATTTAGAATACATGTATATTTGTTGTATAACATGTGTTGATGATGGTTTTAATGCTAAAATTGGATTTTAGGTGTATTGCAGTACTTGGGGAAAATTGGAAGTGTTTTGGATTAGATTCAAGGTAAAATAGCTCACTGCCAACATTTTACACAGGGCAACATTGTGACATTGATCTTCAGCGTCATGACATTGAGCATTCAGACTTTTTGGCGTCACGACGCTAACCTTTACATGTCGCGACGTCGATATACTGAGCTCTCACAAATTGCTCTCGCAGTTTGGGCGTTGCGACGCCCAAGCCTGTGCGTCACGACGCACCGAGAGCTAATGCTAATCAGTGCTGAAATAGCATTTTCTCCATTCCGTATTTTCTGGACATCTATTTGGTCCTTGTTTTTCCCTACAGACTTATAACGAAATATAGTATTTCAGAAAATAATGTATAAATACACCCATGCTAGATATCCACCGGTTAGACCCACTTCCACTGCACGGGGTATAATATTTATAAGATTATGTGTCATCACATATTCAAGTCTGTCCAGGTTATGTTGTGTTAACTATATGCATGTTAGAGGCTTATGGAGATAGGATTCTTGTCTCATGCCAGTCACACCTCGAATTCACTGGGATGTAACATGTTAACACTTAGTTGGACGAGCTAGGCGAAGCCAGGAAATTTTAATTTTTGTTTATGAACTTTTGATTAGTTTTTGAAAATTTTGGTTCAATTAGGTTTATGTTTAGAATTTGACGAATTAAGGTCAATTATGGTTATATTATTACAATGTGATATGAAATATATGTGCAATCACATTTGGCCATTAATTGACACACGCACCATTTCTTCGTGATCTTGAGCCGCTGGCCAACCCATCGTTGGTGACGACAGTGAATGTGCATTTTTGAAAAAATTGGCATGTTTTTATGTGTTTATGTTAAAACATAACAACAAAACAAATAAAACATGATTTGATGATGCATAATTAGATCCTACGTTAAATTATATTTTCATGCAATTTCAAAACTAAAACTAGAAAACATATAAATAACTTATGAGTTTTAAAGTCTCTTCTCAGTCCACACTACAATATACAAGAAACTCGAACCTTGTTGCATCCCTCAACCTCTACTCGTAGCCAATCACATGCTTGGCATTCAAAGGTTCACACACCAAAGTTGACTTCAATGGCAAGGGTCGAGAACTTGAGTGTAATTTTACTTCACACTAGGTGCAAGCCAATGTAATTAACCTATTCTTTCATATAGGGAACTATTGTCAATGTTCACTGAAGAAGGGCCTCTATAAAGCCTTTTTGATTCTTAATAAAATGATTAAAATTTCATAGCCATTCTTTTTTAAAAAAAAATTAGTGTCACCATAGAAGACACCAAATAGTCCATTTTATAGGGAACCAATGATAGAACCCTTTGGTTTTATATGATCACAAGTTTGAAAGTTAAATATTAACTTATTCATCATATCTTTAGAGTGTTAACTAACCCTAGATATGCTTAGGATAGATTTGGATAACTCAAAATATCTCAAATTCGAACTCACTGCCTGATAAGTTTGGTGAACCATACTTTGAGTTTGGTTTCCCGAACTTCATGGGTAAGAATTAGTCCGAGTTAGATTTTGACATTTTCTTTTTCAACCCAATGCAAATCTAAGCACACCCCAGCCACTGTTGTTCATTTTCAAATACCCTCTTACACTCGAAAAGATTTATGCAATAATCAAACATATTGAAAATCATTTTTAAGCAAATACCACAATAATCAAATATATTGCAATTGTTAAATTTGCAATTTTACCATTGACTGCATATTTTGTTGTGTGTGACCTATTTGGTTCTCCTTAAGTTGGATATAGAATTGAATCAAAATAATTTAATTGGTTATAATGAAATTTATTATATGGTCTTTCTAATTTTAATAACCAAGCTTATCATATAGTAATATGCTAAGGTCCCCAAATGAGAAGGAATGATAAGAACCATTCCGTAAATGATTACCATATGATTAATCCATCGCCTTGCTATATCCCACTGAATGACCTAGGGTATCGATAGTGTCTACCCTTATAGTCAAAGGTATAATGTTGATATATTCATGATCGTGCTAATCAAAGAATCTCATGTAATTAGATTCTGTTGTTGTGGCCATAGTTTGAATGGACTAATCATATGTGTCAACCTGCATAGCAGGATATTACTCTAATAACTTAAAAATTTATTCGTGAGTGTTGGCTATCCTCCATTGCATCTTTCTAGTATTCATACACATCAACAAGTAACACAATCACACTCTATGATTGGCTATCCAAACCAAAGAATGAGAATATCAAAGTTAGAAGATTCATGTATAAGATTATGAATATCTCAAGTTGGAGGACTATTTATATAATTGTTACTTAATAATTTTCATAGACACATGAGATAAACATTCTATGTGAAAACTCTAGTTGGTCATTTCAATAGACATGAACAGCTACCCACTTAAGGATGAATCGAATCTAGCGTGCCATCACTTCATTTTGTGAAGGTTCTAATTGTTTACAAACCTATGATTAGAAATTTTTAAGGGTAAAGATTCTCATAAGGTGTTAAAGCCATCACTTATTACTCCAAGGACTTTATATATATGTATGTATGTATGTGTGTATCACATATTTAAATAAATAAATTAAATAATGTCATTTTATTGATTAATGTGAATTTACAAATACAAGAGCAACCCTATTTTATTACAAATACAAGTTGGTATATGACATATTCCTAACAATCCCACACTTGCAACATAACCAACTAGTATGAACCTGGACACCATATTCCTTGGTGTGTCAATCATTTTTCATAAGAGCTTTCATTTGAGAGTCTGGCATCTAAGATGGAATCAACTTAGCACATGCTTGGATTTCTGGTGGGACCACAGTTTCTTCGACTAAGCTATAATATATGTGTTATCGCACTACATCATAATGCCATTCTCAATCTCAGGAAGCACTTTTAGCTCTGTGATGAACTTCTTATTTCATAGGGTGCTACAATATACTCAGTTTCAATGGAATCTATTGTAGTTGATTGCTTAGAGTTTTTCCAACTTATAACCCTTCCATTTAATGTAAAAATATATCATGTTTGTGATTTGCTATCATCACTATTGGTCTGAAAGCTAGCATTATAATAACCAATGACTTTAGGTTATGAACCTTCTCCATATATAAAAACACATCTTTAGTCCTTCTTCAGTACTTAAGAATCGCTTTGATAGTCGTCCAGTGTGCTTCCCTGGGATTTTCCTGATACTTACTCATTATACTGAGAGCATAAGGTATGTCAGGTCTCATATATAATATAGCATACATTATTGAACTTATTACCGAAGCTGAGTGGATCATACTCATATGTTGTCTATCTGAATGAGATTTTGGAGATTTCTCTTTAGATAAGTTGAGTCCAAAAGATGCAGGTAAGAAACCTCTATTGGAATCATCCATCTTCAATCTTTTCAAGATTTATCTATGTACGTGTATTAAGACAACTCAAGTAGCCTTTTAAATCTGTCGCGATAGATTTTAATCCCAAGGATATAAGCTGCCTCTCTTAGAAATTTCATAGAGAAGATTGAGAATGAGTATTCCCTCATGTGTAGGGCAATAACGAGAATATAATGTAAGGCCGATAGTCCATGCAAGTAGTTTGGAAAAACCTTGACGGATTAAGCCTTCTGAAAGGCTACGAACAAAGAAATGTATGAATTCCTATGGTGGGATTAACAACGTAAACATAATGCTTGTAATAGGCCGAAGTAAAAGTAGGGGAACAAATGTGAAATATGTCAGGTGCCTCTAGAGACCCCTAGGGAATGCATGACCATCATGTTGGTTATCAAATTATTATGTGGAAATGCAGAGGTTTTTTTTGTTATCGGCAATGTAATAGCTACATTGAAATACATAGTTCCTTATGAGAATCAAATTGTATGCTGTTGGTTTTCAGAGTTCATGCGCAGCGGAAATCGTAATTTTTGTAAAAGGAAAGAAAAAATATTTTTTCATACATGAACAATCAAAACCGGATCCGTATTTTCTAGTATATTAATAATAAAATTATTTAGAACTCAAGTAAGAAATATACCTGCAGATCTAAATATCTTTGTAAATCGATTCTTTGAACCACGATCTTCCTCGTCTATCTCCTCACCTCCAACGGCACGTGTGGGCGTGTAAGCAATAACGAAGAATACTCTAATTTATTAAGGATCCGTTTACTCAGCACATGAGACGAATCCTGGATGTTGTTTTCTTTTGATTTTCTCAAAATCAAACTTAAGAAAAATAAAAGAAAACTATTTCCCTTTATTTTCTCTTTACAGCCTTCGATTTTTTTTTTTTTTTGTTCTTTGATTTTTTGATCAGAATCTCAAAACTCAAAAACGAAACTTTTAATAGCTCACGTTTTCTTTTTATTGTTATAGCATATGGATTTTTATTTTTTATTTTTTGAATTGATTAACTTTGATCAAAATCAAATTCTTATCAAGCAAATCCATTAAGGATATATTAATTTTAATTTTCAAATAAAATCAAAAATAAAATCCTTTGATATTTATCCTCTAAATTATCAAAGATAATCATTAAAAAACAATTTTTTAAAATTTTCAACTTTTGAAAATATTATCTCATTAAATTAAAATTTAATTAATCAAATTAAATAAATATTAATTTTCATAATTTAATAAATAGATACATTATCTATTTATAAATATATTAAGACAACATTTGTCATAATTTCCAAACATGAGCTATATGGAATAATTAGAGGGTAAAATAATTCATAATTATTTTAAATAATTCACAACTATTTTTCTTCGCAATTATAATCGTTCGAACAGTGATAGAAGACGACGAGGGGACCGATGGACCTATAATTCTAAGCTCCGATAATTCCGTCGATTAATTATAAACTCTTTTATTAATCAAACGAAATTATTAATTCTGGAGTAACTCCACTAAATACCCAGAATTGCACTCTCAGAATTATAAATTAATTACTCAAAGTATTCGTCCATTGATATAGTCATTACCTATGTACTGATCCTCCATAACAGATTCGTAAAGGAGCTAGGTATAAAAAATCCGTTAACCTCTCCAATTACATCTTTATCCTTGACTTCCATTAGTTCTCAAGTGAACAATTATTTCATAACTTTTATGAATTTGCGCGCTAATCGTTCAGGTCCTGAACCAACAAACAAGGAATCTTATGAACGGATTTCATTATATCAGGTTAGCATTCCCAGCTATTCATTCAACTCATTCCCAAAATACAAGGTTTACGAAATGTAATAAATACAAAACCATACCGAGTAAATTAAAGAACAAATTAATATGATATAGGAGTCTGATAAATATAATGAATTAAGATCATCACATATATGACCATCATTATGATAAAATTGATGTTCTTTATTTAACGGAAATTATTAGAACTTTTCAATTTTATCTGGTCCTGTCCTATATAATCTTATTATATAAAACACATTCATTTTTATGTCTCTACATAATATAGTCTGGATATAACTATACCATTCATAATGGAATGAACTGTATTTATGACTTTGGATGTGAAGATTCCCAACTTCAAATCATAGTCATGGACAAATTTTGATTATTACTCTTTAAATTTTATCCATGCATATATGCATGTAACATTTTACATACACATATATGTTTAATTTAAAGCTACATAAATAATCACGGAATTTCATGAATTTTATAAAGCAAATCAAAATGCATACATGGAATAAAATAGAATCACAAATTTATTAATCAATCATGTTTCGAACATATTTGCTTGTCGGGCATACAAATCCCAACAAACTCCCACTTGCCCTAAAGCAAATGAGACATGTCTCTAATCCCCAATCCTTCTAGATGCCCCTCAAAACTCTTTGCAGGCAGCGTCTTGGTAAAAGGATTGGCTAGATTCTCTGCAGATGGAATCTTCAGAACAGCCACGTCTCCGTGTTGCACAATGTCCCTAATCACATGATATTTCCGCTCAATATGTTTTGATCTCTTGTGGCTTCTTGGTTCTTTGGAATTAGCCACTGCACCACTATTATCACAATAAAGTGACAATGGCTTGTCCATATCTGGAACCACTTCCAGATCGGTAAAGAACTTTCGGAGCCAAACCGCTTCTTTGGCAGCTTCACAAGCAGCCACATATTCGGCTTCCATAGTTGAATCAGCAACACATGATTGTTTGATGCTTCTCCAAACTATAGCTCCCCCACCAAGAGTGAATACTGATCCAGATATCGACTTTCGATCATCTGTATCTGATTGGAAATCAGAATCAGTATATCCAATCGGAATCAAATCCCTGCCAGAATAAACAGAATATAGTTCCTCGTTCTCCGTAGATACTTGAGAATATGCTTAACTGCTACCCAATGATCTAATCCTGATTTATTTGACTGAAAACGACTAACTATTCCCACTGCATAGCATATATCAGGTCTTGTGCATAACATAGCATACATCAAGCTCCCTACTGCCGACGCATATGGAATCTGTCTCATATCTTCATCCTTTTGGGGTGTCGAAGGAAACTGCCTTTTAGAAAGAACAACTCCATGACGGGAAGGTAAGTTACCTTTCTTGGAGTTATGCATTGAATATCTAACAAGCATCTTGTCAATATACAATGTCTGAGACAGAGCTAGAGCAGAGCCCTTTTTCTCTGCGATCTACTAATAGACGGATCCCAAGAATATAACTTACTTCTCCCAAATCTTTCATTTGGAATTGTTCAGCTAGCCAAGCCTTTACGTCTGATAATAGTTCTACACATTATTCCCAATAAGTAGAATATCATCAACATAAAGTATTAGAAAAACCACTTGCTTGTCCTTGATGAATTTATAAACACAAGATTCATCAGGATTTTGGATAAAGCCATAAGATTTGATCGCCTCATCAAATCTCATGTTCCAAGATCTGGACGCTTGCTTAAGTCCATAGATAGACCTTTGCAACTTGCAAACCTTTTGCTTTTCGTCCTTGCTAATAAAACCTTCTGGTTGCTTCATATAGATGGTCTCTTCAAGATAGCCATTCAAAAAGGCTGTCTTGACATCCATCTGCCAAATTTCATAATCATAATGAGCAGCAATGGAAAGCAAGATTCGAATGGACTTCAGCATGGCTACTGGTGAAAAAGTTTCCTCATAGTCAACTCCTTCTTTTTGGGTATAACCCTTTGCCACTAGCCTTACATTAAATGTCTCTACATTACCGTCCACTCCCCTCTTTCTTTTGTAGATCCATTTGCACCCTATAGGATTTACTCCTTCAGGTAGATCTACAAGCTCCCAGACTGAGTTGGAATACATGGATTCCATCTCAAGTTTCATAGCCTCAAGCCATTTCTCTTTGTCATGATCTTCCATTGCACATCTATATGTTAATGGGTCATCTTTTCCATCATCAGTGATAGCAACTTGTGCTTCACCATCTTGTCTATATCGAGAAGGTAGTCGTACTATCCTCCCACTACGACGAGGTGGTAAGATGTTCTGACTCGAAGACGTGGTCTCATTGCTTTGTGGAACAACAATCCTAGCAGGTTGTTGACTGATCTCATCAGATTTTAATTCCTCCAAGACTATCTTACTTTGAGGTTTGAAGTCTGTCATATAATTATTCTCAAGAAACGTGGCATTTGTCGATACAAACACCTTATATCTCGAGGATTATATAAAAACACACTCCCCTTGTGCCTTTTGCATATCCTATAAAGAAACAAACTTCAGAACGCATTTCCAACTTTGTTGTCTTACCCATTAGCACATATGCATGCTGGGCACCCCCATATACGAAAGTGACTCAAACTGGGTTTGTGGCCACTCCATAACTCTAAAGGTGTTATAGGTACTGACTTAGATGGAACTACATTCAAATGTAGTGTTGTTGTGTTGTATAGTATACCCCCAAAACGATTTTGGAAGTGAAGAATAACTCAACATGGAACGAATCATGTCGAGTAAAGTTCGATTTCTCCTCTTACTGCTCCAGCCTTGTTACCAGGTGCAGTTAGTTGAGATAAAATCCCATACAGTTAGTTTGAATACAAAATCCCATACAAGGTTCTTTACCTCATCTCGATCACCTCCTCGATCGTCAAGCACTTGATTGATTTACCTAATTGTGTTTTTCCGTTTCGATTTGGAATTCTTTAACTTTCCAAAAGTTTCAGACTTATGTCTCATTAGGTAAACATAACCATATCTTGAGTAATCATCAACAAAAGTAACGAAGTACTCATAACCACCTCTTGCTTGTGTAGACATAGGTCCACACACTGAATGTATAAGCTTCAGTGGTTCTTGGGCCCTATTGCCTTTTGCAGAGAAAGGCCTCTCTGTCATCTTACCTTCAAGACATGATTCACAGACTGGTAGAGTACCAACATTTAGTTCTCTTAAAGGACCATCCTTTACAAGCCTATTAATCCTGTCAAGATTTATATGACCAAGTCTTAGGTGCCATAGATATGTGTTATCAGTGTGAGAAATATTTTGTTTCTTTGTTTTTGGCAATGCAACTTTGAACATTTCAGCATTCAATAATGAATTAAAATTGGGCCTTATTACATAGAGCCCATTTTCAATAAAACTAGAACAAATATTCAAACCATTTCTTGAAATAACAACTGATTTATTATCAAAAGAAACTGAATAACATTGTTCATAATGTCGAGAAACTGAAATGAGGTTTCTAGTAAACCCCGGTACGAAATAAACATTATTCAAAAATAAAAATTTATTGTTCTCAACATAAAGTTTTATTTGTCCAACTGCTGATGCTGAAACTAAAGCGTCCATTCCCAACTCTCAAAGTAAAGTCCCCATCAGCAAGTCTTGTGTAAGAATCAAGATTCTGTAAGAAACAACAAATATGATTAGTCGCTCCTGAATCTATTATCCAGGGTGATAAATCATTTTCAACTAAACAAGATTCAGTAACAAGTAAATCTGATTTACCTTGATTATTGTTTGGCTTGTTTCTTTTGCTGCTGTTTCCTGCTGTTTTCTCAGTTCCTGAACTCTTACCTTTATTCTTATTTCTTTTTCTCTTCTTAAAGAAGAATTAGAGGTAGAAGGTTCAACAACATTTGCTTTTACCTTGTTCTCCACAGAAAAAGACTCAAAAGTTGTGAGTTCGATAAGTAATTGAGTCAAAGTATAACTCAAGTTACTCATAAAGTAATATCTTTTGAACTGGAGAAATTGTGGGCTAAGACTTTCCAAAATTAAGTCCACTTTTATGCCTTCATCTATAGTTGCACCATTGATTTCAGCTTCATGAATCATACTAATCATCATTAGCACATGTTCACGAACACGGGTTCCAGCTTCCATTTTGCAGTTCAAGACTTTCCTGAATGCTTCATGTTTGGCTTGATCAGAGGGTTCGCCAAACATGCCCTGTAGAGACTCCATTATCTCATAAGCAGTCTCTGTCTTTTCGAACTTTTCTTTAAGCACATTGGACATAGTGGCAAGTAAATAACAATGAGCCTTGTCATTTCCTCGAACCCAATTCTCATAGGCATCTATAATGTTTTTGTTTGCATTTCAGCAGGTTTGGGAGGACATTCCTCCATCAGGACAAACTTCAGGTTATCCAGCACAAGTATTATATTCATGTCATACTTCCACTTAGCAAAGTTATCACCAGTTAATTTTTCAGTAGCAAGCAGTGATAGGAGATTGGATGACATATTTCTGAAATCATTAAAAAAATATTCTAAATTATTCCATGCATAAAATTCAAAATAAAAATGACATAGTAATCATGATGCATGATGCATATGCAAAACACTAAAATATATATGCACTACTATAGCCTCGGAAAATTTAATAAGCATATTATGTTGCCTTAGGGTCGATCACAACACCTTATTAAAATATAGACAATCTAAATTAATAAATTTAACTCAAAATATCTCATATTTTCAAAATTTATTAATAACCGATTTTTGGTCTAAATATAATTAACACTTTTAACTATATTTATATGAGTGTAACCCACCGTTTTGGATCCTAAAAATTTAATTCATAATAACCACCTTAGGGTAAGTTAATTATGAAATACATTTTATAAATCCTATCATAAGAAGTACAACCTTGATATTAACCTAAGCAAACACTTTCCTTAGGGAGGATGAAACTAAATTCATCACGAAGCCCCACTTAGATTTCACGATGTTGCACTAACGGTGGAGACCAAAGGATGTTTTGACAAACTACCCGCTCCCACTCATTATTTTAAGTTTAGTGATTAATATGTAAAACATCTAATGTTTTGAAAACTTAGTGGAAAAAGACCATGAAATCAATATTAAAGGTCTTTAATTACCAATATAATTGTTTCATAATAAAATTACCCGCTTTACTAATAAAACTTAAATTCATTATGAAACATCTAAGTTATTCATGATAAACAATTTACTAAAATACTTAGAACTAAATTTTGTGACATTATAAATTTTAACGATTTAAAATTAATTCACAAATTTTATGTAATCGATAATCGATAAAATTCTAAAATAGTTTTTAATCAAATTATAAACTATTGACAATCATAAATAAATTTATGAAAATGCACATATATGTATGGCATGTTATAATGCAAGAGTAGGCATTGTGCTAATTCTATATGTCATTTAAAATATGCATGAGAATAAACATTTTATAATTCACACAAAATAAATAAATTGGATATTAACCGGATTGACAATTTGGGTATTTCTAAAATTACAACCAAACAAAATAAAATTACATTAATCATAAAAATGTAAAAAAAATATAATTAATATTTCCAAGTGACTTTCAGAAAAAAAAAATTTTTTTTTTTAATTCACTGCCGCACAGTGGGCAGTCAAACTGTTGCACTGTGCGACAGCATCTGCTGCCCAGCAGCAGCCCCTTGCTGCACATTTGTGCAGTAGCGTGGCTGCTGCTCGTGCAGCAGCCTGCACTGTGCAGCAGTCTCACTGCTGCACAGTGCAGAAAAAAAAAACAATTCTGGAAATATTAAAAATAATCGTCCGTCCGTCCATCGTGTCTTTGGCTTGATCTTCATCTCGAACAATTACAATTAATTTACAATTACAGAAAAAAAAATATCCATTTAATTTTGGGTTTACATATCCAATATATAAAACAAAAAATTAAAATCCTAACCCAAGGTCAACCATACAATTAACGATTAATATCCATACATTCATCATCACATGATAATTTGTTGACGGCGGATTTTGGTCTCAGGGTAATATGGGAATATCACCTCCGAGACAATCCTCCTTCAATAGTGAATCTATTGGTTTATGGGGGACCAAAAGCAAATTTAGCGAGAGACAGATAAACACAACAATCAACAAGGAGATTTAACGTGGTTCGGTGGATTTTTGATCCGACCTACGTCCACGGACAAGAACAGGATGGTACTCTTTATTACTAAATACGCTTCTCAGGTCTCTTCTTTGTTTTTACAAATCAGAGCTTGATTATTCTCCTCCTTCAACTTGTCTTTCTACACTCACTCTACCCTCCTATTTATAATGGTGAAGAAATCAGATTCCTATTTGTACAAGAATTCCCAATTGGAGATGGTCTCCTTTTCCTATCAGGATTCCTAGTCAAAACTATTCTCTTTTCCCATAAGGATTCCTAATCAAAACTACATTTACTTCCTTTATCCTATTAGGATATTAACTTATTACTTTACCCTATTAAAGTAGGACAACTTATCCATTTTCTGCAAGAATAGGATGCTTTATCTTCCTGAGCACGCCTCGTCATGTGCTCGGTCTTCATGTGGTCGGTCATGATAGTCCTTTGAATTGAGAGTGTTTCTGCCGGCCTTATAGTGCTCGGTCATCCGAACAAAAGTGGTCGGTCTCTACATGTTGTGGTCGGGTCGGTTTTAACGATCTCGCCCAAGAAGGGAATTACCCCTTTTTACCCCTGCCGTACTCCTTAAATAACATAGTGCCCGGAAAACACCATCAACATCTGTCCCCTAGTTCTCGGTTCCAACTAGTATACAAGTTGGTGCCGGGAACTATAAAAAAAGATGGTGTGCTGATCGCCTTGCTGGTGGTCGTTCCAGAAATCACAGAGAAATTGCCTTCGCCATCAACTAAGTCTTCTGTTTCTATCTTCATATCCTCGGTTATTGGAGATGCTGACCCTATTCAGAACGATTCTCCACCTCAAAGCAAATTGCTTACTTGGGTCGTTCCATCAGGAGACGAAGTTCCTCTTGTTGTCCAAACTAAAAATGACTTCTCTTTTGTAATATCTGTACCAGAGATTTAGAGGTCCTAACCCCTGACAGATCCAATCTCGATTGTGAGGAGAAAATTTTGCCTCTGAGCTAACGATGATGTGCTCGGTGGCATGTGATCCTGTCTCGAGATGTGAGAGATGCTCGGACCTGGGGGAATGTTTTGTCCCCAGTTCCAAGGACTGACTCGGTGGGATGCAACCCCGACCCCGAGCTGAGAAATGCACTTGGACCTGGGGGAATGTTACGTCCCCAGACCGAAGGGCTGACTCGGTGGGACGTACCCCGACCCCGAGCTGAGAAAGGTACTCGGACCTGGGGGAATGTTACGTCCCCAGTCCGAAGGGCTGACTCGGTGGGACGTACCCCGACCCCGAGCTGAGAAAGGCACTTGGACCTGGGGGAATGTTACGTCCCTAGTCCGAAGGGCTGACTCGGTGGGACGTACCCCGACCCCGAGCTGAGAAAGGCACTTGGACCTGGAGGAATGTTACTTCTCCAGTCCGAAGGGCTGATTCGGTGGGACGTAACCCGACCCCGAATGAATAGAGTCACTTGGACCTGGGGGAATGTTACGTCCCCAAGCCGAAGGGCTGACTCGGTGGGATGTACCCTGACCCCGAGCTGAGAAAGCTACTTGGACCTGGGGGAATATTACGTCCCCAGTCCGAAGGGCTGACTCGGTGGGACGTACCCCGACCCCGAGCTGAGAAAGGCACTTAAACCTGGGGGAATGTTACGTCCCCAGTCCGAAGGGCTGACTCGGTGGGACGTACCCCGACCCCGAGCTAAATAACCAAGCGGCCTCGGCGGAATGAAATCCAGCCCCGAACTGAATAAACAAGTGGCCTCGGCGGAACGAATCCAGCCCCGAACCGAATAAACAAGTGGCCTCGGCGGAACGAAATCCATCCCCAAGCCGAATAATCAAGAGGCCTCGGCTGAACGAATCCAGCCCCGAGCCGATTAGTCAAGAGGCCTCGGCGGAACGAATCCAGCCCCGAGCCGATTAATCAAGTGGGACTTATTCAGAAGGGAAGTGAATCAACCTTTTGAAACCCTACCGAATCTGGCAAGGGCGTCCCTCTGCCAGACTGGCGAAAAAATAAAAGCAAAACTTTCGAAGATAAAATCAAAAGGTGGGGGTGACTTAGCACTTTTCCCAAAGTAAAACTTTTCACAAGTGTAAACAACAGCACGGATGCCTCGAAACAGCGTCCTGCCCGAGGCCTCCAAAACACAATTCTGAATCTTTCAATTCAGTATCCTGGCGAACCAGGATTCGGATCAGAAGAGCGTTTGAATGGTAAAGGCACATCCTCTACACGTCGGTTCACTGGGGAGCCTGTGTATTGTATGAGGGCTCCTCCTTACCACGCTGGAGCAAGCACACGCCACAGGGGCATAACGCATCCCCGTGCTGTGTCTCTCGCGGATTCGGATGATGAATGGATCAAAGAGTGTCTGGGATACCAAGGGCATATTCCTCCTTAGTTCCGGCATCACTGGAGCTAGCAATCGTCACGGGGGTGTCATCACCCCCCGTGCTATGCTTTCCCACGGATCCATTATATCGGGTAGGTGAGGATCAAAAGAGTGTTCGACACATTAACGGCATGTTCCTCCTTATGTTCGGTAACACTGGAGTAAGCAATCGCCACAGGGGTATCATCCTTCCCTGTGTTATGCTTCTCACGGATCCTATGCATCAAGTATGCCCCTGAGGACCCCGAGCTAAGAGAGATACTTTGCTCTGGGGGAATGTTTTCTTCCCCAGGCCAATAACCATGACTCGGTGGGACGTAACCCGACCCCGAGCTGAAAGAGGTACTTGGCTCTGGGGGAATGTCCCGTCCCCAGACCAATGAGCATGACTCGGTGGGACGTAACCCGACCCCGAGCTGAAAGAGGTACTTGGCTCTGGGGGAATGTCCCGTCCCCAGACCAATGAGCATGACTCGGTGGGACGCAACCCGACCCCGAGCTGTAACAAACATCGATCTCGACGGTACAAGAGCAGACCCGAGCCGGAAAGAGGCATCGGTCTCGGCGGTACAAGAGCAGACCCGAGCCGGAAAGAGGCATTGGTCTCGGCGGTACAAGAGCAGACCCGAGCCGGAAAGAGGCATTGGTCTCGGCGGTACAAGAGCATACCCGAGCCGTAAAATATATATCAACAAAACGGACTCGGCGGTACAAGAGCAGTCCCGAGCCGTAAAACAAATATCAAAACCATTGTGTGAGCCATAACAAACAAGTATAATCAAATGTCAACCTAGGTCAGAAGAGGTTTTACTCACCTTTTTGGGATCCGTTGCCTTTCTTGCAACTCTACAAGGGTCACTACAAGTAAGGCTCTTCTTAATACATCTTCTCTACATCTCAGCATTCCACGCATCCGACCGGATGACTTCCGCTATCAACTTGGTTGACCTCAAAAATCGAATGGTCTATGTACACACTGAGATAGCCTTCTTTCACCAAGTCTTCCACCTGCTCCCGCAGGTCTCTGCACCCATTTGTGGCATGTCCCCTTACGTTGTGGTCATTTCTCTGATGGTGTTCCCTCTTCGGGATATTTTCTCCTCGTTTTCTAATAGAACGAATTTTCGGGCCACCTCTAGGGCGGTTGCGTAGTCCGGGGTGTCCTGGATCCTTAGGTGGGTCCATAGCCTCCCGACTTTTAAGGCTCCTTTCAAGCTTTCCAGGGCCTCGGGGGATTCGTACCCTCCGACTTCGAGTACCATATTATGGTACCTTTCAATAAATATTTTCAAAGGTTCATCGTCTCCTTGTTTCATAAGCCTTAGTTCTCCAATCGTCTTTCTAGGGACACAAGCCCCCTTGAAATGTCGTATGAATGACTTTCTCAGTTGTGCGAAGCTGCTGATGCTCCTTGGGGCTAGGCTTCTATACCATAGAATGGCCGGTCCGGCCAGAGTTAGGGGGAACACTTTGCAGATGGCGTCCCTTAGTATGACGAAACCTTCAATGTGGGTTTTGGGGTCGGTATGGCCCTTGTATGGTGTCATGGTCGGCATGCTGAATCTTTTTGGGAATTTCTCCGATTTTATTTCTTCTGTGAGGGGGGACTCATCTTTGCCGTCCTGGACATCCCCTCTGTTTGCATTGGGGTATACTCCCCATTTGACCAGCTCCTCCCGTAACCAAGATTTCATGCTGCTGTCTTTGATTCCATGCCGCCCCCTGTGGTTTCTTTTCTTTCTGCTATCTCGGGAATGGTGCTTCTTGGGGTCGGTGTCTTCTCGCACTTTTTCGGTATGTTCTTTCCCTCTTCTCCGAGTGCTGTGAGGGCTATCGTAGGAGGAGTCTGGTGATGATTTGCCATCTTCCTCCTCCCATGTGTCCTCGGTCTGGGAGTCTCTTTGCACCACCACGGATCTTACCCTGTAGGGATCCCTCCTCCGGGGTCTGTCGTCCTCACTTGTATCGACAATTCTTTTTCCTTCTGCTATGTCATTCCTTCGTCGGCTAGTCCCGGCCTCGAATTTTTTGTCGTGCGCTCCTTCCATCCTTTCCAACCGGTCTACTATGGTTTTTAGCAGAGTTTGGTTTTCCTCCCTTTCTTTTCTAAGGTTTTCCTCGATCTTTTCCATCCAATCTGCAGCCGAGCTCCCTGATGATTGTTGGTTTCCGCCTTCCGCCATTTGTCTCACTACGCGAGTTGCTTTTTGTAGGGCTCCCCACAGACGGCGCCAACTGTTGACGGCTGATTTTGGTCTCAGGGGCAATATGCGAATATTACTCCCGAGACAATCCTCCCTCAATAGTGAATTTGTTTGGTTATGGGGGACCAAAAGCAAACTTAGCAAAAGACAGATAAATACACCAATTGACAAAGAGATTTAACGTGGGTCGGCGGATCTTGGTCCGACCAACGTCCACGGGCACAAAAAGGATGATACTTTTATTACTCAAACACGCTTCTCAGCTCTCTCTTTTGTTTACAAGTCTCACAATAATGATCTTGATCTCCACTTTTAACTTCCCCCCTTTATGCACACTCTACCCTTCTATTTATAATGGTGAAGAAATCAGATTCCTATTTGTACAAGAATTCCCAATTGGAGATGGTCTCCTTTTCCTATCAGGATTCCTAGTCAAAACTATTCCCTTTTCCCATAAGGATTCCTAATCAAAACTACATTTACTTCCTTTATCCTATTAGGATATTAACTTATTACTTTACCCTATTAAAGTAGGACAACTTATCCCTTTTCTGCAAGAATAAGATGCTTTATCTTCCTGAGCATGCCTCGTCATGTGCTCGGTCTTCATGTGGTCGGTCATGATAGTCATTTGAACTGAGAGTGTTTCTGCCGGCCTTATAGTGCTCGGTCATCCGAACCAAAGTGGTCGGTCTCTACATGTTGTGATCGGGTCGGTTTTAACGATCTCGCCCAAGAAGGGAATTACCCATTTTTACCCCTGCCGTACTCCTTAAATAACATAGTGCCCGGAAAACACCATCAACATAATTAATAAAAAAATGCATAGCCTACTCTTTTACATACATATTAAAATGATTTACAATAAATCATTCTTATTAATATACTAGAATAAATACGACCGCTCATGATACCATTTGTTGGTTTTCAGAGTTCATGCGCAGCGGAAATCGTAATTTTTGTAACAGGAAAGAAAAAAATATTTTTTCATACATGAACAATCAAAACCGGATCCGTATTTTCTAGTATATTAATAATAAAATTATTTAGAACTCAAGTAAGAAATATACCTGCAGATCTGAATATCTTTGTAAATCGATTCTTTGAACCACGATCTTCCTCGTCTATCTCCTCACCTCCAACGACACGTGTGGGCGTGTAAACAATAACGAAGAATACTCTAATTTATTAAGGATCCGTTTACTCAGCACATGAGACGAATCCTGAATGCTGTTTTCTTTTGATTTTCTCAAAATCAAACTTAAGAAAAATAAAAGAAAACTATTTCCCTTTATTTTCTCTTTACAGCCTTTGATTTTGTTTGTTGTTGTTCTTTGATTTTTTGATCAGAATCTCAAAACTCAAAAACGAAACTTTTAATAGCTCACGTTTTCTTTTTATTGTTATAGCATATGGATTTTTATTTTTTATTTTTTGAATTGATTAACTTTGATCAAAATCAAATTCTTATCAAGCAAATCCATTAAGGATATTATTAATTTTAATTTTCAAATAAAATCAAAAATAAAATCCTTTGATATTATCCTCTAAATTATCAAAGATAATCATTAAAAAACAATTTTTTAAAATTTTCAACTTTTGAAAATATTATCTCATTAAATTAAAATTTAATTAATCAAATTAAATAAATATTAATTTTCATAATTTAATAAATAGATACATTATCTATTTATAAATATATTAAGACAACATTTGTCATAATTTCCAAACATGAGCTATATGGAATAATTAGAGTGTAAAATAATTCATAATTATTTTAAATAATTCACAACAATTTTTCTTCGCAATTATAATCGTTCGAACAGTGATAGAAGATGACGAGGGGACCGATGGACCTATAATTCTAAGCTCCGATAATTCCGTCGATTAATTATAAACTCTTTTATTAATCAAACGAAATTATTAATTCTGGAGTAACTCCACTAAATACCCAGAATTGCACTCTCAGAATTATAGAATTAATTACTCAAAGTATTCGTCCATTGATATAGTCATTACCTATGTAGTGATCCTCCATAACAGATTCGTAAAGGAGCTAGGTATAAAAAATCCGTTAACCTCTCCAATTACATCTTTATCCTTGACTTCCATTAGTTCTCAAGTGAACAATTAATTCATAACTTTTATGAATTTGCGCGCTAATCGTTCAGGTCCTGAACCAACAAACAATGGAATCTTATGAACGGATTTCATTATATCAGGTTAGCATTCTCAGCTATTCATTCAACTCATTCCCAAAATACAAGGTTTACGAAATGTAATAAATACAAAACCATATCGAGTAAATTAAAGAACAAATTAATATGATATAGGAGTCTGATAAATATAATGAATTAAGATCATCACATATATGACCATCATTATGATAAAATTGATGTTCTTTATTTAACGGAAATTATTAGAACTTTTCAATTTTATCTGGTCCTGTCATATATAATCTTATTATATAAAACACATTCATTTTTATGTCTCTACATAATATAGTCTGGATATAACTATACCATTCATAATGGAATGAACTGTATTTATGACTTTGGATGTGAAGATTCCCACCTTCAAATCATAGTCATTGACAAATTTTGATTATTACTCTTTAAATTTTATCCATGCATATATGCATGTAACATTTTACATACACATATATGTTTAATTTAAAGCTACATAAATAATCACGGAATTTTCATGAATTTTATAAAGCAAATCAAAATGCATACATGGAATAAAATAGAATCACAAATTTATTAATCAATCATGTTTCGAACATATTTACTTGTCGGGCATACAAATCCCAACATATGCAACAATAGCACACGAACAACAACGAGAGGCATGTGAGGACGGTCCAGAAAGTAAAACTCTGGCCGTACAGTGATTTAGAGAATGCTAGTTGCATAATGTGACCGTGAGTGCTTAAAAGGTGACATCGTGAAAGTCGGTTACACTTGTAAAAATAGAAAAGTGTGATTTTGGTCTCATAAGATTTCAAAACAATGATTACTAGGGAAAACAATCTAAAACCGAGTAAGTTCTCGAGAAATGACTTTGGGAGTTGATGTGATAATCGGCAAACCGATGGTAAGAGTGCCTTAAATATACTCATGCGAAAATCTATGATAAATAATTGAATACGAAAGTCATCCTTAATGATTGGGATAACATTGCCAAAACCTCAATGGCTCTTGTGAGAGCGGCAAATCATAAAAATATGGGAAACTATATCGATGACTCAAATAAGAGCGGAATGCAAGTCACATGTAGACAACTAATGGGGAAATAAGACATTCGAGTGGGTTAGAGAAAGGAATGCTCGCAGAGAGAACCAAGTAGACTTGTGAATGGTTATCAAAACAATTATGTTATCTATCAAGATAATGGTCTCAAATTAAAGAATAGTTATCTGGTATATACAATAATACCACAAACGTTGAATGATTCTCATATATTCTTTAAAGTCATGATGTTCTCCAATCAATAATAATATCATGTCATATATTTTCATTAAAATCTCCAACTACAATTACTACTTTAGAATTTGAAGATAGTTCATATTGTTTCGTTAAAGAACTTATGTTACCATTATAAGAAATAGGATATTTAGTGTCCGAAGCTTTAGCGTCACCAAGTAAATCATCGTTAAATATATCATTTAACATCGTCAAAATCAAGTGACACTAAAAGTAACAACATCTTGAGTCGACAGGAAAAGCGCCGCTAAAATTACAACATTTAGTGTTGCCAACATACTTTCGATGTAAAATATTAGGGCATTTAGTGTAGAAAAATAATTGTCGACGCTAAATGTGAATAATCATGGGTAGGTAGGGATTTTTAAAAGTTTATTAACGTCGCCTTTAGGTAGCGACACTGTATCTTCATATTTTAATATCGCCTATGAAGTCGGCAATGCTAAAAGTATGACATTAAGCGTCGATTATTTCTAGCGACGCTAAAAAGCCATTCAAAATTCCTACCACCTACCCACGACCCCCATCTTCTTCTTCTTCCTTCTTCTTCATATCCCCATTTTACCCATATAAAAATATCATTCATTTTCACCATTTTCATTCCCAATCGAACAATAAGCTAATTAAGGTATGTATTTGCTCTATTATATCACTATTATTTTATGCGGATCCCCACTGTTGGACAATTATGACTCATAGCATCACTATTTGTATATAACATGGTGTTGTTGTACAAATTAACTATGTGACAAAGGAAATTGCTCTTTTATCATTTGTAATTGGATTACCTGGATATATAAATGATAAAAGTCCTTATGATTAGTTCCGGATTAATAAGATATAAGACAATATTAATTCATAAAGGTTTAATCATTAAATATCCTTAGTCGTAGTATTATCGAGACTGGACATCGATAATGTGAAATAGACTAGTATTACACTTGTGCGTGTTATGGAAGCGTAACAACATAGTTCTCATATATTTGGGTATTGGATACTCATGCAAGTGTAATAGGAGGTTTGTTTACCGATGGTACGGAAACAGCTTCGCTCTGGATAGACCCCTCGGAATCCCATTGGTAGTATGACTATGTGACTATGGGAATCCGAATAAGGGTAGGTGTATTTGGTCTTAACCTGAGACTTACATCGCTAATACTTGCGACAATCAATATACTTTGGTTTTCGTCGTCCGGGGCTTTAACAGGTTATGTGTACGCCTCTTATGGGTGTACTGAGAATCGTAGTGTATTGGATGTGATGTCAAGATGGAAGTATCACTTCAGTCATATGGAGATGATGATCAAGCAGGATACGGAACTAATACTCTTATATGCTGCAGTTATCGGGATAATATGACAAGGTCATGATTATCCGATTATAGAGACTACTTACCAGAGATCCGATATAGCCCCAGGCGTAGCATGTGAAATTTCGATACTGGATCGTAATACGCAATACTATGTATACTACGCTTGACAAAGATTACATATTCCTTTAAAGAATATTTCTAGAGAATTGGGTAGGCACGGTGCTTTGCTAGAAGCCAACCATGTCTTGTAAATCGGTGAGAACGTGGTACCGGGTATGCACGTATTCAGATAGTCCGATGACCGTATTTACTGCCAACATATCCAGTGATCTCTTGGGTCACCTCCCAAAGATTCACCGATGATGTTTGACTCCAACAGAATTAATATGGGATTAATTATGAGAGAGTAAAATTAATCTAGGATTAATTACGGCAATAAATTAATCTGGGATTAATTAAAAGAGAAAGAATTAATCTGGGATTAATTGCGTCGAGAATTTATCTGGGATTAAATTCGTCGAGAAGAGAGAACGTGATTAATTTAGAATTAATCGGTAAAGTAAATTTAATAGTGAAATTAGATTTTACTATTTAATTTATTTAAATTGGGCTAAAATAATATATTAGATATATTAAATGAAATCAGATTTCAAAGCGGAATCGAATTGGATTTTAATTCTAGCGAACAAATTAATTTAGAATTTAATTCGGAATTAAACGAACCCGAGCCCGAGCGAAGTTGCGTGTTAAGTTAGCCGACTTAAATTTAGAATTTAAAAGTGGTGGGACCCACTTTACTTACATCACATGTTAGACATGTGATGGAAGTGGTTATGCTTAAATTCATGAGTTTGATTTGTTGAAAGAAAGCATGGCTTTACTTATAACACACTCAAACTTATTCCAACACTCAACCTTACTATATATTTATTTGGTCAACTTTGGAAGTGCTAGAATTCACTATTCACAGCAACCAAACTTTCTCTTCTCTCCTTACTCTCTCATGGCCGATTGTCTCATAACCTTGGAGGGAAAATTTTGTTCATCAAAATTTATAAATGCTAGCACATTTTGAGTTATACAAGGTGATAGGGAGACTCACCCAAGTGTTGAAATCACTCAAGAAGGACTTGGAGCTTCCACCGAAATGCATAAAAATTTTGAACTCATCCGATCAATGTGAGTATTTTCCGCAACTCTTTTGATTTTATTCACACACAAATCACTCTTAGAAGATATTGGCATGTTCTAGGAACACTCACACCCACCACGTGGAAACTGCCTCAAAATGGGAGAAACACCGGTGCGCCTCGAATGGGCGCTCAAGGGCTAGTAATTTATTTACCCATTATGTATTTTTGAGTAAAACCCCTAAAATGAGGGTTTAGAATTTAATTTGGTAAATATTTAGTTTATAAATTTAATTGTTGGTTCATATAATCTCAATTAATCCAATAATTTATTTACTTATTATGGATTTTAAGTAAATCCCTTAAATGAGGGTTTATAATTTATTAGTTAAATATTTATTTTATTATTGATAGTGCATATAATTAATATTGGTAATTTAATTTTGGATAAGTACGTGTAAGGCTTGATTTTGGATAACTATTTAATTATTAAGTGAATATTGTTCCTACATTAATTATAATTAATTGATCATTTTGTAATATTTTTGTAGATATTTTTTTGATATTAATAGAAGTTGGATGAGTGTACCCAATAGATTGAGTATCGAATACCGTAAATAGGTGGAAGAATTTATGGAAATAGCAAAATGAGTTGCTAATGCGGAAGGTCGTGAGTGTTTTCTATGTAATGACTGTTTGAATATAAGAAAGAATTATTCGAGCAAAGTTATAGATCATTCATACATACCGGAAATTTTAGCGACCTGTCGAACATAGATTTACCATGGAGAAAAATACAACTTTGACTCCCGATAGTACCAATTATCACGTTTAACATCATGAAAATGATGATGATGATATGATTGTTGTTTTGCATGACTTGCAGGGTTCGACATTAGACAACTTTGGTGGAGAAACATCACATCTATATGAGAATGACAGTGTAGACATTATATTTTTACGCATAACTTGATGGCGAGCCTCTTATGGGGGCACTACATGAAGGTTTAGAAAGTTGCAAGGATAAATGCTATAAGGGAAGGAAACTCCATAGAATTTCAAAAAACTAGTCGAGTCTAGGCTGGACATCACCTATGTCCGGCCAACCTTTTTCTTAGTCCAGATTGTCCAGTCGGACATATATTTGAGAAAAATATTTGGCCGGACATATATCAAGTTGTTAGAGAATGGGAAAATTTCAATTACCAAAATCACGGGATCTGATTAAAGTAGGCCAAACACTATTCTGAAATAAATATCTGGCCGGACATATATCAAGCTGTTAGTGAGTATGTAGATTTTCAATTACTAAAATCACGAGATATGATTAATGTCAGCCATATATTATTGTGAAATATATATCCGGTCGGACATAAATCGAGTTATATCTAACAATTCAGATTGGAAATCACTAGAATAAGAGAGGTGATTTGATCTCTCTTTCCATTTTCAATCCAGTTCGGGCACTATAAATAAGTGCCCACAATTCATCACAAGGGTCGAAATCTGAATTCTTGGTCTAAGGTTGATCTTGTCTTAAGTTCTTAGCCTGAAATCTGAGGTCTTGGTATGGAAAACCTTCGAGAGAGCATGAGAGAGAAAACAGTGAGGAAATCCCATGAATTCTTTGGATTTTTCCCATTCTGGTGAGTAATCCAGCAACAACTCGGTCTTCCGAGGTACTTTCTGAGCCAACGACACTTAAGGTTTGACCTGAGGGCTCCCTAATCTCTATTTCCATCATATTCTACATATTTTTGTTCTACTCTAACACGGTATCTCTAACCGCCCTTGATTTATATCTGATCGGACATGCATAGTGTATAAATAAATGTCTAGTGAGTTGTAACATAATTTGCCAGACTTTTCTGAAGACAGACCGAGAGAATATACACCTATTATCCTGTTATTTGCATGACCTGTCATTATTTTATTATTATTATCTCTGTTTTATATTCACTTCATTACTTCCACGTTATTCTTAGTTTGTTATTATTGTTTTTACATTTTTGCCTTTTACTTCACGCAGAATATCTGACAGGATATTAACAGTATGAAATATGACCGGCCAAGTATAAAAATGAAGCGGGGTTTATCGCTATGTCTATGATGTTGGTGATTACGATATTATTGAGCTCATATTTATAGAGAGTGCAGATTAGCTCATGAGGACTAACCATAGAATAAAAGTGTCGCCACCTAATATAAAATACTAGGAATGATTTAAGGCCGACCTACACCTCTCGTAAGGTCTGACCTTATGCCTGTTTAGGTGGTCCTTTACTTATGCCATTATAATATCCAGACTCAAAGGAGGATCCACATGTCTTATTATGCATTGATCACACACAAACAATTTATATCGCATACAACTACACAAACGATAAGTAATATCATAATCAAAGATAATACATGTCTCATAGCAGTCAGAAGATAAAGCATATTAGATTCGAAGGCACGTTTCACTGGCATAGACTCATGGAGTCTTGGTCGGATTTAATTACAAGGCAGGCCGGAATTTCAATAATCTCGAGCAGGACTTGCAGAAAGTATCACTGAATTTTGCTTCTCTTTGACACGAATAATTATAGATCCAATATTAGAGTGGTGAGGCCATAACCATAGCAAACGATAAAGCGATAGTAATGTTAACAGTAAATCCCGTAGTAATCATATATAAAATAGAATAATAGTGAAAACATAAATAAAAATAGGCGCATCGATTTCATAGTGGTATGTGGAGTTGTATCCCGAATACAAACCACACTACTGTCCATTCAGACGAAATCTATGTTCGGGTTTCTATTCTATATACCACTAGAAATTTTGAGGCCGGTTGTAGCCACTATGTGAAAACATGTCTACCTTGACAGATAATTCGTGAAAGTTTCCGAGAAAAACCATTTTTTTACATATTCTAATAGACTAATGATAAAATATTTTCTGTCAAGAACTTATGATAGAATATTGTCTATCACGAATGTTTGTGACATAATTACGATAAAATATATTCAATTACGAAAGTTTATGATGGTTTTATAAAAAAAATTTATTTATCACGAATGTTTGTGACGATTTTATGATAGAAATTTCGTCTGTCAAAAACTTTATGACGGATTAATGATAGAAATTTTATCTATCAGGAATTCATGATAGAATTTTATCTATTATAAAATAATAAAAAAATTAAACAAAATAATGCCTCCATTTGGATTTGAAATAGAGTACCACTAGGCCACATGTCCTTCTTTAATTATATATTACAAAAAAAAAATTATTAAAATGATTCTTTTGATCATAGCCCAAACAAAAAAATTGAAATACTTAAAAATTTGACAAATCATTTGTTACCTCTCTGACCAAATTTTCCTCTTTGCTAGGAGTGGGTATCAGATCGGATCGGGTCAGATCCGATCTGATTCGATCCAATTCCAAAACCAATCGAATCACGATGAGTTGGTTCATCGGATTTTGGATCGAATCAAATAAAATCAGATCCGATCATTTTTTTCCTATTCAGAACTTCCAAAACGACGTCGTTTTGGAATATACAAAACGATTTCGTTTTGTATATTAAACCTAACTCAATTAGGCTCTTCATTTCATTCTTCATCGAGACACCGAGACATCAACAAATCTTAAATTCTTCATTCTTCAATCTTCAATCTTCAATCTTCATTCATCATCGCTCTTCACTCTTCAGTCATGCATGCGAGCTTTCACATTTCATCAAATCGTTCCTCACATGCTTTCCATCATCATCATCCCTTGGCACTATTTAACTTCTTCAAAATAGCCCACTTCACTATTTATCTCCCACGAACTAGGAAACCATTCAAGGGGGAAATCGAAGTATTTTCAAGCTAGCTCCAAGAAAGTAAGTTCCCTTCTTCATTTTCTTGTTTATCGTCCATTCAAAAATTAGGAATTTGGTTTTGTTATTGTTGTTTTGAACTTTTGATGATGATTCATTTGGGTTCACACTCTAGAATAGATGATGTTATACCATGATTTTATATTGAAATACGTTGGAAATTCTAAAAAATAAGTTTTATGTTATTGTTTGATAAAATATCTTGATCATGGGAAACTTGGAGGTTCTTGATTTAGAAGGAAATGTTTCGAATGGATCCTTACTTGATTCGGGTTTCCAGTTAAAATCTCTGTGTCCTCAATTTAAGGTTTAATAGGATTACTGGTGAGATACCAGCAATGTTCTCAGATTTTGTGAATTCGGAAGAGTTAAATTTGGCTGGTAATCTGTTGAATGGAATAGTGACCATGTTTATTGCGAGGTTAAAAAGGTATATGTGTCGTTCTAGAATCTTGAACATTTAGATTTGTCAGGGAATTACTTGGTTGGTGGGATTCCACAGAGTTTGGGTAATTATTTTCAATTGCGATCATTTTTGTTGTTTTCGAATATGTTGGAGGAGATTATTCCAGCAGAATTGGGTATGCTTCATAATCTTAAAGTATTTGAAGTGTCAAGGAATAATCTTAGTGGTTCAATATCCGTTCAGCTTGGGAATTGTTCCAAATTGGCAATTCTTGTGCTCTCGAATCTGTTTGATGCATATGAACATGTTCGACATTCAATGGAGGAATCTTCAGTGGAACAACTGAGTTTCATGAATGATGATTTTAACTCTTTTGATAAAAAAATTATGTTATTGTTTCTTAATGTTGAGTTTTTTTTTTTTTTTTAGTAATTTTTAAATAAGTTTTAGGATGTATATTATGGATTATCAAAATTCAAAACTTTAATGTTGTCTATTTTCATTGTAAATGAGTGGGTTTGGAAGCTCACCCAACAGTAGTGGGTCGGAATTAGATTCTATTGATGTACAATTAACAGAGTAAAGGAAACAGAAGAAAAATTCCAATCAAACTCTGATAGACCACCATTGTCAAAAAAACATGATTCATTGCCATCAATCACACTAGTAGCAACTAAAGCAAGAGCTAGAATATCTTAAGTGTGGAAAGTTTTTCGCATGTGTGAAGATAATCCAGATAGAGCTGTATGTACATATTGTTATAAGACTTATACTTTTAGTGCGAATGATCGGTCCACAACCAAGTTGAAGAGGCATATGGAGACCTGCAAATCATACTTCGCTTATTATGACGTACAAGGTGTTTTGGTTGGGGTTGTTGAATAGGGAGGCACAAGTGAAAATCTCTTCGTGAGAGACAATCATTTAAATCAAGCAGCGTGTCGGAAAATAGCTGTGAAGATGATCACTGTTGAGAGCTACCATTTAGCGTTATAGAGAAAGAGGGTTTTCGATATTTCAGTAGTGATTCCGTCCCTCGTTTTATTGTCTCATCTCGTAAGATTATAACTAGAGATATCTTACAACTATATGCAGATGAAAAAATTATGTTGAATAGTATTTTCTACGCGGGTTATCAGAAAGTTAGTTTTACCACCTACATATGGACGTCAATTCAAAACATTAATTCCATGGTTATCACTTGATATTTTATAGATAGTAATTGGCAGTTGCATCGATGAATCCTTAGCTTCTGTCCAATTAACAATCACAAATGGGACATTATTATAAGGCTAATAGTGTCTTGTTTACAGCACTGGCGTATTGAGAGAATTTTTACTATAACTGTGGATAACGCCAGTGCCAATGTTGTATCCATCTAACAGTTGGTGGGGAAGATGAGGCATGGATGGGAGATGCATCAGGTCTGTGACGCGTCGCGACGCAAAGTGCAGCGTGTTGCGACATGACTGGTGCGCGTCGTGACACAGATGATTCCAGTAGCTATCTAGTAGCTCAACATGTGCAGCGTCGCGATAAATGAAGGTGTGCGTCGCGACGTGCTCCTGTTTCCAGAGGCAAAAAATTCAAAAACCTTGCACATCACAAATTACGTTAACCGAAATCTTAATTTTCTAGACTAATCTAATTAGTACAATAAATCCAAGGCATCCATTGGTCTTCAAAACTTGCTCCATGGTGTGTTGTTAAGTTCTTCGCAGAATTTCTTCGTCATAAGTCCTTCGCGTCATCGGCTCCTCCAAGTTACAAATAGGATTATAAAAGGACTTATTATAAAAGAAATGAACTTACAACACTTGAAAGAATATGACCTTATGGTCTTACATTCCCAATACCTAAAATAAGAGCTGGAAAAAATAACGATCAACGCAATACATTCATCACTTGAATCAAAGTAAACATTCATCACATGAATATTAAAAACCATTCATCTCATGAATCTAATTGTGCCTACTTATCACAGCATGTATACTAATAATCTATATCTCATATAAATTATTAAAACTTAAAACTTTAAAGGAGAAGGGTTAAGAACACTTTTCAACCTTAAGCTCTCGATGCCAATTGTAGGAAACAACTTTCCTTAGTGCAGCGGAAGTTGCTAATGTGGGCACTGACTCCAGTATGGACCTTTAAAATTTTCTTTGCCTTCTCCCTTTGTTGTTTCTGAATTCCTCCAACTCTTAGAGAATGGATTTTACTCATTTGATGTAGATGAGTTTCCTTTGAAATCCAACACTTGGATCAACCACATGATCTTCTGAACTATGACTCGAAACCAACAAATTAAAGTGTGGGCTTCACTCAAAAAGATCAACTCTAAACTTTTTAGAGAAGTATATAATCAAACTCTAAACAATTTAGAGAATGAAGTTGTCATAAATGTGTTTGAAGAGTTGAGCGCTCAAATTGTTCAAGTCCCGAATCAACTCTTAAAAGAGATATTCTTCTTTTTCCCGTAAGAATGAGTGAATTCCATATCTGTGTAAAATGTTCCCAGCTACACACCAAACCATATCCCTAAAATATGTAGTTATTGGCCGGGAATGCAACACCAACCTCACCCTAGTAAATCAAATGACATAGCCTACCATGCAGGAGTTTGTAGTACACTCAGGATTAAGATCGAATCCATATATGACCATCTAGTAGATAAAATAAATTTCTTTGGTTAACAGATATGAAAATAAATTCTTATTTATCTAAGTCCAGTCCTATATGATCTCATCATACAAGGTGCCTCAATTCCCATGTCACTACATGAACGATCCCGGATCAAGGTCGTCATACAAGTATAGAATGGCCTACAGCTATAGATAAACCACAAACAAAGTTCCCTCTTTGTTTGCTCTCTATGGACTATTTACATTACTAACTTTAGACTTAAATACTCTTGTGCATCATGTTGGGGTTTTGGGTGAAGGGCACGGCGGAAGCGCGGTTCGGGCGAAATCATAATTTTAAAACATTTTAAATTACCGAATAAATTATTCAATATCTAATATGAATAATTTATTCATATTTCACCTAAACACATTTATTCGATATCAAATAACGACATAAATATAAATGAAACGTCGCGAAACTTTTACGAAAATATTTTTCCGTAAAATGACGTAAAACACGTTTTTGACCGAACCGACTACCCAATACACATGAGGGCTGCCCAGGTCAGTCCCAATAATATTAGGGCAGTTCATGGGCTTCCCGAACAGTGAAAAATTCACTAGTTGGACAGCCGTCACCCGGTTGGCTCAAAAGTCACCCGGTAACGCCGTATTTTTTGTCATTTTCGCTTATTTCAACTCCGAAATAATTTCCGGAAATTGTTCCAACACCCAAAACACATCCAATACATTTATATGACATAAATTTCATCAACATAAACCCATATTTTCCTGAACTGATCCAGAAAGCAAAAACGGTAATTTTTCATGCTTTAAATCTAATTTTTCAAGATTAATCCAATTAATCAAAACACCAATCAAAGTAACCACATATGAACCACCCAAGAACAATTCTAGGCATTACAAGAGTGGTCATAACACTCTATAATGGCAACATATCATCAAATGATTAAATTGGACTATAATTACACTAATTCCATCCAAATCAACTTCACACATGCTCAACACTTCCAAAACCATCCACCAAAACCAAAAGCCCCAATTTCAACAAACAAAGGAACCCTAGAACCATTCTAACAATTAAAGAAAACAAGAAACTAATTTTCAAGCTTAGGGTTGTAGAAGATTACCTTTAATCTCTTATTTTTCTAAGATTTTTCTTGAATTTTCCTTCATTTTCTTCATGATTTGATCAAACAAATCTTAGGGCTATTTTCTTCTTTATGTTTCGGCTATGGTGGATTGTTAAAGGAAATGAAAAAAATTTTCTAATAAAAATAATAGATGACCGACTCTAGAGGGTCAAAATGGTCAATTTTGTATTTTTAATTTCATAAATTAAATTAAATAAAGATAAGATAAGCTTTAGTTTGACAAATCAAATTTGCACACTTAAGCTTAATAAAATCATGCCATGTGTTATCAATAATAATTAAACATATTTCATAACATTTATGAAATATGGATATTATTTAACTATTCAAATATTTAACAATTAAATATCTAAATAATTAATTAATATAATTATTATTATATATGTATTTTTATTTACTTTAAATAACAAATACATATATTAATGGCATGTGTCAAAATCTCATTTGACAATTAATTAATGTGTATCTAATCGAATTATATATCAAATACAAATACACAATAATTACAATTGACCAAAATCCCTTAAAGTATGTGTTATCGTTTAACCGTTTAAACGATACGAATTAACTCATTTAATTCCGGTGAAGTATTATGAATAATATGTATTTTTCATAACACGTTGCCCAAGTGCTCAACGAGTACACTACATATTGTGGGACTCTCCAAGTTCAGGTTTATCCGTTACGAAATCCAATTTCATGAATTATGACGACCATGGACAATCTCTCTAAACTATGCAAGTTGAGGTCATTGCATACGTATAATCTTTCCATCACAGGCTATCCATATTATACCTGGGATATAGATAAGAACGTCAAATCCATTCTGTATAATATAGTCGACTTTTAATTTACGATCTTTAAATAACACTCGGAACTTATTTCTGAAGTTATACCACGACCATGGATTTACTAGATCGTAAACACGTGTAGGATGCATATGCCTTGTACACAGGACTGACAGATCCTCTCTTGATACGCATAGGATATAATGAGCATCAGTCCACACCCAATAAACATGTAGAGGTCTGATCATGAATAGATCGGTGACGTGTCTGCCATCAAAGTGTGGAGGATAACTCATATATCCACAGTGGTATCTCAAGTCGAAGGATAACTATGCTCTCTCAACTCGAGAAGATTCCTATTGACGTTGGTGTACCATCTATTAGGAAATCATCAATGAGTCGTTTAGTGTTTATCAAATAAACACCTACATGTTTATACGAGTCTCCCGAGACTCATGGTTCACTGGGATAAACCATCTGACTAAGTCACGATATACGACATGAACTGGTCTCAGTGGATTTTATTAACCGACCCGTGTCAGTAAATCTTGACCAGGAACTTTATTTAAGGATATACATCTTATAGTGTACTTCCAAATGTCAATTACAAACTACGTTGTAACTGCGCACTAAATTGTAAATCCTAGGGTCTTTGTATAATATACACGTATCACTAAATCAAATTTAGTTTCAATATAATCATAATTAGATATCTAATCGTAATTAGATCGAATATGTGTATAAAAGACAAGAGGTGCTACCATTAAATAAGTAATATTATGGAAAGTGGAATTGCTCGTTTTCATGAATCGGACATAAATACACTCCAGATTGGCACTTCGAGCACCAACCCTAACAATTTCTCCCACTTGCTCTACTATCAATCCACGGTATCATATACATATCTCAATGTATATCATATACTCATGGCCCTCAAGAGCTCACCTGGCACTCAAGAGGCAGGCAACAACAAGTAAGCCCGCGTTAACAAATTGAGTCCGACCAACAAACTCAATTGTTTTCCAAATTTTGTAGAATCCAAATTCCACATCAATATGACTTAGACGCTATATCAGTATTGTGCTATAGCTACTGAGTTGTCTATGTATTTAGAGATCAAATCCAAATACTATGAGACAACCGCAAGCACTACACTAATATGAAAACTTCTAATCTATAGGATCATTATGCAACTTCATAAGTTAATACTTAATAAGTTACAACTGATTCCACTAGTTTAGTATAATCAACGGTGACACTCCCACTGCATCTTTTCTGACTTTATATGACATAGATCATCTAATGTCATAATTAGGATCAAAACTAATCTGACCTTATGGTTGCAGACTAAATTCTCCATGAATAAGAAACTCGTTCTTAATATCTCAAATATCACAAAGAATATGTTTTAAGATCCATCTTGTGGTCTACAACATATCAAAATATCTCGTAACAATTACAATTAAATTGATATCTTTAATCGCACATAATATAGTATTCATTACGCCATCATCATATGATACATAAGATTGACTAGACATTCTAATCAATCTCTCTTTCGAGAAATGTATCATCCTTTACGAAAGATGAATAATATATATAAAAGACACATTAACTATCAAACAGTTATACTAACTGTCATACAGATAGTCTTGTTGTGTCATTTATTAGGTCATATCTAATGCAAGACTAATGGGAGTATCTCACAAGTCTCTTAGTTTTATATCATATATAAAACTTTATATCAAATATAATAGAGACTACTCCCACTGCAATCACGGAGAAAAGAAGACTTATGTAAAACTTTTACCTCACAAACATTTCATTATTACATTAATAATGATAATGTCGTTAGGATATATAACACTAGAAAGAAATTTATACGCTCCCACTGACCCTATTATCATAAATGTAATTCTATACATTGATAAAATAATAAATCTGACTGTATCGAAATTAGAGAACACAATTTTTCGTAAAGCTTATCTGAGTCTACAATATGCTCTATAAGCTAGTATATCAAACTGTGATCTTAGCATAATACAAACTACAGGATCATGGTGGACAATATAAATCCACTAAAGGTTTGTTGGACAATTATGACCCATAACGTCACTATTTGTACAGATCATGGTGTTGTTGTACAAATTAACTATGTGACAAAGGAAATTACTCTTTTATCATTTATGATTAGATCACCGAGATATATAAATGATAGAAGGTCCATATGATTAGTTCCTGGATTAAGATGATATGAGACAGTATCAATCCACGAAGGTTTAATCATTAAATATCCCTAGTCAGAGTATTATCGAGATTGGACATCGATAATGCGAAAAAGACTAGTATTACACTTGTGCGCGTTGTGAGGGCATAACCGCATAATTCTCATATATTTGGGTATAGGATACTCATGCAAGTGTAATAAGAGGTTGTGTTTACTGATGGTATGGAAACAGCTTCGCTCTGGATAGACCCCTCGGAATTCCATTGGTAGTATGACTATGTGTCTATGGAAGTCCGAAATCAGGGTAGGTGTATTTGGTCTTAACTTGAGACTTGCACCGCTAATGCTTGCGACAATCAATATACATTGGTTTTGGTCGTCCAGGGCTTTAACAGGTTCTATGTACGCCTCTGCTGGGTATATTGTGAATCATAGTGTATTGGGTGTGATGTCAAGATGGAAGTATCACTCTAGTCATAGTGGAGATGATGGTCACGTAGGATACATAAATGGTTTTCTTATGTACTGCAGTCATCGGGATAAAATGATTAGGTCATGTTTATCCGATTATAGAGACTAGTTACCAGAGATCCGATATATGCTTCGTACGGGGCAGACACAATTCCAGCCCCATGCCTAGCATGTGACATCCGATATTGGATCGATATACGCAATACTACGTATACTACGCCTGATATAGATCACATATTCCGACGACCGGATTTACTGCCAACATATCCGGGTAGGCATGGATATTCACTAAGGATATTTCTGGAGAATTGGGTAGGCATGGCGCTTTGCTAGAAGCCAACCTTGTCTTGTAAATCGGTACAAACGTAGTACTAGGTACGTACGTGTTCGAATAGTCCGACGATCGGATTTACTGCCAACATATCCGGGGATCTCATGGGTCGCTTCCCGAAGATTCACATATGATGTATGACTCGCACTTTATTAATCTGGGATTAATTAGATGAGAGAGAAAATTAATCTGGGATTAATTGCGGAGATATTTTATTTGGGATAAAATATTAATTAAAGAGAGAAAACGATTAATTTGGAATTAATCGATAAAATAATATATTCGATATATTATACGAAATTGGATTTCGACGCGGAATTGAAATTATATTTTAATTCGGGCGAACGAGTTAATTTAGAATTAATTCGTTAGCGACGTGAATAGTGATTTTTCTAGGCATAATTATTTAATTATGTTGCAACGAAAAATTCGTTAATTTAGAATTAGCAAACCCGAGCCCGAGAGTGTTTACGGGCGTACTCGCATTTCGAATTCGAGTGCGGCCCACAAGTCACAACAATCGTCAAATCGCTAGTCACTTCAAGCGTCAAATCACTTGTCACTTTGAGTTATGTGATATGTAGTCCTTGTGATGTGAATAGTTGATGTAGTGGTTGTAGCCTTTAATGGCTTGACTTTTGGAAAGAAAAATAAAAAAAATGAATTTTGGAAATTCAAAAAGTGTATTAGATACACATTTACCACCAACCAACACAACCTTCTCTCTTCTCTTTCTTCACATATGATGTATGACTCGCACTTTATTAATCTGGGATTAATTAGATGAGAGAGAAAATTAATCTGGGATTAATTGCGGAGATATTTTATTTGGGATAAAATATTAATTAAAGAGAGAAAACGATTAATTTTGAATTAATCGATAAAATAATATATTCGATATATTTTTCGAAATTGGATTTCGACGCGGAATTGAAATTACATTTTAATTCGGGCGAACGAGTTAATTTAGAATTAATTCGTTAGCGATGTGAATAGTGATTTTGCTAGGTATAATTATTTAATTACGTCGCAACGAAAAATTCGTTAATTTGGAATTAGCGAACCCGAGCCCGAGAGTGTTTGCGGGCGTACTCGCAATTCGAATTCGAGTGCGGCTCACAAGTCACATCAATCGTCAAATCGCTAGTCACTTCAAGCGTCAAATCACTTGTCACTTTGAGTTATGTGATATGTAGTCCTTGTGATGTGAATAGTTGATGTAGTGGTTGTAGCCTTTAATGGCTTGACTTTTGAAAGCAAAATAAAAAAAATGAATATTGGAAATTCAAAATGTATTAGATACACATTTACCACCAACCAACACAACCTTCTCTCTTCTCTTTCTTCTTCCATCTCTCTCGGCCAGGGCCTCTTCCTTCTTCAATTTCTGGTTTCACCGTGAGCCATGGAGAAGCTAAGGAATTTTTGTGGCAAAAATTGCAAAGTGCTAGCACACAATGGAGTCATCCTAAGGTGATTGGGAAACCCACTCGTGAGCTTGGAATCACCATTAGAGAAGCTTGGAGCTTGGAGCATCAATGGAGTCCATGGCCGAAAATTTTGGAGGAGCAAAACTGCTCACTGCCGAGAGCTTCCAAGGAGGGCAGAAAATTTTTTGTTCTTCGACGCATCACCTCAACCGATCGATGTAAGTATTCCGCAACTTCTTTGATGTATTCGCACATATGTTTCATTGCTTTAATAGATCCTTTGGACCATAGAAACCCTACAATGGTATCAGAGCCAGTTAAAGCATGAAACTTGAACTTAGGGTTAAAATTGGGCAAAATTGATTTGAGCATGTTTGAGTGAAATTGGATGTTTGAGTATGCTTAAATTGTGATAACATGGTGTTATGCATTGTCAATTTGATTAATTTTGAATTGGAAAAATTTTCCCCAAATCTATTGGCTTGGCCGAGAGGTTTATGAACCCTAATTGTCATGGTATTTTTGATTTTTGATTCATTGGATGACTTGAAATCAATTGGGTAATGTTGAATTGGATTTAATTGGATTGAATTCGAATCGGACATAAAAATGCCCAAAATGCCGAGACTACTATAGTATGAAATGGGTTTGATTTTTGTTTAAAATGTGTTGGACATGTTTTAATGTTGATAAGCATAATTAATTGTGTAAATTGATGTTTTAGAAATGTTAATTTGGGTAATTAATTATGCAATACACTTTGGTTAATTAAGTTATAAAATTTAGAATTTGGTAATTTAATTAATTGGGCCTATTTTGGAAATTGGGCTTGAAATGTTGTAATTGGGCTAAATGAGCTTTGGTTGTACCAAGATGGGTTTAGGCAAATTGGTTGGATCCAATTGGGCCCAAAACCATATCCATAAAGTCCAATTATGACTAATGGACCTTTAATATTTAATTGGGCCTAAATTGGTTTCAAGGCATATAAGGGTGATTCCTTAAATGGGCTTTGGTAATTGGTTTTGACCCATTTTGACCAAAAGTCCATGCCTTAGAAATTAATTGAAAGCCCATTGGACTTTAAATTAAATTAACATTGGATGTTAATCGGGCTTTGAGACCCGTAACGATTAGATTTGGAATCTAAGTCGCAAAGGTTTATTAATAAAGTGTAATATTTAATTTGGAATTAAATAATTGAATTAGTATTAAATACAAATTAAATTGGATTTAATGTTGTAGTTTAATTTAATTCAAGAATTCGTACTTTGAGTACTTATTCGCAAAACGAGTTTGACTCGCGCAAAATCAAATCGTTGTTTGAACATTAGATGGTCATTAATATTCAGATTAATTAATTGGATTAGATTGATTGATAACATGTTTGTGTGAATACATGGTTGCGATGCATGAATAATGTATATCAGATAGATATTAGATGGGTGGGGAAATTTTGGAAATTGTTGTAATAAATTTAGAATTTATTAATTGGACCTGCGTGTCCAGCCTATTACCTCCTTACTATTTCTATTTCTATTCTCACCTCTCCCCCTCAATGTAAATGAGGTTTCTTTAGAAGTGTTATGTAATGGGTTAGAAGCAATACTTGTGCTAGCGGGAGAGAGGAAAGAGAGAGATTTGTTCTAGGAACAATGTGTTAAGTATCCATCCGCATATCATTATTATTTATTTATATGCGCCTTATTATGTGTTTAGAATGCATGTTTAAGGGTGTATAATGATGAGAACTTAACAAAGATAATAAATTGGTTACCAATTTGCATGCGAAAAACCCTCACAAAATATTTAGCGTTTTTCTTCAATTGAGTGATTCTTACTCAAGATCCAAGACTGGCATTGGTTTGTTGGCAAAAGTCAAGGCCTTTGTCCGTCGATGATGTGTTTGAATCATGAAAGCTTTGTTCCATATCGGTGTCTTGTCCAAGTTGTGATTTGTTGGCCAAAGTCAAGATCACTTCTTGTCTATCGACATTAATTACGAAGCTTTCCATGGTCAATGGGTTCCGCTTAACTGGGATCACTAAGTTTGTTGTGCCAAAGCCAATGCTTAGTTGATTCAGAGGAAAAAAGGTTAGGTAATATATTGGATATATTGCCATATATAAGATATATGTCACAGACTTGGATGTCCACCTACTAGATCTAGGAATTGGATGGGATCCAATTGATCTTAGAGATCTACCTAGTTAATTATCATACAATTTGTTGGCCAAAGTCAAGATTGTGTGTTATTTAACGGGATCCTAGCCCACTAGAAAACAAGGTTTCCCGAGTACTCGACAGAGGGTTAGAGGCTCACCGAAAAATAGTGGGAGGCAAATATTAAATTTGCAATATTCGTTTAGTAACTTGCCATACGCGCTCATATCATTTTTCGTCAATATAAATTAATATATTAGTTGGACTAATATTTAATTGTTGTTTTGATAAAACAGTTGGACTGTATTCAAACTATTTCATTTATAGTTGATTGTATAATTGGATTATTGTAATCAATATATTTGAATTAATCAATTAAATTATAGTTGATTATATAGTTGGACTATAGTAATTATTATAATAAATAGTACCTAAATCGTTGATTAAATAGTTGGACTATTAGAATCAAGATAAATTGAAAGATTAGTGTTTAAAACATAATCCTGGGTGAAATATGTTTTAACCGACTTTAATTTTCAAATTGGGAATAAAATTTCAGGATGGTCCTGGAAACTAATAAGTTACTTTATTTGATAAAATAACATATTAGGCCTAAGCATAAAGTTAAGCAAATAGTAGAGCATGATATTTGGAATATTCATGTGATGATAACTTTAGTGCTTAATCTGTAATACTTGCCAAATAGACTCCTTAATTTCTTAATCAGAACTAAGGATTAGATCCTTAAAATATGACAATGAAATTGAAGGATCTTCATAGATCTATTTTAGATCTTTGAAGTACTAAATTGCAATAGTAAACTCTTGGAGAGTTAATGGCTATACTCAATGAGTCAAAGCCAAAGTTTGCAATAAGGCAAGAAGCACAAGGCGCACTTTACTTCGATATTCCAGAGGGCCAAGGCTTGGCCAAAGGCTTGGCCAAAGGCTTCTGGAGTGTGAAAAAGGGCAAAGGCAAAGTCATTAGAATCTTCTGTGAAGATAAATGACATATCCCAAAATGTCTGCCTAAATTGTGGCAAACGGGGACACGGAAGCATGACTGCCATATGGACAAGGCAGACATGAAGGAATTGAAGAACGGGCAAGGCTCTGACTTCAAATATGTTTTTCATAAACATGTTCACTACTAGTATTGAAATTGGATTTTAGATACTGGAAGTGGTACATAAATATGTACTGATATGCAGAATCTACTGAGAGCAGGATACTGACTTCAGATGAGATTTATCTGCGAATTGAGAACAGGATGAAAGTCGCTATTTTAACCGTAGATACCTAAGTTTAGGAACTACCCTTCGGGTGTGTACTAAAATTAGGAAACTGTTATAATGTAATAAGTTTGACTAGAAACATTATCTCTATATCAGGGTTTAACCTGTTGGGTATACCTTTATATTCTAGAACACTAAAATGTTTTATTATATAAAGATGATATTGAGATAAACACATTAGATGTGAATAACAGTATTTATTTTGAATATAAATAAATCTCAAACATATGACATGACAAACAAATAGCTCAAAACTGATTTAATCAGTTGAAACTCAATTGTGGCATTGTTGTCTGGGACACAATTAAACAAGACTCATATATCCACACTTTTGAAGAGTGCATACTTGGACGGATTTGATTCTATTCAAATGATGTCTACGAATCTAGTTTATTAGGCAAAGTGCCTAAAACACCTTTACTTGGTAAAAGTGATAGTGCCACTGATCTGTTAGCCCTCGTTCATAGTGACGTAAGTGGGCCCATGTCTAGCTAGGCTAGAGGTGGATATGAATATTTCGTGACCTTTACGGATGTGGCATCGCGTTAAGGTTATGTGTTTCCTTAGAAACACAAATTGGAAACTTTTAGAGTTTCAACACGAAATAGACAAACAGATCGGCTAAAGTATAAAACCATCACGGTAAGACCATGATGAAAATACTTAAGCAATAAGTTTCTCAATACTTGAAAGAGTTATAGTATTCTTTCAATGAGGACTCCTCCCGGAACACGTCAATTGACGGTGTGTCCGAACTGAGAAACCAAATTTTGTTGGACATGATAAGGTTAATCATGAGTCGCTCTGAGCTACCATTTCCTTCAACGGATAAGCTTTAAACAGTTGCAAAACTTATTTAGAATAAGGTTCCATAAAAATCTGTTTGACAAACTTCATATTAGATATGAACAGGAAAGAAACTGAGTTTTCACATTCTTGAAGATTTGGGTATGCTAGGCATATGTTTGGATGATACCAAACTAGAACCCAAATCAGATAAGTGCCAAATTGTTGGTTATCCTAGGGAAACCAAAGTATAGTACTTATACAACTCACTAGAGAACAATGTAATTGTTACTCGCCATGCGGTTTTCCTAAGAGGAATACCTATATGTAGTGGTAAGTGGGAGGAAAGTAAAACTCGATGAAAATCGGAGTAATACTATTCCAGGCACTGATTCCTTAATGGAACACAAATAGTTCATCAAGGATGAAACTATACCAATAATTTTCGAATACACAAGAACCACATAAGTCGGAGAGAGTCAGAAAATAACCTGGGGTATGGGTTTCTGATCTCACCTCATAAAGATGTTAATCTTATTAAGGAACACGAACTGACTACGTATGAGGAAGTGATACAAGGTATCGACTCCCTATTATGGCAAAGTGCCATGATATCCGAAATGGATTCCATGTATACCAACTATGTTTAGACACTAGTTGTTGTATCGCAAGGCATTGTGCCTATTGGTACTATATAAGTCTTCAAGGAAGACATACATGGAAGACAACATACCAACGTACGAAGTTAGGCTTGTAACGAAAAGGTATCGTTATCAACATAATGTCGATTACGATGAAACCTTTTACATGTTGCCATGGTATATCCATTTGGATAATGCTTGCTAATGCTGCATGTTTCATTTATGAAATATGTCAGCTGAATGCCAAAACCGCTTTCCTTAACGAAAACCTTTTGGAGGATGTTTACAACATCCTGACGGTTTTGTCGTACCAAAACTAGCGAACAAGGTTTGCAGGTTATTCGATCCATGTATGGATTGAAGCGAGCATTACGTTCTTGGAATTATCGTTTTGATGTAATCATAATGGTATATGATTTAATTCAAAACGAAAATGATTCTTGTATATATAAGAGGGTTAGTGGGAGCGCACTGAAAGTGACTGTCCTATAAATAATGATAATATATCATTTCTTGGAAATGATATTCCCAAATACAATCGGTGAAAGCTTGGCTTTCATGAAATTCTCCGTAGAATTCTTGGGGAGACAACCTTTATTCTAGGAATAAAGATCTACTGGGATAGATTAAAGTTGTTGATAACTCTTGGAGAACTCGTACATTGAAATAAATATACGTGACCTGATGTCTAAACGCTTTGAGCATATGGAGTCACAATCAGGCCAATCCAAGTGATAGTCACTGGATTGAAGTTAAGAAAATCCTTTAGTATCTTAAAGAACTAAGGATGATGTCTTAATATATGGAGAAGGAGAACTTGAAGTGACTGGGATCACTGCTGCAAGTTTCCTAACCAATAAAACGACCATAAGTCTTAAAACGGTACTATACAGTTTGAATAACGGAACAGTGAGCTGGAAATCTTCCAAGAAAGATAATGTTACCGAATAAACAATAAATGCGGGTTATTGCTGCAGCTGAGGCAGCAATAGAAACCATTTGGGTCGATAATAAATCTAATTATATTAGATATAGTTCTATTAGCAGCTGAGCTAGGCTTCAGCGCAGGCTAAAGAATTAATGGTCTCATCAACGATCCAGATATATACTTCAACTATTTATCTGATTCGTTCGGATCATACATCGTGGCGATTTGATGATCGAATAAATCCCATTAGATAATAATCATGCAAATCCGCAGACGAAAGCCTTTTCTCAGCAGAAGTTTGAGCGAACCGTACATAGTTCGGGTGTAGGACACTTGAGTGACTGGCTATAGGCCAAGTGGGAGATTGTTGGACAATTATGACCCATAGCGTCACTATTTGTACAGATCATGGTGTTGTTGTACAAATTAACTATGTGACAAAGGAAATTGCTCTTTTATCATTTGTGATTAGATCACCGAGATATATAAATGATAGAAGGTCCATATGATTAGTTCCTGGATTGAGATGATATGAGACAGTATCAATCCATGAAGGTTTAATCATTAAATACCCCTAGTCAGAGTATTATCGAGATTGGACATCGATAATGCGAAAAAGACTAGTATTACACTTGTGCGCGTTTTGAGGGCATAACGACATAGTTCTCATATATTTGGGTATATGATACTCATGCAAATGTAATAGGAGGTTATGTTTACCGATGGTATGGAAATAGCTTCGCTCTGGATAGACCCCTCGGAATTCCATTGGTAGTATGACTATGTGTCTATGGAAGTCCGAAATCAGGGTAGGTGTATTTGGTCTTAACCTGAGACTTGCACCGCTAATGCTTGCGACAATCAATATACTTTGGTTTAACAGGTTCTGTGTACGCCTCTGCTGGGTATATTGAGAATCGTAGTGTATTGGGTGTGATGTCAAGACGGAAGTATCACTCCAGTCATAGTGGAGATGATGGTCACGTAGGATACGGAACTGGTTCTCTTATGTATTACAGTCATCGGGATAAAATGACTAGGTCATGTTTATCTTATTATATAGACTAGTTACCAGAGATCTGATATGTGCTTCGTACGGGGAAGACACAATTCCAGACCCAGGCCTAGCTTGTGGCATCCGATACTGGATCGATATACGAAATACTACGTATACTACGCATGATATAGATCACATACTCCTGTAAGGATATTTCTGGAGAATTGGGTAGGCATGGCGCTTTGCTAGAAGCCAACCTTGTCTTGTAAATCGGTACAAACGTAGTACTAGGTACGTACGTGTTCGGATAGTCCGACGACCAGATTTACTGCCAACATATCCGGGGATCTCATGGGTCGTTTCCCGAAGATTCACATATGATGTATGACTCGCACTTTATTAATATGGATTAATTAGATGAGAGAGAAAATTAATCTGGGATTAATTGCGGAGATATTTTATTTGGGATAAAATATTAATTAAAGAGAGAAAACGATTAATTTGGAATTAATCGATAAAATAATATATTCGATATATTATACGAAATTGGATTTCGACGCGGAATTGAAATTACATTTTAATTCGGGCGAACGAGTTAATTTAGAATTAATTCGTTAGCGACGTGAATAGTGATTTTGCTAGGCATAATTATTTAATTACGTCGCAACGAAAAATTCATTAATTTGGAATTAGCGAACCCGAGCCCGAGAGTGTTTACGGGCGTACTCACATTTCGAATTCGAGTGCGGCCCACAAGTCACATCAATCGTCAAATCGCTAGTCACTTCAAGCGTCAAATCACTTGTCACTTTGAGTGTGTGATATGTAGTCCTTGTGATGTGAATAGTTGATGTAGTGGTTGTAGCCTTTAATGGCTTGAATTTTGGAAAGCAAAATAAAAAAAATGATATTGGAAATTCAAAAAGTGTATTAGATACACATTTACCACCAACCAACACAACCTTCTCTCTTCTCTTTCTTCTTCCATCTCTCTCGGCCTAGGGCCTCTTCCTTCTTCAATTTCTGGTTTCACCATGAGCCATGAAGAAGCTAAGGAATTTTTGTGGCAAAAATTCATAAGTGCTAGCACACAATGGAGTCATCCTAAGGTGATAGGGAAGCCCACTTGTGTGCTTGGAATCACCATTAGAGAAGTTTGGAGCTTGGAGCATCAATTGAGTCCATGGCCGAAAATTTTGGAGGAGCAAAACTGCTCACTGCCGTGAGCTTCCAAGGAGGGCAGAAAAATTTTTTGTTCTTCGAAGCATCGCCTCAACCGATCGATGTAAGTATTCCGTAACTTCTTTGATGTATTTGCACATATGTTTCATTGCTTTAATCGATCATTGGGACCGTAGAAACCCAACAAGGTTTAATCATTAAATATCCCTAGTCGTAGTATTATCGAGACTGAACATCGATAATGCGGAATAGGCTAGTATTACAATTGTGCGCGTTATGGAAGTGTAACGACATAGTTCTCATATATTTGGGTATTGGATACTCATGCAAGTGTAATAGGAGGTTCTGTTTACCGATGGTACGGGAACAACTTCGCTCTGGATAGATCCCTCAGAATCCCATTTGTAGTATGACTATGTGTCTATGGGAATCCGAATCAGGGTAGGTGTATTTGGTCTTAACCTGAGACTTCCATCGCTAAATACTTGCGACAATCAGTATGCTTTGGTTTTGGTCGTCCGGGCATTTAACAGGTTATGTGTATGTTTCTTCTGGGTTTATTGAGAATCGTAATGTATTGGGTGTGATGTCAAGATGGAAGTATCACTTCAGTCATATGGAGATGATGATCACACAGGAAAACGGAACTGGTACTCTAATATATTGCAACTATCGGGACAATATGACAAGGTCATGATTATCCGATTAAAGAGACAAGTTGCTAGTGATCTGATATATGTTTCGTATGAGGCAGACATTATTCCAGCCCCAGGCCTAGCATGTGACTTCTGATACTGGATCACAATACGCAATACTTAATATACTACGCCTGATATAGATTATGTATTCCTTAAAAGAATATTTCTGGAGAATTGGGTAGGCACGGTGCTTTGCTAGAAGCCAACCATGTCTTGTAAATCGGTAAGTACTGTTGGATAATATGACCCATAACGTCACTAATTGTACAGATCACGGTGTTGTTGTACAAATTAACTATGTGACAAGGAAATTGCACTCTCATCATTTATGATTAAATCACCATAAATGTATAAATGAAGAGAGGTCCATATGATTAGTTCCTGGATTGAGAATGATATGAGAGAGTATCAATCCCCGAAGGATTGATCATTAAATATCCCTAGCCGGAGTATTATCGAGACATGACATCGATAATGCGGAATAGGCTAGTATTGCACTTGTGCGCGTTGTGAGGGCACAACGGCATAGTTCTCATATATATAAGTATTGGATACTTATGCAAGTGCGATAGGAGGTCGTGTTTCACCGATGGTACGGGAAACAGCTTCGCTCTGGATAGACCCCTCGGAATCCCATTGGTATTATGACTATGTGTCTGTGGGAGGCCGAAATCAGGGTAGGTGTGTATAGTCTTAACCTGAGACTTGCATCGCTAATACTTACGATAATCGATAGACTTTAGTCTTGGTGGTACAGGGCTTTAACCGGTTCTGCGTACACCACTTCTGGGTTTATCAGAAAGTCGTAGTGTATTGGGTGTGATGTCAAGACGGAAGTATCACTTCAGTTATATTGGAGATGATGTCACGCAGGATACGGTACTAGTGCTCTTAAGTGTTGCGCAACCATCGGGATGTTATGACCAGGTCATGCATATCCGATTATAGAGACTAGTTACCAGACATCCGACATGTGCTTCGGACGGGGCAGACACTTATCCAGCCCCAGCCCTAGCACGTGACTATCCGATACTGGGTCGATATACACAATACTACGGTATACTACGCTTGATACAGATCTATATATTCCTGTAAGAATATTCTGGAGAATTGGGTAGGCATGGCGCTTTGCTAGAAGCCACCTTGTCTTGTAAATCGGTATAAACGTAGTACGAGGTACTTACGTGTTCGGATTATCCGACGACCGTATTTACTGCCAACATATCCGGAGATCTCATGGGTCGCTTCCTGAAGATTCACCGATGATGTATAACTCGCACTTTAATTAATCTGGGATTATTAGAAGAGAGAGAAAATTAATCTGGGATTAATTGCGGAGATATTTTTCTGGGATAAAATATTAATTAAAGAGAGAGAACGATTAATTTAGAATTAATCAGATAAAATAATATATTCGATATATTATATGAAATTGGATTTCGGCGCGGAATTAAAATTAGATTTTAATTCGGGCGAACGAATTAATTTTGAATTAATTCGTTAGCGACGTGAATAGTGATTTCGCTAGGCGTAATCATTTAATTACGACGCGATGGAAAATTCGTTAATTTGGAATTAGCGAACCCGAGCCCGAGCGTGTTTGCGAGCGCATTCGTATTTCAAATTCGAGTGCGGCACGCAAGTCACGTCAAGCGTCAAATTGCTAGTCGCATCAATTGTCAAATCATTGTTACTTTGAGTGATGTGACATGACATGTTGTCACTTTATTAAAGTGATGTGATGTGATGGAAAGCTTTATTGCTTTTTACTTTTTGGCTTTTGCTTTTGATTTTTTGAAATTCAAAAGTTTTGTAATTGTTTTTAATTGGTTTTTGGAAAATCAATTTAATATAAAACAAAATAAAAGGCTTTTCTCTCTCCCTCATGCAATGACATACGGTCTTTTCTTTTCCCTCCTTTCTCTCTCGGCTTGAAGCCGTTTTTCATCTTCTTCTCTCTCGTTTTTCTGGTTCTGCCGAGAAGTAATGAGAAGGAAGAATTGATTTTGTTTCAAAACCAAGTGCTAGCACACACATAGAGTTATCCTAAGGTGATAGGGAAACGAATTTATGAGCATGGAAAAGCTTGAAGCTTGGAGCTTCAATGGAGTCTCACATGGCCGAATCTTCAAGGAACAAGATGGACCAAAACCGAGCAGCCCCTGTCAAATATAGCTACTGCCGAGCTTCATGGAGGAGGCCAAAACATTTTTGTTCTTCTTTGCATCAAAACCGAATTCAATGTGAGTATATTCCGCACCTCCTATGTTGTGTATTCATGCGTTTTCTTGCTTGATTTGTTGATCTTGGGACCTATATTAGATCTCAACAATGGTATCAGAGCTATTATCAAGCATGAAAAAAGTTAGGGTTTATTTTGGGCAAAATCGATTTTGACTTGTTTTGGTTAAATTGATTATTTAAGCATGCTTGATGATGTTTAATTGAGATTGTGCATGATCAATTCATGAAATCGGATTGGATTCAATTTTCCCTAAATTTTGGGCATGACAAATTGGGTAAAATCAATTGAAGCATGATTTGGTTGAATTGGTTGATTAAGTATGCTTGTATGTTGATTAATTGAAGTTGTGCATGATCAATTTCAAGAAAATTGGATTGGATCAATTTTCCCCAATTCTTTAGGTTGAACATGTAACTTGAAATTGGGTTAAAATGTGTTTGAGCATGTTTTAATTAAATTGGATGTTTAAGTATGCTTAAAACATGTTTTATTGAGATTGTGTGTGATCAATTTCAAGAAAATTGGATTGGTTCAATTTTCCCCAAATTGGAGGCATGGCCGAAAATTGGATAACCCTAATGTCTTGGTAATTTTTTTTTGTTTGATCATTGGATGACTTAAAACAATTGGGTAATGTTGTTTTGAAGTTCAATTGAATTGAATTTTGATTTGGAACAATTTTCCCTTTATAAAGTGGGTTGACCGAATTCAATTGGACATGAAATTCATTGTGATTTTGTTGTTTGATTCATTGGATGAGTTGAATTGATTGGTAAATTATGATTGTGGACTCAATTGGATTGAAACCGAATCGAATTGAAAAACCCCTAATTGCCGAGACTTGAAAGCATGTAAATTGGGTTTGATTTTAATAAATTGTGTTGGACACTATTTAATGTTAAAGTGCATGATTAATTAGGCTAATTGATGTTTTAGAAATGTTAATTGGGTAATTGATTGTGTATTACACTTAGGTTAATTAATTGTGAAATTTGGAATTTTATAAGTTAATTAATTAGGGCTTGATTTTGGAAATTGGGCTTGTTAGGTTGTAATTGGGCTTTTGGGCTTTGTTGTAACAAAGTTGGGTTTAGGCAAAATTGGTTGGATCCAATTAGGCCCAAAACCGAATCCAAAAGGTCTAATTATGACTTAATGGACCTTAATTATTTAATTGGGCCTAATGGGCCAAAATTAATTTAAAGGCTTATGGGGTAACTCCCGGATTGGATTTTGGTTGTTCGGTTTGACCGAGTTGACCAAAAGTCCACGCCTTATAGAAATTAATTAAAAGCCAAATTGGACTTTAATTAAATAAAACATTAGATGTTAATCGGGCTTTGAGACCCGTTGCGATTAAATTTGGAATTTAAGTCGTAAAGGTTCGTTAATAAAGGTGTAATATTTAATTTGGAATTAAATAATGAATTAGAATTAAATACGTATTAAATTGGATTTAATCATGTAATTTAATTTTATTTGAGAAATCGTATTTTGAGTACGTGTTCGCAATACGAGTTTGACTCGAACAAAATCAAATCTTTGTTTGAACATTGGATGATCACTAATAATCAAGATTAATTAATTTGATTGATTGATTGAGAACATGCTTGTATGAATACATGGTTGTGATGTTTGAATAATGTATATCGGATGCATCTTAGTCGGGTGGGGCGATTTTGGAAATTGTAATAAATTTGATTTATTAATTGGACCTGCGTGTCCAGCCTTATCACCAATATACTCTTTGTGTTCTCTTCTCACCTATTCCCCTCAATGTAAATGAGGTTTCTTTAGAAGTGTAGTGTAAAGGGTAGAAGTAAATACATTGTGCTAGCGGGAGAGAGAAAGTGAGAGATTTGATCTAGGATCAATGTAAAATACCGCATATCATTATTATTTTACATATGCGCTTTATTATGTGTTTAAATGCATGTTTAAGGGTGTATGATGATGAGACCTTAACAAAGATAATAAATTGGTAGCCAATTTGCACGCGAAAAACCCTCGTTCAATATCAAGTGTTTTTCCTTCCATTGAGTGATTCTCACTCAAGATCCGAGATTGGCATTGGGTTGTTGGCCAAAGTCAAGCCCTTTTTCCGTCGAAGATGTGTTTGAATCACGAAGGCTTTGTTCCATATCGGTCTTGTCCAGTTGTGGTTTGTTGGCCAAAGTCAAGACCACTTCTTGTCCATCGACATTGATTACGAAGCTTTCCATGGTCAATGGGTCGCGCTTGACTGGGATCACTAGGTTTGTTGTGCCAAAGCCAAGGCCTAGTTGATTCAGAGGAAAAAGGTTAGGGTATACATTCGATGTATAGGCATATATAAGATATATGTTTGGGACTTGGATGTCCACCTACTGGATCTAGGAGTTGGATGAGATCCAATTGATATTAGAGATCTACCTAGTTAATTATCATACAATTTGTTGGCCAAAGTCAAGATTGTGTGATATTAAGGGATCCTAGCCCACTAGGAAACACGGTTTCCCGAGTACTCGACAGAGGGTTAGAGGCTCGACGAAAAATAGTGGGAGGTAAGAATTGAATTTGCAATACTCGTTCAATTACTCGCCATACGCGCTCGTTTAAATTATTTCGTCATTGATTAAATGTTAGTTAGACTAATATTTAAATTGTGTTTTAATAAACAGTTGCACTGTATTATACTTGATTATATATAATTGGATTATATTAATCAATATATTTGAATTAATTAATTTCAGTTTACAGTTGATTTTATAATTGGATTATAGTAATCAATGTAATTGAGGTTAATTAATTTGGATTTATTTGATTATATAGTTGGACTATTATAATCATTATAATATCTATAGTACCACTAATCGTTGATTAAATAGTTGATCTATTGTAATCAAGATAAAATTGAAAAGTTGGACATTTAAAATATAATCTGGGATTAAAATATTTTAAATAATTAATTTTCAAATTGGGAATAAATAATAGGTTATTACTTATTTGATAAAAAACTTATTATACTTTAACCCCAAAATTAAGCGAAATAAGTAGAGCATAAAATCTTCGGAAGATTTATGTGATGATGACTTTAATGCTTAATTTAATATACTTGTCATAAATCTAATATTAGATTTAAGAAGTATTAAAATTGTAATTTATAATTCTTGGAGAATTAATTGACTATTCTGGAGGAGATAAAGTCAAAGTTTGCAATTGGGCATGTAGCACGAGGTGCACATCGTTTCGATATTCGAAACCCAAGGCTTGGCCAAAGGTTTGTGAAATATTGAAAAGATAATTGACATATCCCAAAATGACTACCATTTGGATATGGCAGAAACGAAGGAATTAAAGAAAGGGCAAGGCTCTTACTTTGAAAATGTTTGTCTTAGTTATGTTCACAGCTAGTATTGAAATTAGATTTTAAATACTTAGTGTGGTACATAAAATATATGTATTGATGTTCAGAATCTGCTTTGAGCAGGATACTGACTTCAAGCTGAGATTGCTCTGCGAATCGGAAACAGGACGAAAGTCGCTGTTTCGACCGTAGATACCTAAGTTTAGGAACTACCCTTCGGGTGTGTACTTGAATTAGGAACTGTTATAATGTAACTAGTTTGACTAGAGACATTATCTCTATATCAGTGTTTAATCTCTTGCGGATAAACCCTTATATTATAGAACACTAAGTGTTTTATTATATAAAGATGATACTGAGATAAATACATTAGATGTAAATAACAGAATTTATATTTTGAATATAAATAAAATCTCAAACATATAAAATGACAAATAAATAGCTCAAATTGATTTGATCAATAGAGACTTATTTGTGGCATGTTGTCTAGGACACAATTTAACGAGACTCGTATATCCACACTTTTGAAGAGTGAGTACTAGGACTGATTTGACTATTCAAATAAAGTCTACGAATCTAGTTTGTTAGGTAAAGTACCTAAAACACTGTTTACTTGGTAATAGTGTAAGAGCCACCGATCTGTTAGCCCTATTCATGGTGAAGTTAGTGGGTCCAATATCTAGCTAGGCTAGATGTTAACATGAATATTTCGTGACCTTAACGGATGTGGCATCACGTTATGGTTATGTGTTTCTTTTGATGAACACAAATCAGAAACTTTTAGAGTTTCGACACGAAATAGACAAACAGATCGCTATAGTATTATTCCGCCACGGTAAGACCGTAATGGAAAATACTTGAGCAGTAAGTTTCGTACATACTTGAAAGAGTATAGTATTCTTTCAAATGAGGACTCCTCCCGGAACACGTCAAAGTGACGGTGTGTCCGAACGGATTAACCGAATCATGTTAGACATGATAAGGCTAATCATGAGTCGCTCTGAGCAACCATTTCCTTCAACGGATAAGTTTTAACAGTGCAATAACTTATTTAGAATAAGGTTCCATATAATCTGTTTGACAGATATCATATAGGATATGAACAGGGAAGAAACGAGGTTTCTCATTCCTGATAATTTGGGTATGCCAGGCATAACGTTTGGATGATACCAAACTAAGGACCCAAATTGGATAAGTGCCAATATAGGTTATCCTAAGGGAAACCATAAGTATAGTACTTATAAATCTCACATGAGAACGATGTGATTGTTGCTCACCATGCGGTTTTTCCTGAGAGGAATACCGATATGCAGTGGTCAGTGGGAGGATAGTATACTCGATGAAAATCGGAGTAATACTGTTTCAAGGCACAAGGTCCGTAATGGAACACAAATAGTTCATCTATGATGAATCTATACCATTAATCTTCAAATACATAAGAAACTCGTAGATCGGATAGAGTCAGAAAATAGCCTAGGGTATGAGTTTCTGATCTAACCTCATAAAGATGTCAATCTTATGAAGGTACATGCACCGACTATGTTTTGAGGAAGTGATACGAGGTATCGACTCCCTATTACGGCAAAGTGCCATGAATCTGAAATGGATTCCATGTATAACAACTTATTGGATACTTGTTGTTGTACCACAAGGCATTGTGCCTATTGGTACATTAAACGTCTTCAAGGAAGACATACATGGAAGGCAACATACCAACGTACAAAGCTAGGCTTTTGACGGAAAGGTATCGTTATCAACATTGTGTTAATAACGGTTCAACCTTTTACCTGTTGCCATGGTAAATCCATTTTGAAGATGCTTGTAGATAACTGTATATTTCATTTATGAAATGTGTCAGTTGCAGATCAAAATCGCTTTCCTGAAAAGGAAACCTTTTGGAGGATGTTTACAACATCCTGACGATTTTGTATAACCGACAAACAAGGTTTGCGAGTTATTCGATCCATATTTGGATTGAAGCAAGCATAAGGTTCTTGGAACTGACGTTTTGATGTAATCATAATGGAGTATGATTTAATTCAAAACGAAATGATTCTTGTGTATATAAAGGGTTAGTGGGAGTGCACTGACATGAATGTCATGTAAAATAATGATAATATGTCACTTCTTGAAATGAAATTCCTATAAAGCAATCGGTGAAAGCTTGGCTTTCATAAGAAATTCTCCGTAGAATTCTGGGGAGTAACAACCTTTATTCAAGGAATAAAGATCTACTGGGATAGATTTGGAGTTGTTAACACTCTCTGGGAAATTGTACATTTAAAATGTACTTGTATGGTGTCTCATACGCTTGAGCATATGGAGTCACAATCAGGACAATCCAAGTGATAGTCATTGGATTGAAGTTAAGGACATCTATTAGTATCTTAGAGAACTAAAGATGCTGTCTTAAATTATGGAGTAGGAGAACTTGAAGTGACTAGGATCACTGCTGCAAGTTTCCAAACCGGTAAATACTGCGGTACTATAAAGTTTGAAGGACGGGACAGTAAGCTGGAAATATTCCGAGCAAGATAACTGTTGCCGAATTAACAACAAATGCGGATTATTGCTGCAGCTGAGGCAGCAATAGAAGCCATTTGGATCGATAATAAATCTAATTAGATTAGATATAGTTCTTTTAGCAGCTGAGGTAGACGTCAGCACAGGCTAAGGAATTAAAGGTCTCATCGATGATCCAGATATATACTTCTATATCACCTGATTCGTTCGGATCATACATCGTGGCGATGTGATGATCGTGTAAATCGCGTCAGACGATATTTAAGCAAATCCGCTGACGAAAACCTTTCCTCAGCAATTTGAGCGAATTATACATAGTTCGGGTGTTAGACACTCGAGTGACTGGCTATATGCCAAGTGGGAGATTGTTGGATAATATGACCCATAGCGTCACTATTTGTACAGATCACGGTGTTGTTGTACAAATTAACTATGTGACAAGGAAATTGCACTCTCATCATTTATGATTAATCACCATAAATGTATAAATGAAGAGAGGTCCATATGATTAGTTCCTGGATTGAGAATGATCTGAGACAGTATCAATCCCCGAAGGATTAATCATTAAATATCCCTAGCCGGAGTATTATCGAGACAGGACATCGATAATGCGGAATAGGCTAGTATTGCACTTGTGCGCGTTGTGAGGGCACAACGGAATAGTTCTCATATATATAAGTATTGGATACTTATGCAAGTGCGATAGGAGGTCGTGTTTCACCGATGGTACGGGGGAAACAGCTTCGCTCTGGATAGACCCCTCGGAATCCCATTGGTATTATGACTATGTGTCTATGGGAGGCCGAAATCAGGGTAGGTGTGTATAGTCTTAACCTGAGACTTGCATCGCTAATACTTACGATAATCGATAGACTTTAGTCTTGGTGGTACAGGGCTTTAACCGGTTCTGCGTACACCACTTCTGGGTTTATCAGAAAGTCGTAGTGTATTGGGTGTGATGTCAAGACGGAAGTATCACTTCAGTTATATTGGAGATGATGTCACGCAGGATACGGTACTACTGCTCTTAAGTGTTGCGCAACCATCGGGATGTTATGACCAGGTCATGCATATCCGATTATAGAGACTAGTTACCAGACATCCGACATGTGCTTCGGACGGGGCAGACACTTATCCAGCCCCAGCCCTAGCACGTGACTATCCGATACTGGGTCGATATACACAATACTACGGTATACTACGCTTGATACAGATCTATATATTCCTGTAAGAATATTTCTGGAGAATTGGGTAGGCATGGCGCTTTGCTAGAAGCCAACCTTGTCTTGTAAATCGGTATATAACGTAGTACGCGAGGTACTTACGTGTTCGGATTATCCGACGACCGTATTTACTGCCAACATATCCGGAGATCTCATGGGTCGCTTCCTGAAGATTCACCGATGATGTATAACTCGCACTTTAATTAATCTGGGATTAATTAGAAGAGAGAGAAAATTAATCTGGGATTAATTGCGGAGATATTTTATCTGGGATAAAATATTAATTAAGAGAGAGAACGATTAATTTAGAATTAATCGGATAAAATAATATATTCGATATATTATATGAAATTGGATTTCGGCGCGGAATTAAAATTAGATTTTAATTCGGGCGAACGAATTAATTTTGAATTAATTCGTTAGCGACGTGAATAGTGATTTCGCTAGGCGTAATCATTTAATTACGACGCGATGGAAAATTCGTTAATTTGGAATTAGCGAACCCGAGCCCGAGCTTGTTTGCGAGCGCATTCGTATTTCAAATTCGAGTGCGGCACGCAAGTCACGTCAAGCGTCAAATTGCTAGTCGCATCAATTGTCAAATCACTTGTTACTTTGAGTGATGTGACATGACATGTTGTCACTTTATTAAAGTGATGTGATGTGATGGAAAGCTTTATTGATTTTTACTTTTTGGCTTTTGCTTTTGATTTTTTGAAATTCAAAAGTTTTGGTAATTGTTTTTAATTGGTTTTTGGAAAATCAATTTAATATAAAACAAAATAAAAGGCTTTTCTCTCTCCCTCATGCAATGACATACGGTCTTTTCTTTTCCCTCCTTTCTCTCTCGGCTTGAAGCCGTTTTTCATCTTCTTCTCTCTCATTTTTCTGGTTCTGCCGAGAAGTAATGAGAAGCAAGAATTGATTTTGTTTCAAAACCAAGTGCTAGCACACACATAGAGTTATCCTAAGGTGATAGGGAAACATTATGAGCAGAAAAGCTTGAAGCTTGGAGCTTCAATGGAGTCTCACATGGCCGAATCTTCAAGGAACAAGATGGACCAAAACCGAGCAGCCCCCTGTCAAATATAGCTACTGCCGAGCTTCATGGAGGAGCCAAAACATTTTTGTTCTTCTTTGCATCAAAACCGAATTCAATGTGAGTATATTCTGCACCTCCTATGTTGTGTATTCATGCGTTTTCTTTCTTGATTTGTTGATCTTGGGACCTATATTAGATCTCAACAAGAACGTGGTACCGGGTACGCACGTGTTCGGATAGTCCGACGACCGGATTTACTACCAACATATCCAGGGATCTCATGGGTCGCTTCCCAAAGATTCACCGATGATGTTTGACTCGAACATAATTAATCTGGGATTAATTGTGAGAGAAAAAATTAATCTAGGATTAATTGCGGCAAGAATTTATCTGGGATAAAATTCGATTAGTAGAGACAGAATGATTAATTTGGAATTAATCGATTAAATAATATATTCGATATATTAATTGGAATTAGATTTCAACGCAGAATTAAAATTGGATTTTAATTCGGGCGAACGAATTAATTTAGAATTAATTCACAAGCAACTTTCGTAATAATTTTGCGAGGCATTATTATTTAATTATGTTACAACGGAAAATTCATTAATTCGAAATTAACGAACCCGAGCTCGAAATATGTTTAGTGGGCCCACTCGAATTTTGAATTTAAAATGGGGCCCACCAAGTTACATCACTAGTCAAATTTATTTCGCTTTTGGTTGATAGAAGTTGGTGGTTTGTTGATGGCTTATAAATCTCACAAGCATTATTTTATTTGATGTATGAAAGACTAATACCAACTTTTCACATTTGGTATTTGGTAATTTGAATTTTGGAAAATCAAAAAACACATCTCACTCTCACCCTCTCACTCTCATATTGCCGTGAATTTAGGGTTCATGGTTAATGATTTTTGCTTCAAAAATCTTGATTTCTAGCACAACAAATGAGTCTACAAAGGTGATAAGTACACTTACCCTGGAGTTTGGAATTCAAAGGAAGGCTTGGAGCTCTTCTCAAATGACAAATTTTTGTAATCTCTACATTCTATTAGCCGATCAATGTAAGTGTTTTTCCGCAAACTTAGATTGATTATTCACACAATTTCATGACTTAATAGATCATTGGCATGTTCTAAAAACCCAACAATGGTATCATGAGCCAATTTTAAGCATGATTTGTTTTAGGGTTTATATACTTTAATTTGGGTATTTTTGCTTGAAGCTTGATTTGTTTGGTTATGCTTAGATTATGATAACTTAGAGTTATGCATGATTAATTTTGAGAAAAATTGATTAAATTAATTTTCCTCAATTTTATATGCTTGGCTGAATACACCCTAATGAATATATCATGGTGATTTTTTGATTTTAGACCATTGAATGTGTTTAAAGCATGATGAGTATATTGATTTTTGATTTAATTGGATTGAAATCAAAATTGGATATAAAAATGCATGATTGCCGTGAATATTGGAAGCATGTTGGAGATTGATTTTGCTTCAATTTTGTTGGACATGAATTGAATATGTTAAAGCATGATTAATGTAACATCCCGCCTAAGCTAGGATGCTACCGGCAGGAGACAGGCTAATCGTGCCTCCATAAGCAACCTGGATCAAGTCCAGCATCTCAATACAACCTATAAGGCCCCACACTAAAAATAAACACTAAATCAATAAACTCAGGAAAAATATAACTAGTCTTCATGCCCGAAATATGTATAAACAAAAACTTTTACAAACTTAAACTTATACAACTAAACTTATAAACAACTCAATTACTTTACAATTATACTCATAAACAACTAGACTCTTATCCACCCAAGACCTGGTGACTGGCTGACTGCAACGCTGCTATTCGGCTCCTTAAGCTCTGGTGTCTGTGGTCGACCAATCAGGTCACCAACCTGCAAAACTCAAACACTGTTGTGGTGTGAGTCATAAGACTCAATAAGTAATTATACTCATAACTTGAGCGTCAAACACACACAAAGTCTGAATTTCTTTTATGTGATAACCTGAGTTGTCTATGTGATCAAGCAATTACGTATTCGGTCTGAGTTAACTACTTAGCTCTTATCCATTTACAAACATATTACTTGTTACTGATCCTTTTATCTGATTGCTCATACTTTAAATCCTGTTTACTATTTATATTTTCACACATCTATAACATACGCATCAAGTCTCTATATTATCGATAACCATATCAAAACTCATCACGTTTTTACTGCGCTACTCTGATATCTCTCTACTTCCCTGTACACTTAATGTTAGACTAGATTAGGTATTCATTATAACTTTCTTTCCTTTATACTTTTGAAACATCATCAAATCGGTATAATAATAAAAATATTCTTTCTATTTAACATTCATCAATTGTATATATATATATATATATATATGCATATGCAGTCATGTTATCACGCACTATTATTCATCACATATAAATGTAATGATGCTATCATGCATTGATATCAGCTAATGCATCTCAAATGATTACTAGAATATATGAGACATGTATACTTGTAAACTGTACTTTACTTTAACATGTTATGCCTTTATAAAATGTTTTCTGAAAACCCTTTATGAATAACTCTTTTCTGAAAGTTTCTTTCTGAAAACTTTACTTGAAAACTGATTTTTGCTTTAAAATTCGGAATCTCTTATAAAACTGCTGTTTCTGGAAACTATTTCTAAAATCTATCTTCTGAAAACTGTTTACTAAAATCTTACTTTTGAAAACAATATACTGATGATCTGAAAACTGTCTAGTGAAAATCTGAAAACTGAAAACTGATGATACTCGATGCCCAGGACAACAGCTCAATTGCGGCAACTCTGAAAACTGATGGTACTCGATGCCCAGGACAACAGCTCAACTGCGGCATCTCTGAGGCTGGTGGTGCCCTACGTCCAGGACAACAGCTCAACTAGAAACGTAGAGCTCTACACCCAGGCTAACAACTCAACTGGCAATGTAGCCACCACTAGATTTGAGGGTGCGGATCAATGCTACCGCCCAAGCTCTGAAAACCAGGATTTCGGGGATCTGTCAACCCTAGTCCTGCTTGAGGATCTGAGAGCGTCCCATCAGCCCTCCACGTGTGCACATGTCTCTGAATCCGTCAATTCCATACTGTCTCCGTCAATTCCAACTGAATCTCAAGTTACATACTGGGGTGAGGTTTTACCTCATGCCCCGAAAAACATAAAACCATATTTTGTATCTCAAAACTGTAAGAAAATATTTCCTGAAATACTTTTCTTTCAAAGGAAAACATCATAAATTTTTTCTTTTAAAAATGCTTTGAACTTCAAAACCCTTTTTAATTTCAAATCGATGTATGAAAATCATAATGCACAATTATGCACATTTCTTCACACTACCCTTGTCATGCTTTCTTATATACTTACCCTCAAGTTGTCATGTGACTAAATGCATATGTTCATGCATTTCTATAAATTAATGATGTATGTATTCTATTCCTTATATACTTTTATCTTACGTGCTCAAGTTTACTTACAATATAAGTTGTCATAATATTATAAACATATGAAATCTAATATGTCACATAACATCATTTATTCATGCTGAAGTTATTAAGTTTTATATATATTAGCATTCATCTGCAGCTTACTTATATCATTACTCACTTATTACAAATTCTACCATGAATGCTTCATACACTTTTACTCATCCATATGTTAATGTTTGTCTCACAAATTAAGGTCCATACATGATAAAATCATTATCAGATACAGTTGCTACAAACCCATTATTGTTTAATCTAACATGATTTATAACATTGTCCACAACTTATAATCTTAAATACTAATTGTTAGAAATTCTATTACTAAACATATGATGAAAAATTACAACGGCTACATGAAACCGATAATACCTTGTAATATATTGAAAAGGACCATACTTTTCCTTCTTTCTACCTCTGAAAGAAAAAAAAAGAATACTTGTAAACCTGATTCCTTTCAAAACATATGGTAGTGATTCAGTGATTATTTTAAAGACCCGCATACTGAGTTAACTTCAAAACTACTAATTGTTTCTTTACGGTAATTACCTCCAATTCAACTTTACCAATTACAGAAGAAAAAGTCAGAAATCTGTTAACCCAAGTGCGTGCTAGTTCTAATATGAAATAAATTAATAGATAAAATTAAAATAAAATTGAAGTATCATACAAAAAGCAACAGCATGCACCAATATAAACAATGCAGCCATGTTCTAAACCAATCATTATATCAAGCTGAATCAGTCCATATTCACGAAAATAAATTCATTTGGATTGACACAATTGGACTTGATAATTCATAACTGCAAAATAACCATAAATCTTGCTATATAAAACGCAACAAAATATAAAATCAAAATCCCAGAAATCAAAAACCCCAAAATAATTACCTTTAGTGCTAAGAGAATAATCAAATCATTCAACAACTTAAATTCTAATTTCAGAAATTTTCCCCCTAATTCTAGGGTTCTTACCAAATTTCCAATTTCCTCAATTACTTCAATCCAATTTATTCTTTTCAATTTCAGAGTTACAACTAATCTTGGATTACTTCTAATATAATCATCTTCATCATTCTTAGTTCAATTCCATATTCTTTTCAATGAATTAAAACAAACTCATCAAACACCCAAACTCAAGGAAGTCATATACTTACAGCTTTACTTGTATTCATGAATAAAATCATAACTTCAAAGCCGGAATCCTTCTTATCTCTCTTTCTTTCCCTCCCTTAAGTTGCTCTTTCTTTTTCCCTTATTCTCAGACTTTTTCTCTCTGTTTCCTCACGATTTCCCTCTTATTCTTTTCTGTTGCCGTTTTACGTGAAATAGCCGTGTGTAAATTAAATGGGTGTGTACGTGTAGTGTACTCTCCAACACGTATGTGTCTATATATATATATTACATGTGTTGGTAATTACATGTGTGTAGAATTTTCTAGGTGAGTGTGTTTAATATAAATATCTTTGTGTGCTTTTAAATAATAAACATGTGTGTGTATAAATTGTACACGTGTATGCATTATATAAATATCTAATTTCATTTATTCTAATTTTTTAATTTTCAAAACAACCCCTCAAATCATATTTAATATAATCTTGTAATTATTTTCTTGTAAAAGTCCATGTATACAATAAAAAATGGACCTCGCGTTCGACGCGATCTTACACATAGAAAATAAAATTTACGCGAATATTCTAAAATAATACGGGATGTTACAATTAAAAAGTTTAATTGGTGTTTTGGAAATATTGGTTTAACAAAATAATTATGGCTAATACACTTTAATTAAAATAATTGTGATATTTGGAATATTGAAATTAAATAAATTAGCTTTAATTTTGAATTGGGCTAATATTGTTGTATTTGGGCTTAATGAGCTTAGTTGGGCCAAGTTGGTTTAGGACAATTGGATTGGATCCAAATTAGGCCTAAAACCATTGCATAAAGTCCAAATAAAATAATTGGGCCTTTAAATATTTATTTGGGCCTAATGGGCCAAAATTAATTTTATGGCAAAGAGTGATTCCTTATTGAGCTTTGGTTGCTAAAGTCTATGCCTTAAGAAATTAATTAAAAGCCCATTGGACTTTAATTAAATTGACATTGGATGTTAATTGGCCTTTGAGACCCATTTAGATTTGATTTAGAATCTAAGTCTAAAAGGCACAAATATAAGTGTAATTATTTAATTTGGAATTAAATTAATTAATTAGTATTGAATACGATTAAATTGGATTTAATATTGTAGTTCGATATAATTAAGAATATGCACTTTGAGTACTTATTCTTAAACGAGTTGGACTCGCGCAAATCAAATCGTTGTTTGAACATTGGATGATCATTAATCAAAGATTAATTAATTGGATTGGATTGATTGAATAACATGCTTTGTGTGAATACATGGATGTATTGTATGAATAATGTATATCAGATGGATATTAGAAGGGTGATGGCAATTTTGGAAATTGTTGTAATAAATTTAGAATTTATTAAATTGGACCTGCGTGTCCAGCCTTTTATCTATTGACTCTTTGTACTTCTCTTCTCACCAATTCCCCTCAATGTTAATGAGGTTTATTTATTTTATTATGTAATTGGGTAGAAGTAAGTATAGTGCTAGCCGGGGAGAGGAAATGGAGAGATTTGTTTTAGGAATAATTTGTTGAATATCCATCCGCAGATCGTTATTATTTATTTCGTGCCTTATTATGCTTTTAGAATGCATGCTTAAGGGTGTATGATGAGACCTAATCAAAGATAATAAATTGGTTACCAATTTACGCGAAAAACCCTCAACAAAATATTAAGCGATTTCCTTCCATTGAGTGGTTCTCTCTCAAGATCCAAGATTCGCATTGGTTTGTTGGCCAAAGGCAAGATCAATGTCCATCACGGATGTGTTTGAACCTTGAAAGCTTTATTCCATATCGCATGTCTTGGGCAAGTTGTGACTTGTTTGCCAAAGTCAAGGTCAATTATTGTTCATCGTCATGGATTACAAAGCTTTCCCACTGTCAATGGGTCATGCTTTACTCCGATTTTCATCGAGTTTTACTTTCCTCCAACTTTCCACTACATATAGGAATTCCTCTTAGGAAAACAGTATGGAGAGAAACAATTACATTGTTCTCTTGTGAGTTGTATAAGTACTATACTTTGGTTTCCCTATGACAACCTACAAATAGGCATTTATCCGATTTGGGTTCTAGTTTGGTATCATCCAAACATATGCCCATCATTCCCAAATCTTCAGGAATGTGAAACCCGATTTCTTTCCAGTTCATATCTAATATGAAGTCTATCTAACAGATTTTTCATGGAACCTTATTCAAAATAAGTATTGCACTGTTTAAATGCGTATCCCCAGAAGGAAATTGGTAGCTCAGAGCGACTCATCATTAACCTTACCATGTCCAACAAAGTTTGATTTCTCTGTTCGGACACACCGTCAAATTGAGGTGTCCCGGGAGGAGTCCACTATGAAAGAATATCATACTCTTTCAAATAATTGAGAAACTTATTACTTAAGTATTTCCACCACAGTCCAATCGTGATGTTTTAATACTGTTACCGGTCTTTTTTCTTACTTCGTGTCGAAACTCTTTGAATTACTCAAAATTTCCTGACTTGTGTTTCATAAGATACACATAACCATAATGTGATTCCACATCCGTAAAGGTTACGAAGTATTCATATCCACCTCTAGCCTAGCTAGACATGGGCCCACTTACGTCAATATGAACGATGGCTAACAGATCGGTGACACTTGCACTTTTACCATGTAAAAGGTGTTTTAGGCACTTTGCCTAATAAACTAGATTCGTAGACATCATTTGAATTACGGTTATATGAGTCTTGTTAACGTGTCCCAGACAACAATGCCACAAATCCGTCCTAGTATCCACTATTCAAAAGTGTGGATATACGAGTCTTGTTAACGTGTCCCAGACAACAATGACACAAATAAGTCTCATCTGATTAATTCAGTTTGAGCCATTTGTTTGTCATGATATATGTTTGAGATTCATTTATATTATAAATATAAATATTTTTGTTCACATCTAATGTGCTTATCTCAATATCATCTCTATAAGCAAAACACTTAGTGTTCTAGAATATAAAGGTATACCCGCAACGAGTTAAACTAGATACAGAGATAATGTTCCTAGTCAAACTAGATACATTATAACAGTTTCCTAATTTAAGTTCATGCCCAAAGGGCAGTTCCGAAACTTAGGTTTCTACGGCCAAAACAGCGACTCTCGTCCCGTTTCCAACTCATAGGTCGATCTCATCTGAAGCCAGTCTCCTGCTAATCAGCAGATCCCGCACATCAGTACATATATTTATGTACCACATCCAATATCTAAAATCCAATTTTAAAACCAGCAGTGGACATGTTTATAACAAACATACCTGAAGTCGGAGCCTTGCCCGTCTTCACTTCCTTCATGTCTGCCTTGTCCATACGACAGTCAAGCTTCCAGTGACCCCGTTTGCCACAGTTTAGGCAGACATCTTGGGATATGTCATTTGTCTTCCTAGAATACTGTGATGATTTTACCTTTGCCCATTTTCTTCACACCCCCAGAAGCCTTCAGCCAAGCCTTGGCCATCTGGGATGTCGAAGTAAGATGTGTCTTGCGCTTCTTGCCATTTTTGCAAGCTTTGGCTCTGTCTCCTTGAGCATAGCTATTAACTCTCCAAGAGTTTTCTATTACAATTAATACTTATAAGATCTAAGAATAGATCTATGAAGATCCTTCAATTTCAATATCATACTATAAGGATCTAATCCTTAGTTCTTACGAAGAAATTAAGGAGTCCATGCGGCAAGCTTAAAGGATTGAACACTAAAGTTATCATCACCATGAGTCTTCTAAAGCTCATGCTCCACTATTTGCTCAACTACGGACTCAGGCCCGAGATGTCACTCTATCAAATATATTAACTTCTCATCTCACAGGACTATCCTGAGATTCGATTCCCATTCTAGAAAATTATGCCGTTAAAGACATTTTCACCTATGATTATGTTCTTTGACGCTAATCTTTCAGTTATCTTGATTGCTATAGTCCAAATATCCAATCAACGATTTCAGATACAATCTAATGTAATGATTACTATAGTCTAACTATATAACTTATTACAATTTGATTACTATAATCCAATTATATAATCAACTATAAATGATCGGTAAAATTCAAATATATTGATTACTATAATCCAATTATATAATCAACTATAAATGAAGTAGTTTGAATACAGTCCAACTGTTTAATTAAAACAACAATTGAATATTAGTCCAACTAATATATATAAATTATTTTTTTAATGACGACAAATGAAATGAGCGCGTATTGGCAAGTATCTAAACGAAATTACAAATTTAATACTTGTCTCCCACTATTTTTCGGCGAGCCTCTAACCCTCTGTGGAGTACTCGGGAAACCTAGTTTCCTAGTGGGCTAGGATCCCATTAAATAACACACAACCTTGACTTTGGCCAACAAGTTGTATGAAACTTAACTAGGTAGATCTCTAAGATCAATTGGATCCCATCCAATTCCTAGATCCAGTAGGTGGACCTCCAAGTCCGAAACATATATCCAATATATGCCAATATATCCAATAAATTGTCTAACATTTTTCCTCTGAATCAACTAAGCCTTGGCTTTGGCTCAACAAGCTTAATGAAACCAGTTAAGCATGACCCATCGACAATGGGAAAGCTTCGTAATCGAGGCCGATGAACAAGAAGTGACATTGACTTTGGCCAACAAATCACAACTTGCCCAAGGCGTACGATATGGAACAAAGCCTTCATGATTCAAACACATCCGCGATGGACAAAGGTCTTGACTTTGGCCAACAAACCAATGCCAATCTTGGATCTTGAGAGAGAATCACTCAATGAAAGGAAAAACGCTTAATATAAAATGAGGGTTTTTGTCGCGATTTGGCAACCAATTTATTATCTTTTATTAGGTCTCATCATACACCCTTAAGCATGCATTCTAAAGCATAATAAGGCGTGAATAAAATAATAATGATAATCGGATGGATATACAACAAACTTTGTTCCTATAACAAATCTCTCCCTTACCTCTCTCCCGCTAGAACTATTTATACTTCTACCCAATTACATAGTACTTATAAAGAAACCTCATTTGCATTAAGGGGAATTGGTGAGAAGAGAAAAACAATAAGATAATAAATTCTAAATTTATTACAACAATTTCCAAAATTGCCTTCACCCATCTAATATCCATCTGATATACATTATTCATACAATATATCCAAGTATTCACACAAAGCATGTTATCAATCAATCTAATCCAATTAATTAATCATTGATTAATGACCATCCAATATTCAAACAACGATTTGATTTGCGCGAGTCCAACTCGTTTAAGAATAAATACTCAAAATACGTATTCTTGAATTATATCGAACTACAATTTTAAATCCAATTTAAATTATAATCAATACTAATTCATATTTAATTCCAAATTAAATAATTACACTTTCAATAGTGCCTTTTAGACTTGGAATCCAAATCCAATATTAACGGGTCTCAAAGGCCCAATTAGTATCCAATATTATTCAATTAAAGTCCAATGGGCTTTCAATTAATTCTTAAGGCATGGGCTTTGGCAATTATGGGTCAAACCCAAGATGCCAATGCCCAATTAGGAATCACCTTATACCAAAAATCAATTTAGGCCCATTAGGCCCAATTACCATATTTGGACTTTATGGAAATGGTTTTAGGCCCAATTGGATCCAACCAATTATCCTAAACGAAACTTGGCCCAACCAAGCCCATTAAGCCCAATTACAACAAATTAAATTAACTCATTATTCCAAATTATAAATTAATTCAATTCAAGTGTAGTTACCATAATTAATTAATTAAACTAATGCTTCCAAAACACTAATTAATTTAATTAATCATGCTCTACATTTCCAATTCATGTCCAACACAAAATGAAGCAAAACAATTCATTATAACATGCTTACATCCCACGTCAATTACATGAAATAACATCCAATTTTTGATTTCAATCTAATTAAAACAACAATCAATATTCATTTCATGCTTTTAACATATCCAATTTGTCAAAATTCAAAAAACACCATGAGCATTTTCAAGGGTTACATTCGGCCATGACTCAAGAATTGGGGATTTTTGATCCAATCAATTTTTCTCAATTCTATTGATGCACAAATCCAATTCATCATCATCCAACCACAACCAAACATCCAATTTAGGAAAATCAAGTTCCAAACACAAAAATCTCAAATTAAAGTCATGAACCTAGAATTCCAAATCAAACTTAGATCGCTCTGATACCATTGTAAGTGTTCCTAGAACATGCCAAGATCGTCTAAGAGTGATTTGTGTGTGAATAAATCAAGAAAGTTTGCGGAATAAGTTACATTGATCGGATGAGTTTCAAAACTTTTCCATGGATGTTGAAGCTTCCAAGCCTTCTTTGATCCACTCCTTGATGTGCTAGCAAGAACAAAATGAAAGAAAAATTGCTCTCCCAAGAGGCAATGGAGTTCGGCATTTGAGAGAGAGAAGAGGGAATAGTTGTTTGCTTATTTTTGTTTCTAAAACAAAATTTGTTACACAAGTTGACTTGTCAAAAATGTGTATATACTTTTCAAAAGCAAAACAAAACACAAAGTGTGTTGGAGAAGCTATCATAAAAGCTCTCAACCACTTCCATCAACTTGAATGACAAGTGATGTAAGTTGGTGGGTCCCACTTTAAATTCCAAATTTAAGTCGGACAATCCAACACTCAACTTCACTCGGGACCGGATTCATTTAATCCGACTAAACTAATTTTTTGTCGCGACGTAATTAAATCTAATTTAATTAAATAATAATGCATAGCAAAATTATTACAGAAGTCGCTTACGAATGAACTCCAAATTAATTCGTTCGCTTGAATTAAAATCTAATTTTATTCCGCTTTGAAATTTGATTTCATTTAATATATCTAATATATTATTTTAGCCCAATTTAAATAAATTAAATAGTAAAATCCAATTTAACTATTAAATTTATTTTACCGATTAATTCCAAATTAACCGCGTTCTCTCTACTTGATGAATTTAATCCCAGATGAATTCTCGACGCAATTAATCCCAGATTAATTATTTCTCTGTTAATTAACCCTAGATTAATTCTTGCCGTAATTAATCCAAAATTAATTTTCTCTCTCTTAATTAATCCTAGATTAATTTTTTGTTCGAGTCAAATCTCAACGGTGAATCTTTGGGAAGCGACCTAAGAGATCCCTGGATATATTGATAGTAAATACGGTCATCGGACTATCCGAATACGTGTGTATCCAGTACCACGTTCTTACCGATTTACAAGACATGGTTGGCTTCTAGCAATGCATCGTGCCTACCAAATTCTCCACAAATATCCTTTAAAGGAATATGTAATCTTTTTCAGGCGTAGTATACGTAGTATTGCGTATTATGATCCAGTATCGGATATCATATGCTAGGCCTGGGGTTGGAATTGTGTCTGCCCCGTACGAAGTATATATCAGATCTCTGGTAACTAGTCTCTATAATCGGATAATCATGACCTTGTCATATTATACCGATAGCTGCAGCATACAAGAGTACCAGTTCCATATCCTGCGTGATCATCATCTCCATATGACTGAAGTGATACTTCCATCTTGACATCACACCCAATACACTATGATTCTCAGTATACCCAGAAAGAGGCGTAAACAAAACCTGTTAAAGCCCCGGATGACCAAAACCAAAGTATACTGATTATCGCAAGTAATAGCGATGTAAGTCTCATGTTAAGACCAAATACACCTACCCTGATTCGGATTCCCATAGACACATAGTCATACTACCAATGGGATTCCGACGGGTCTATCCAGAGCGAAGCTGTTTCCATACCATCGGTAAACAGAACCTCCTATTACACTTGCATGAGTATCCAATACTCAAATATATGAGAACTATGTCGTTACGCTTCCATAACACGCACAAGTGTAATACTAGCCTTTTCCGCATTATCGATGTCTAGTCTTGATAATGCTACGACTAGGGATATTTAATGATTAAACCTTAGTGGATTAATATTGTCTTATATCTTATTAATCTGGTACTAATCATATTGACTTTTATCATTTATATATCCAGGTAATCCAATTACAGATGATAAAAGAGCAATTTCTTTGTCACATAGTTAATTTGTACAACAACACCATGTTCTGTACAAATAGTGATGCTATGGGTCATAATTGTCCAACAAGGGTATCGTCAACGACATGATGTCGATTACGATGAAATTTTTTCACCTGTTGCCATGATTAAATCAATTCAGATAATGCTTACTAGTGCTGCATATTTCGATTACGAAATATGGCAGATGGACGTCAAAACCGCTTTCCTTAACGGAAACCTTTTGGAGGATGTTTATATGTAACAGCCTTACGGTTTTGTCGTACTAAAACATGCGAACAAGGTTTGCAAGTTAAATCGATCCATTTATGGATTGAAGCAAGCATCGCGTTCTTGGAACAAACGTTTTGATGAGATCATAAAAGAATATGATTTCGTTCAAAACGAGGATGAACCTTGTGTATATAAGAAGGTTAGTGGGAGCACACTGACATTCATTGTCCTTTACGTTGATGATGTATTGCTTATGGGCAATGACATTCTCATGCTACAATCGGTGAAAGCTTGGCTTTCATTAAAATTCTCCATGAAAGATCTGGGAGAAGCAGCCTTTATTCTGGGAATAAATATCTACCTGGATAGATCTAGGAAGCTGCTTGGACTCTCCCAGAGCACGTACATTGATAAAGTGTTGAAGAGATTCAACATGGATCAGTCTAACAGGGGACTGTTGCCAGTGTCACATGGCCTCACTCTATCTAAGGACATGTGTCCTAAAACTCAAGATGATAGAGACAACACGAGTTGGATCCCGTTCGCTTCTACAATTGGATCAATCATGTATGCCATGATATGTACGCGAATTGATGTCTCGTATGCTTTGAGCATGTGTAGTCGCTATCAGGCCAATTCTGGTGATGGTCACTAGGTTACGGCTAAGAACATCCTTAACTATCTTAGATGAACTAAGGATGTTTTCTTAATCTATGGAGATGGAGAAATTGAGGTAACTAGGTTTACCGATGCAAGTTTCCAAACCGATAAAGACGACTGTAAGTCGCAATCTGGGTACATATTTTGTTTGAACAACAGAGTAGTGAGCTGGAAATCTTCCAAGCAAGAGACTGTTTCTGATTCAACAACAGAAGCGGAATATATCGCTGTAGCTGAGGCATCAAAAGTGGCAGTTTGGATCCGTAAATTCCTAATTGGATTAGGAGTAGTTCCGTTAGCAGCTGAGCTCATTCTTTTGTATTGTGACAATAACGGGGCTATAACACAGGCTAAGGAACCGCGGTCTCATCAATGATCCAAGCATGTACTTCGATGTTTCCATCTGATTCGTGAGATCATACATTATGGCGATGTGAAGATCGAGAAGGTCGCATCAAATGACAAAATTGCAGATCCGCTGACGAAGGCTATTCCTCAGCAAAAGTTTGAGCGACTTGTACATAGTTCAGGTGTTTGATACTTGAGTGATTGGCTATAGGCCAAGTGGGAGATCGTTGGACAATTATGACCTATAGCATCAATATTTATAAAAGATATTGTGGTTTTTGTACAAATTAACTATGTGACAAAGGAAATTGCCATTTTATCATTTTGTAATTATATTACTTGAATATATAAATGATAAAAGTCCTTATGATTAGTTCTGGATTAATAAGATATGAGACAATATCAATCCACTAAAGGTTTAATCATTAAATATCCATAGTCGTAGTATTATCGAGACTGGACATCGATAATTTGGAATAGGCTAGTATTACACTTGTGCGCGTTATGGAAGCGTAACAACATAGTTCTCATATATTTGGGTATTGGATACTCATGCAAGTGTAATATGAGGTTCTGTTTACCGATGATACGGGAACAGCTTCGCTCTGGATAGACCCCTCGAAATCCTATTGGTATTATGACTATGTGTCTATGGGAATCCGAATCAGGGTAGGTGTATTTATCTTAACCTGAGACTTGCATCGCTAATACTTACGACAATCAGTACGCTTTGGTTTTGGTCGTCCGTGACTTTAACAGGTTCTGTGTACGCCTCTTCTTAGTTTATTGAGAATCATAGTGTATTGGGTGTGATGTCAAGATGGAAGTATCACTTCAATCATATGGAGATGATGATCACGCAGGGATACGAAACTGGTACTCTAATATGTTGCAACTATCGGGATAATATGACAAGGTCATGATTATCCAATTAAAGAGACTAGTTGCTAGTGATCCGATATATGCTTCGTACGGGGCAGACATTAGTCTAGTCCCAGGCCTAGATTTGACTTCCGATACTGGATCGCAATACGCAATACTTAGTATACTTTGCTAGAAGCCAACCATGTCTTGTAAATCAGTAAGAACGTGGTACCGGGTACGCACGTGTTCGGATAGTCCGACGACCAGATTTACTACCAACATATCCAGGGATTTCATGGGCCGCTTCCTAAAGATTCACCGATGACTTTTGACTCGAACAGAATTAATCTGGGATTAATTGTGAGAGAGATAAAATTAATCTAGGATTAAATGAGGAAAGAATTTATCTGGGATAAAATTCAATTAGTAGAGAGAGAACGATTAATTTGGAATTAATCGATTAAATAATATATTCGATATATTAATTGAAATTTGATTTCAACGCGGAATTAAAATTGGATTTTAATTCGGGCGAACAAATTAATTTAGAATTAATTCACGAGCGACTTTCGTAATAATTTTACGAGTTATTATTATTTAATTAAATTAGATTTAATTATGTCACAACGGAAAATTCCTTAATTCAGAATTAACGCACCCGAGCCTGAAATGTGTTTAGTGGGCCCACTCGAATTTTGAATTTAAAGTGGGGCCCACGAAGTCACATCACTAGTCAACTTTAATTAGCTTTTGGTTGATAGAAGTTGGTGGTTTGTTGATGGCTTGTAAATCACACAAGCATTATTTTATTTGATGTGTGAAAGACTAATACCAACTTTTGACAATTGGTATTTGGTAATTTGAATTTTGGAAAATCAAAAAACACATCTCACTCTCTCCCTCTCACCAATTGCCGAATCACTCTCTCCCTCTCACTCTCATATTGCCATGAACCTAGGGTTCATGGTTAATGATTTTTGCTTCAAAAATCTTGATTGCTAGCACAAAAAAGTAGTCTACAAAGGTGATAGGGACACTTAGCCTAGAGTTTGGAATTCAAAGGAAGGCTTGAAGCTCTTCTCAAAGGATAAATTTTTGTAATCTCTAAATTCTATTAGCCGATCAATGTAAGTGTTTTTCCGCAAACTTAGATTGATTATTCACACAATTTCATGACTTAATAGATCCTTGGCATGTTCTAGGAACCCAACAGTAACTCCCCCTGCTGGGGTAAAAAGGTAAAGCTTTTATTACTAATATCTAGATTAATCTCCATTAATTATAATATATAAACTATTTAAAACCTCACTTAATGAGGATACCGCTTTATTGGTCGGTTGGTAGTTATTGAAATTGGTTTTAAACTTGACTAAATTGTATACCGTCTGGTTGGTCAGTTGGTATTTAATTATTAATTTGATTTAATCAGAATACCGCCTATATGGCTGATTGGTAATATCACGCAAAGTTAATATATTATATTAATGGAGATATCTAAAATAGTAGTGATAAAAGTGGATCTTTTAACCTCAACATTTTCTTTTATTGTAGTTTTACATTTTTAATTTCCAACATTTACTTTCCCGCATTTACTTTCCGTCATTTACTTTCCAACATTTACTTTATGTCTTTTATTTTATTTAAGCTTTTACTAGCCGTAAATATATGTTGTAACTAAGTCAGTTATCTGGAGTTGTGATGAATTCTAATATCACCGGTTTATAAGGGGTTATTTTATAGTTTGGGTAATACAAAGGTTTACTTATTCAGTCTTAAGCTTAATGCTTCTTGTTAACTGGCTATTAATAAGATTGATCTGGTAAACTTAAAATAAACTTGACAAAGGAATTTTATGTTTCACCCTTAGACTTAATAGCCCACCATATTCCTTGAGGATAGATAACATTTTAATACATTTCCTTACATGATAGACATATACCTGTCGGGCAGGGGTAGCCACAATTGGAACTTAATCTTAATGAATTCTGGTAACTTGGTTGACATAGACATATGATTAATTGGGTTACACTGGGTATTTACATCAGACTATCGACATAGGCTTTTGCAGAATTTCGCGTTCCAGGTTAGTAAACTAATATATTACACAAACGTGAAATAACCACTTCATCTTTAACAAGATATTGGAAAGAATCACAACCCTGGATAGTTTATTAATATTGAATTTTCCTCAATCTACTTTCGCACTATTTCTTTACATGTTTTAATTTTAAAGTCACCACCCAATTAAACAATCAATCCATTAGAAACTCGTACATATTTGGCTTCATAAATTAGTAGATTAGGTATTAAGTCCTCGTGGGATCGATACTTTTTATACTACTTGAAGGATATGTGCGCTTGCGTTATATGTGTGTGATTATGAATCGGTCAAGTTTTTGGCGCCGTTGACATCGAATTAATTATCTTTCACTATTAGTTTTGGAGTTAGATACCTTTACTTGTATCTAATTTATTTTGACTTAATATTTATGTTTTCTTGTATTTCAGGTTCTCAGACACTACATGAGACGAACCAGAAGCTTTGAAATTCATCCGCTTGACCCAGAGATTAAAAGAACCATCGGACAGTTGAGAAGGGAAAGGCGAGAAGGCCATGAAGCACTAATCAACATGGAACCTGAACCTTTGGAAGTTGCACCACCAATTCCCATTCGAGACAGAACCATTCCGGTAGTTTACGGCTTCATTTCTTGTATTGTACTTCCTTTCTTACCAGAAAATGTGTGTGACATCAAAACATATATTTAGATGATATAGCAGTCAGTACAGTTTGGGGTAATGCAACTGAAGATCCTAATACTCACATCAGTAACTTCCTGGAAGTTTGCGGTACTTTCAACTACAACCAAGCAGCAGAAGAAGCAATGAGACTCATTTTTTTCCATACTCCTTGAAAGATAGAGCTAAGGCTTGGCTACATTCACTACCAGCAGGTTCCATCACAACTTGGAACACTCTAGCTACAAAATTCCTTGCAAAGTATTTTCGACCAGCCATAACTGCAAAGCTAAGGAATTACATTACATCCTTTATGCAAGATGACTCAGAATCCCTCTGCGAAGCTTGGGAAAGGTACAAAGATTTACTATTGAAATGTCCTCATCATGAAATTGTAAATGGCTACAAGTCCAAACCTTCTATAATGGACTTTCTGGAATAATGAGAACCATAATTGATGCTGTGGCGGGAGGAGCATTAATTTCAAAAAGAGAAGATCAGCCCTGACACCTAATCGAAGAAATGGCGAACAACAATTCATTGTGGCCAACAGAAAGGAACATGATCCAAAAAATTACAGGAATCTATGAAGTTGGAGCCAACACTGCAGTAAATGCCAAGCTGGATCAGATATTAAAATTCATGGAAACTCTTTGCACTCAAGGCAATATTGAATCCACAAGTTCACCATATGGAGGAGCACCAGAGCCCAACCAAAAAGAAGAGACAATAAATTATGTCAACAATTTCAACAGACAGGGGAACAATCTATATTCCAACACCTACAACCCAGTGTGGAGGAATCATCCCAATTTCATATGGAGCAACAATTCAGGGCAAAGGAACTATCCACCACCCGGATTCCAACAACAAAACAAAGGCCATGAGCATGAAAACGAACCAGGAATAGCGGAAGTGCTAGCTCAGTTAAAAAAATATGATGCTATGTTTCAGACCCAATCAGTTTCTATTAAAGCACTGGAGAATCAAATTGGACAACTGGAAAATGCTCAGAGTTACAGACCGCCAGGTAACCTTCCTAGCAACACAGAACCAAATCCAAGGAACCGAGGGAAGGAGCAATGTCAAGCTATTGCCTTGAAAAACGAAACTGAAATCAACAAAGATGTTGGAATCAAGGCATCCATTGAGGAAGTTCCAAAAGATGTAGTTCCACAGATGGAGGAAAAAGAAGCAAAGGAAAAAGAGTAAAAAAGAATCACTCCACCTCCATATTTTCCACAACGACTCCAGAAAAGTAAATTGGACAAACCGTTTACTCGATTCTTGGAGGTGTTCAAAAAGCTGCATATCAACATTCCATTCGCAGAAGCCTTGGAAGAAATGCCCAGCTATGTGAAATTAATGAAAGACATTCTTTCACGAAAATGGAGATTGGGAGACTATGAGACAGTAGCATTGACAGAAGAATGCAATGCCATCATTCAGAGGAAACTTCCTCCGAAGTTAAAAGATCCTGGCATTTTCACTGTCCCATGCACCATTGGAGAACAATACATCGGTAAAGCTTTATGTGATTTAGGTGTAAGTGTTAATTTGATGTCTTTTTTGATTTACAGGAAACTACAGATTGGAGAAGCAATGCCCACTCAGTCTCTCTGCAACTTGCTGATAGAACGCTCGTATTTTCGAGAGGTGTAGTTGAAGTTATGGTGGTCAAAGTCGACAAACTTATTCTCCCAGTAGATTTCATTATCCTTGACATTGAAGAAGACAAAAATGTACCTATCATCATTGGGAGACCATTCTTGGCTACAGGTCGAACTGTTATTGATGTACAAAAATGAGAACTAACCATGAAAGTGCAGGACAAAGAAGTTACCTTCAATGTTTTCAAAGCCATGAAATTCCCGAGTGAAGAAAAGGAAGAGGAATATTTCAGAATTGATGTTGTTGATAGTATCATCCAGGATACTGATACAATTCCCACAGATAAACTTGAAGCTTGCATCACCAACATGACTGACAGTGAGCTAGATGCTGAAATTCTGGAATGTATCAACTATCTTGACATGCCGTTTCATTTCAAATCGACACCACAGGTGGAAAGTCTGGAACTACTGAAAAATTACCGAATTAAGCCCTCAATTGAAGCACCACCGCAGCTGGTGCTAAAGTTACTTATGATCCATCTCAGGTATGCATTCTTAGGAAACTCTTCTGAATTACATGTGATTATTTCTTCTTCGCTAACATTGGAGCAGAAAGAAAAATTGTTGAGAGGGTTACGAGAGCACAAGTAAGCCATTGGCTAGACTATATCAGATATTCGAGGCATTAGTCAATCATTTTGCATGCATAAATTTCTGATGAACGTCGAGTACAAACCCACAGTGGAGCATTAACAAAGACTAAATCCAATCATGAATGAGGTCGTGAAGAAAGAAATCATCAAATGGTTGGATGTCGGCATCATCTACCCCATCTCTGACAACACTTGGGTGAGTCCTATGTAATGTGTGTTGAAGAAATGTGGAATTATTGTAGTCACAAATGAAAAGAACGAGCTGATTCCAACAAGAACGGTGACTGGATGAAGAGTATGCATGGAATACATGAAGCTAAACAAAGCAACAATGAAAGATCATTTTCCACTGCCATTCATTGACCAGATGCTAGACAGACTGGCGGGACATGAATTTTATTATTTTCTGGACGGATATTCGGGGTACAATCAAATAGCCATCGCCCTAGAAGATCAGGAGAAAACCACTTTTACATGTCTGTATGGTGCTTTTTCTTTCCGTAAGATGCCATTTGGACTATGTAATGCTCCTGTCACATTTCAATGTTGCATGATGGCCATCTTCTCAGACATGTTGGAACAAAGTATGGAAGTTTTCATGGATGATTTTTCTGTGTTTGGAGACTCGTTCGACCACTGCTTGCAAAATTTGGAACAAGTGTTACAAAGGTGTGAAGATACCAATATGGTACTCAACTGGGAGAAATGCCACTTCATGGTGCAGGAAGGCATCTTCCCTAGACAACAGATCTCACAAAAGGGAATCGAGGTAGACAAGGCAAAGATTGAAACAATTGAAAAACTACCTCCACCAACATCTGTCAAAGGGATTCAGAGTTTTCTCGGACATGCTGGCTTTTAGAGGAGATTTATCAAAGACTTCTCAAAGATTGCTAAACCTCTATGCAATCTTCTGGAGAAAGATGTGCCTTTCAACTTCACCAAAGAATGCCATAAAGCTTTTGAGATCTTGAAACAGAAGCTGGTCTATGCCCCCATCATAGTAGCACCAGACTGGACCATTCCATTTGAAGTGATGTACGATGCTAGTGATTTTGCTGCAGGTGCAGTTTTGGGACAACGCAAAGCAAAGATCTTCCATACCATTTACTACTCAAACAGAACTCTGAATGACGCTCAACTCAACTACACAACCACTGAAAAGGAGTTGCTCGCAATTGTTTGTGCTTTTGAGAAATTTCGCTCTTATCTGCTGGGTCCTAAAATGGTGGTCTACACAGATCATTCAACAATCAAATACCTGATCGCGAAGAAAGATGCCAAACCCAGATTGATCCATTGGATACTTCTACTGCAAGAATTTGACGTGGAGATCCAAGACAGGAAAGGGACAGAGAACCAAGTGGAAAATCATTTATCGAGGCTCGAGAATAGAGAAACAGTTGGCAAAGAACTTACAATCAAAGAAACTTTTCCAGATGAACGGTTGTTTACCATGAAATAGCACGATGTCCCTTGGTGTTGGACAAAATGACCCATAGTGTCACTATTTGTACAGATCACGGTGTTGTTGTACAGATTAACTATGTGACAAGGAAATTGCACTCTCATCATTTCTGATTAGATCACCATAAATGTATAAATGAAGAGAGGTCCATATGATTAGTTCCTGGATTGAGAATGATATGAGACAGTATCAATCCCCGAAGGATTAATCATTAAATATCCCTAGCCGGAGTATTATCGAGACAGGACATCGATAATGCGGAATAGGCTAGTATTGCACTTGTGCGCGTTGTGAGGGCACAACGGCATAGTTCTCATATATATAAGTATTGGATACTTATGCAAGTGCGATAGGAGGTCGTGTTTCACCGATGGTATGGGAAACAGCTTCGCTCTGGATAGACCCCTCGGAATCCCATTGGTATTATGACTATGTGTCTATGGGAGGCCGAAATCAAGGTAGGTGTGTATAGTCTTAACCTGAGACTTGCATCGCTAATACTTACGATAATCGATAGACTTTGGTCTTGGTGGTACAGGGCTTTAACCGGTTCTGCGTACACCACTTCTGGGTTTATCAGAGAGTCGTAGTGTATTGGGTGTGATGTCAAGACGGAAGTATCACTTCAGTCATAGTGGAGATGATGTCACGCAGGATACGGTATTAGTGCTCTTAAGTATTGCGCAACCATCGGGATATTATGACTAAGTCATGCATATCCGATTATAGAGACTAGTTACCAGACATCCGACATGTGCTTCGGACGGGGCAGACACTTATCCAGCCCCAGCCCTAGCACGTGACTATCCGATACTGGGCCGATATGCACAATACTACGGTATACTACGCTTGATACAGATCTATATATTCCTGTAAGAATATTTCTGGAGAATTGGGTAGGCATGGCGCTTTGCTAGAAGCCAACCTTGTATTGTAAATCGGTATAAACGTAGTACGAGGTACTTACGTGTTCGGATAATCCGACGACCATATTTACTGCCAACATATCCGGAGATCTCATGGGTCGCTTCCTGAAGATTCACCGATGATGTATAACTCGCACTTAATTGATCTAGATTAATTAGAAGAGAGAGAAAATTAATCTGGGATTAATTGCGGAGATATTTTATCTGGGATAAAATATTAATTAAAGAGAGAGAACGATGAATTTGGAATTAATCGATAAAATAATATATTTGATATATTATTAGAAATTGGATTTCGACGCGGAATTAAAATTAGATTTTAATTCGGGCGAACGAATTAATTTAGAATTAATTCGTTAGCGACGTGAATAGTGATTTCGCTAGGCGTAATCATTTAATTCCGACGCGATGGAAAATTCGTTAATTTGGAATTAGCGAACCCGAGCCCGGGATTATTTGCGAGCGCATTCGTATTTCGAATTCGAGTGCGGCACGCAAGTCAAATCGTGCGTCAAATCGCTAGTCACATACAGCGTCAAATCAAATGTCACTTTGAGTGATATGACATGTTGTCACTTGATTTGAGTGATTGATGTAGAAGTTGAAAAAGCAACATTTGCTTTTTACTTTTTGACTTTTGAATTAAAGTAATATATATGTTTTATTTAATTTACTTGGTAAAATATATAAACATATATATTAAAGCTTTATCTTCTCTCTCTCACATGCAAGACATACGGTCTTCTTCTTTTCCCTCTCTTTTCTTCTCCCTCTCATTCACGGCTTCACTGCCGATTTCTTCTCCAAAATTTTATGGTTTGACCGAAATTTTGAGAAGCAAATGAAGAAGAGTAGTGCTAGCACACACATGGGTTATATTATGGTGATAGGGAAACGAATTTGTGAGCTTGGAAAGCTTGAAGCTTTGAGCTTCCATGGAGTCTTTCATGGCCGATTATTGGATCCTCAAAACAGCCCCCAACCGAGCAGTCCACCGCATGAGGAAGCTATTGCCGAGCTTGTAGGGAGGCAAAAACGCAACTTGTTCTTCATTTCATCAAAACCCGTTCAATGTGAGTTTATTCCGCACCTCTTTTGATGTGTATTCACTCGTTTTTATGCATGATTTATGATCTTGGGACTTGATTGAAACTCAACAATGGTATCTTGAGCTATTGGTTGCATAAAACGAATTTAGGGTTCTTGAGCAAAATTTGGGGCTTTTTGATTTAAGCATGATTTTGACAAATTGTTTGTTTAAGAATGCTTGTATATGAATAAATTAGAGTTATATGTAATCAATTTGATGAAAAATTAATTGGATTGATTTTCCCCAATTTGCTTATTGTTGGCCAAAACATTAATTTGGGTAAACTCAATTTGAGCATCAAATGATTAAATTGTTTAGTATAGTATGCTTGAATGAGGTTGAATTGATATTGTGCATAATCAATTTCATGAAATTGGTTGGATCCATTTTTCCCTAAATTTTGGGCATGACAAATTTGGGTAAACTTGATTTTGAGCATGTTTAATGAAATTGGATGATTTAGAATGCTTAAATGTTGTTTAATTGATGATTGATTAGATCAATTTGATGAAAAAGTGTTTGGAACAATTTTCCCCAATTTGCTTGTGATGGCCGAATTTGGCAAGTGCCCTATTGTCTTGGATTTTGATTTTTTTTGTTCATTGGATGACTTGGAAATCATTTAGGGATGTTGAATTTATGTTTAATTTGGTTCAATTGGATTGAATGTGATTTGGACATAATTTTCCCCATATGGCCGAGACACATGAAGCATGAAATTGGGTTTGATTTTGATTTAATTATGTTGGACATGATTAATTGATGTTAAGCATGATTATTGGACAAATTTGATGTTTTGGAAACTTTGATTTGGGTATTAATAATGCTATACACTTTAGGTAATTTAATTGGAAAATTTGGAATTTTTGAAATTAAATTATTGGGCTTAAAATTGGATTTGGGCCTCTTTAAGTTGTTATTGGGTTTATTGGACTTTGTTGTACAAAGTTGGTTTAGGCCAAAATTGGTTGGATCCAATTAGGCCCAAAACCGCTTCCAAAAGGCCCAAATGCGACTAATGAACCTTTAACGTTTAATTGGGCCTAATGGGCCTAAATTAATTTATGGGCTTATGGGGTAACTCCCGGATTGGATTTTGGTTATTCGGTTTGACCCGAGTTGACCAAAAGTCCACGCCTCAAGAAATTAATTAAAAGCCCATTGGACTTTAATTAAATTAATATTGGATATTAATCGGGCTTTGAGACCCGAAACGATTAAATTTGGAATTTAAGTCGTAAAGGTTTATTTTATAAAGTGTAATATTTAATTTGGAATTAAATAATGAATTAGAATTAAATGCGTATTAAATTGGATTTAATTATGTAATTTAATTTAATTCGTAGAAATCGTACTTTGAGTACGTGTTCTCAATACGAGTTTGACTCGAAAAAAATCAAATCTTTGTTTGAACATTGGATGATCACTAATTATCAAGATTAATTAATTTGATTAGATTGATTGATAACATGCTTGTATGAATACATGGTTGTGATGCATGAATAATGTATATCGGATGGATATTAGAAGGGTGGGGCAATTTTAGAAATTGTTGTAATAAATTTGATTTATTAATTGGACCTGCGAGTCCAGCCTTATCACCTCCTATTCTTTGTATTCTCTTCTCACCTATTCCCCTCAATGTAAATGAGGTTTCTTTAGAAGTGTAGTGTAACGGGTAGAAGTAAATACATGTGCTAGCGGGAGAGAGAAAGAGAGAGATTTGATCTAGGATCAATGTAAAATATCCATCCGCATATCATTATTATTTTACATATGCGCTTTATTATGTGTTTAGAATGCATGTTTAAGGGTGTATGATGATGAGACCTTAACAAAGCTATAAATTTGTTGCCAATTTGCACGCGAAAAAAACCTCGTTATATATCAAGCGTTTATTTTCCTTCCATTGAGTGATTCTTACTCAAGATCCGAGATTGGCATGGGTTGTTGGCCAAAGTCAAGCCCTTGTCCGTCAAAGATGTGTTTTAATCACGAGGCTTTGTTCCATATCGGTGTCGTGTCCAAGTTGTGGTTTGTTGGCCAAAGTCAAGACCACTTCTTGTCCATTGACATTGATTACGAAGCTTCCATGTCAATGGGTCCGCGCTTGACTGGGATCACTAGGTTTGTTGTGCCAAACCCAAGGCCTAGTTGATTCAGAGGAAAAAGGTTAGTGTATACATTCGATGTATAGGCATATATAAGATATATGTTTGGGACTTGGATGTCCACCTACTGGATCTAGGAGTTGGATGAGATCCAATTGATCTTCGAGATCTACCTAGTTAATTATCATACAATTTGTTGGCCAAAGTCAAGATTGTGTAATATTTAACGGGATCCTAACCCACTAGGAACACGGTTTCCCGAGTACTCGACAGAGGGTTAGAGGCTCGATGAAAATAGTGGGAGGCAAGAATTGAATTTGCAATATTCGTTCAATTACTCGCCATATACGCACTCATTTAAATTATTTCGTCATTAGATTAAATGTTAGTTGGACTAATATTTAAATTGTTGTTTTAATAAACAGTTGGACTGTATTATACTTGATTATATATAATTGGATTATATTAATCAATATATTTGAATTAATTAATTTCAGTTTACAGTTGATTTTATAATTGGATTATAGTAATCAATGTAATTGAGGTTAATTAATTTGGATTATATTTGATTATATAGTTGGACTATTATAATCATTATATATATATATAGTACCACTAATCGTTGATTAAATAGTTGGACTATTGTAATCAAGATAAAATTGAAAAGTTGGATATTTAAAATATAATCTGAGATTAAAATATTTTAAATGATTTAATTTTCAAATTGGGAATAAATAATAGGTTACTTTATTTGATAAAATACTTATTACACCTTACGCCCAAAATTAAGCAAAATAAGTAGAGCATAAAATCTTTGGAAGATTTATGTGATGATGACTTTAATGCTTAATTTAATATACTTGTCATAAATCTAATTTTAGATTTAAGAAGTATTAAAATTGCAATTTATAATTCTTGGAAAATTAATTGACTATTCTAGAAGAGATAAAGTCAAAGTTTGCAATTGGGCATGTAGCACGAGGTGCACATCGTTTCGATATTCTAAAAAAACCCAAGGTTTGGCCTAAGGTTTCTGAAATATTGAAAAAGATAATTGACATATACCAAAGTGACTACCATTTGGATATGGCAGACACGAAGGAATTAAAGAAAGGGCAATGCTCTGACTTTAAAAATGTTTGTCAAAGTTATGTTCACAACTAGTATTGAAATTAGATTTTAAATACTTAGTGTGGTACACAAAATATATGTATTGATGTTCAGAATCTACGAGCAGGATACTGACTTCAAGCTGAGATTGCTCTGCGAATCGGAAACGGGACGAAATTCGCTGTTTCGACCGTAGATACCTAAGTTTAGGATCTACCCTTTGGGTATATACTTAAATTAGGAACTGTTATAATGTAACTAGTTTGACTAGAGACATTATCTCTATATCAGTGTTTAATCCGTTGCGGATAAAACCTTTATATTATAGAACACTAAGTGTTTTATTATATAAAGATGATACTGAGATAAATACATTAGATGTAAATAACAGAATTTATATTTTGAATATAAATAAAATCTCAAACATATAAAATGACAAATAAATAGCTCAAATTGATTTGATCAATAAAGACTTATTTGTGGCATTGTTGTCTAGGACACAATTTAACGAGACTCGTATATCCACACTTTTGAAGAGTGGGTACTAGGACTGATTTGACTATTCAAATAAGGTCTGCGAATCTAGTTTATTAGGTAAAGTACCTAAAATACTATTTACTTGGTAATAGTATAGGGCCACTGACCTGTTAGCCCTATTCATGGTGAAGTAAGTGGGCCCATATCTAGCTAGGCTAGATGTGAACATGAATATTTCGTGACCTTAAACGGATGTGGCATCACGTTATGGTTATGTGTTTCTTTTAAAGAACACAAATCGGAAACTTTTAGAGTTTCGACACGAAATAGACAAACAGATCGGCTATAGTATTATACCGTCACGGTAAGACTGTAATGGAAAATACTTAAGCAATAAGCTTCTTATATACTTGAAAGAGTATAGTATTCTTTCAAATTAGGACTCCTCCCGGAACACGTCAAAGTGACGGTGTCCGAACGGATTAACCGAATCATGTTAGACATGATAAGGCTAATCCTGAGTCGCTCTGAGCTACCATTTCCTTCAACGGATAAGTTTTAACAGTGCAATAACTTATTTAGAATAAGGTTCTATATAAATCTGTTTGACAGATGTCATATAGGATATGAACAGGGAAGAAACGAGGTTTCTCATTCCTGATAATTTGGGTATGCCAGGCATAACGTTTGGATGATACCAAACTAAGGACCCAAATTGGATAAGTGCCAATATAGGTTATCCTAAGGGAAACCTTAAGTATAGTACTTATAAATATCACATGAGAACAATGTCATTGTTGCTCACCATGCGGTTTTTCCTGAGAGGAATACCGATATGCAGTGGTCAGTGGGAGGATAGTATTACTCGATGAAAATCAGAGTAATACTGTTCTAGGCACGAAGTCCTTAATGGAACACAAATAGTTCATCAATGATGAAACTGTACCATTAATCTTCGAATACACAAGAACTGAGTAGATCGGATAGAGTCAGAAAACAACCTAGGTTATGGGTTTCTGATCTAACCTCATAAAGATGTCAATCTTATGAAGGTATATCCACCGACTACGTTTTGAGGAAGTGATACGAGGTATCAACTCCCTATTATGGCAAAGTGCCATGAGTCCGAAATGGATTCCATGTATAACAACTATTTTGGATACTAGTTGTTGTACCACAAGGCATTGTGCCTATTGGTACATTAAACGTCTTCAAGGAAGACATACATGGAAGGCAACATACCAACGTACAAAGCTGGGCTTTTGACAGAATGCCTTAGAAATCATTGGATGACTTAGAAATCATTTGGGGATGTTGAATTTATGTTTGATTGGGTTCAATTGGATTGAATTTGATTTGGGCATAATTTCCCTCTTTGGTCGAGACTTTAGCATGTATAAATTGGGTTTGATTTTGATTTAATTATGTTGGACATGATTAATTGATGTTAAGCATGATTAATTGGACAAATTTGATGTTTTGGAAACTTTGATTTGGGCAATTAATAATGCTATACACTTTAGGTAATTTAATTGGAAAAT
>SKCR01030806.1:0-229740 GCA_019454045.1 Zanthoxylum bungeanum
TGTGAGGAACGGACAAACCGAGCGCAGCGGAAACCCGCCCGAGATCAAATCGCGAGTGAGTAAAATATTTCTTTTTTTTTTGAATTTTCGGCTGTCCTTAAAAATGGGTTAAAAATTTTTAATTACAAACTTAAAATTTCCAATGCATTAAAACATTTTCATGCATTAAAAATTACCATAAGTCCATTTAAAAATTTCAACACACTTTAATCAATTTATCAACTATTGACAAATTAAAACTAAGCATCCTAATTATTTCCAACACTTGAAAATAATCCAAACATACTAAAATTAATTTTCCAACACTTGAAAAAAATTAATTCAAGCATACAAAATAATTTTCCAACTCTTGGAAAAATTAATCCAAGCATTCAAAATAACATATCAATTATATACTAATTTTCAACACTCAAATGCTTCTAATTCCTCACTAACATGCTTCCTATTAATCCAACAATCCACAACAATTTTTCTCAACAATAATCATCAAGAAATTGAACAATAAATTTACAAATTAAATTTTACCAACAATTTCTTTCAATCCTTGCCAATTGTGAAGGGTTGCATCCAAGCTTTTCCAAGTCCTCCAAGCTTTGAATCCTTTCAAATATCTTCTTCCTCCACCAAATTAAGCAACTCAAGAACAAATCTTGGTGATCAAAAGGTGGTTTGATCACTCAAGAGTAGCAACCAACTTTTCCCAAATTTTAACTCTTAAAACCCTAAGAAAATCAAGCATCAAGAACACTAATTAACCCTTAACACTTAAGGATTAATTCCATGTTATTGATAAGATTTTGGGTAATGATTTGGTGAGAATAATGGCTTGATTTTGGAGAAAATTAATTCTTTTCTCTTGTTCTTTCGGCAGGCAGAGAGCAAAAGCAATTCATTTGTGTGTGTTTTGTTTCGGCAGAGAGAGTGAAGAAAAAGAAAAGCATAAAGCCTTTTGTTGTTTTCATTTTCTTTTATTGGTCAACGGCAGTAGCTGTAAAATGAGCAAAAGTTTTTGCTTTTAATAAATTAAAATAATCAAAAACAAAATCAAACCATTTACCTTTAATTAAACCATGGTTAAGGAATCTTTTTCCTACACCACAAATCAAAAATTAAACTCAACCAGGTTAAATTAAAATAATCTCCAACTTTAATAACTTAGTTGCAATTGAATGAATAGTTACGTAACCAAAAAAAATTCAATAGCTTTAACTTAGTTACTTTAATTAATTAAAACCTTTATTTATATAAACTAAGTAATTAATTTTGTATATTAATTTAACTATTAAATTAATTCACAAATTAATTACTAATTTAATGTAAATTAAATTTACATTTATTATACAAAAACTTATATCAACTCTTGATATAAAATTAATTAATTCAATTCATCTCATGAATTATCGGATTAAACAATTTAATCCTAAATACCCAAATAATACTTTGTCAGCATTTGACGAGAGGTCGCCCTAGTGCTCAACGAGTAAACTCAATATAATGGAACTCTCTAGGCTCACGTTCGGTTGTTACGTATATATATACATATATATCTCATATATTTGTATACATTTCATGAAGGCCTGTCCACCTACAAATCATGACAAAACAACACGACACGTCGAACCATAAAAGTCGAGGTTAAAACGCTAATGTATAATCCCTTCGTCATTTCTGTTTCCAATTGAGTAAGGTTATAGTTATACTGTCAAAACCTTATCTACTCAATATATGAAATTTTCTTCTTATATTCCATTAATAAATAATATAGCAAAACTCTTTTTGAATATTATTTATAATGTCAAAGAAACAATTTCTTCAACGAACTTTCGGCCAAAAGATTTCCGGAATATATTCTAAAAATTTCTGGAAACAATCCAACCATATGGACTGACGAATCCTCATATTAACACACACCGATCTTCGTGAGCATCGGTCTATACCTAACAGTCATCCAGAGGCCAGACCATGAAAGGTCTCTGACATGCATGGTATCAGGCACAGAGGATCACTCACAAGACCACCGTGGTGTCTCAAGTCAAAGGACCACAATAACTACTCAACTCGAAAAGATAACTATTGACAGTTTTATGGAATATCTATTAGTCATCATTTATGAGTTAATTCAATATTCTTCAACTAATGAATATCTGCATTTCTATACGAACTTCCGCTAAGCTCACAGTCTGTTGAGACAAACCATATGTCCATTACATATATAGACAATGCATTAGTCTTACCAATATAATGACCGACCCATGTCAATATATCTAGACTAGAATAATTTATATTCGAGAGAATGCGTGATATTTCTCAACACCATTTGCAACTCTTGCAACTATATCACCATATGTAGTAACTCTCGGGTCTTTACTAAATTTATATAAGGTTCCGAGTGTAACTCGAAATATCTAACTCTTAGAGTAATCTAACAATTAGATTTACATTATATAAATAAAGTAAGAGTTTTACCATATTAATAAATAAATAACCATGATAAAATAAATATTATATTGCATAAATATCAAATATTTCTACAAAAAGTGAATGGTGCTCGATCATCATTTTCAACAGTTGGGGAATGAGTGTTTAAGCATTGAAAAATATATTGGAATAATTTAAAATGAGATTTTATTGTATTGGAAATCAAGTAACTTGAAAGGATCAATTACGTGTATTTTTGGATATTTTATATGAGTAAGTTTTATTATTTCGGCAATAGAAATAGAAAACAACTTCGATTGAGCTGATTCTTAGTCTGTTGGAAAGATATTTCGAAGATGAACAACTTTCTTGTTGAGCACTTTTATAGATTTGTATCAGAATGGCCTCAAAAATATGAATTTCTGAATAGGTTCATTGTCATGGATCTATTTGTAATTTCATGGGGTTGTTTTGTAATTTTCTGAAATCATCTATAATTACCCCATAATTTTCATAAATCACAAAAATGGCAAAAGAAACCAAACACTTCCACCAGACTCCTTACGCACATAAGATGATGGAGGCCAACCTTAGCCATATTATCCGGCGACCACTGCTCGGTAAGATGGCACCGGCCCACCCTTTGTCAATTGGTGGCCGACGATCGGCCAATAGACATCGAAAACTGTGCAGCGTCTGTGTCACACCCATCTTATCGCTGGATATTCGCTTCAATCCACGGTGCTCGGTTTTATCGAAGTTCTTGGAACGGACTACGAGGCTGTGGTGTCGGTTTTATCGTACGGTACTCGGTTTCACATAATTTAAGAGAGAAACGAATGGTGAATAGTGAAGCTCATTTGTTTGGTTTCTCCAATTCGAATTCCTTCAATTCTTATGCATTCGTGGGAGCGTTAGGAGTCCGCCGGTACACTCAGAATCTCGGTAAGACATCCTAGTAAAAATTTTCTATTTTTAAGTAAAATTTATTATGTTCAGATTCTTCCGTAGAGTTATGATTTGATGTGTAATTAATGAATTGTGTCAGAATATATTGAATTTGTATAGTTGGTTGAATTTGAGTGAAATCGGAACAAATTAGATCAATCCGATGGGATAAATGAGTTTCCCGCAAAAATCGATTAAACGCTCGTTAATGTTTATATGAATGTAATGATATATATGGGTTAATTATGATGCTATGATGATTTTTAGATGGTTTCAAAAACTTTCAGAAGGTTCAGGATCATTCTGTAGCATATTCGAAAGATTTTTGGAAACACGTAATTCAAGGATTTAAGTTATCTGGTTGTCCTAGAATGATATATTATGATGTATTAAGAGCATTTGAATTGTTTTGGGAGGAACCAGAAAGATCCGAAATGTTTCGGATCTGTTCGTAATACTTTCAGACTTTTCGAAGGATTTTTGGGTTTTAGGACAAAAAATGAATTTGATGTGATAGATTTGTAAAGTAAGATGCTTTAAGAGTAATGACACTGAAATCAGTAGAATATGACTTGACATGCCATGGAGCATGTATATAGGTCTATTCATATGAAATAGCACAACCATTACCCTCTGTTGACATGATCCTGTTTCGGATAATGTCTTGTCTGCGCGTGCGACTCGGACATTGGAAACCTGGTTAGTTTCCTGAAGTATTTCAAAAGACTTGTTTTATAATGTATTTTTTTATAAAAAAAAAATGAGATTAAAATGGTTTCTTTATGAGTTCCATTTTCAATTGTGAATATATTAACTTTATGGATTTGTATTATGATTTCCGTTTCTGATTGTAGATGCGATTGTACGAAATTTGTATTATGATTTTCATATCTGATGGTGGATAAGATTGATTTTATGGAGTTTGTATTATGAGTTCCATTTCTAATTGTGCATGAGATTGACTATAAAGAATTCGTATTATATGATCTTCTGTTTTTGATTATGAATGTGATTACCTGTAAAGATGAAACACCCAGGGTATTTACGGCATATCCAGTACTGTTAATTTCTCATGCATGATATGTTATCAAACTTGTAAACATGTGTTAGTGGGTTAGATACCATAGAAATTATGCCCGGAGGCTTGGGGAAAAATTTTCAGTTTCGATATTTTTTTGTCAATATAACTTTTAGACAGCCTTTAGTATTTTAGCTATAAAGTAAGCTAAATATGTCCGTTTTCAGTAATTTTAGATATAAATATATAATTTTTATTTCAAATATTTTTCCAAATATTTAACAGAAATATGTCAAAATCATGCATTTTCAGTGGGCCTTCACTGTTACATGTTTACAATATCATTTTTAACATGAGACACATGTGCATTATTATTTTAATCAACAAAAATCACTGTGATGAGTTGCCGAAGATTACTGAGAGGTGGGCGGTTGATCAAGCTGTCGATCTACAATAAGATAAGAATACATGAATGATTACGCCCAAAAAGTATTCACGGTTATTGCAATATAGTTGGGGTGTCGATTCTTTTATGAGATTGTTACAAGGAACTAATTCACTTAAACAAAACGTTAGCAGTAACTTAATGAAAATAGATAGATTGAATTGGTTATGAAAATAAAGATTACGAAAAGTATGCATGAAATATCAATAGAGAGAAGCAGCAAAGTGTCAGGAATCCCTCTTGTATCAACTTCTTATATTCAGTTATTGATTCCTTTTATTACTCAATTGAAGGTTTCAAATACCAAACAATAATCGGAAGATATTCAATTCAAAACACATTAAATTCTAAGGTAATCGATGATTTACTTTCTCTATGTTAACAACACTCAAAGTTATCGTTATGACCTATCTAACGTCGACAATATACCCACAGGCAATAGTCCAACAGAAGATCAACTCATAAAACAACTTTACCAGTCACAACTGGGCTCCCCAATCACACATAGAAGAAACATGATAATTCCTATATGGAAGTTGGTTAAAACACAATCTGGACTATAAATCGAAAGATAATAAAGAATAACAAAACATCAATTTTATTAACGTTAAAATTATTTAGGAATCAAAACATGAACATAATAAATCAATTACAAGAGTTCATCTTTACCTTTGCCTAGCAGATTAGCTCTCCATGTAGAAGAGAGACATAGCCTGGATAGATCGGAGGAACATCTTATCTAGCTTGTGGCTTCAACTCATTATTGTGTGTTTTCTCTCTCTTTTTCTCTTTTTTGAGGGTTCGGACGAACTTGGGTTTATATAGGGAAGTCCTGGAGTCATTGTGCGCATTAAACACGACTAAATTAAGTTTCGAGTGTTAGCGCCGCGACGCCTAACTTGCACCCAATTTGTATGGGAGTGGTTCTGAGGGCGCGTCGTGACGCGTGGACAATTTATGGATTTTATGTTTTCATGGATTAAGCTCTTCCTGCGTGATTTCGATGAGTCAGCAAGGTCCCGAAACATGTGTAATTACTCCAATCTTCATGTTCCATTGCTCCCTAAAAATAAGACATAAGATAAACTATAATTAAGATTAAATACATGATAATAAAGTCGAATTAGTGATGTTCAAATTAGCCACTTTCGTAGGGATCACGATTACATTTAGCGTATGCAACAAGACTTTTAAACCCCTGGGTGACCTCAGTGGATGAGTTATAGTCAAGTGAGGGCTTACAGTGATGACACCCAAAACGTCATTTAAAACACATACAAACATGCAAAAACAAAATGAAACAGTCCCGATAATTACACATATTATTGTCCTCAAAAAATGTCTAGCAATGAAATCAGAGAACATTCAAAGTACTCGATGCAACTTAAACCCAAGTCCTTGAATAAATCATCTAAGCTAGACTCACAGTGTGTGTGTAAAGGTTCATTCACAGTTTGATTCCTAGGTAAGCTAACTCAATGATTTCGTTTAAAAATTGGGATACGATGGGTCAAACCATCATAGATATCTCAATTATGTTTTGTAATTGCTTTTCTTTGCTCAGCATGGTATGATTTTTTTTTTCTCGTCTATTTTTTTCTTTTTATTTTCAACTTTTTTTCTTTTTATTTCTTCTTCTATTTTCAACCCACCTACCCTTTAAGGTAGCATTTCTTCTCATGGTTGTCCTATCACTTGCCCATGGGTAGCTTCACGCTTATCGATTATAGGTGGTTTAATTTCTTTTTCGAGAATTTCTCTTTTTATTTTTAACCATACACCATAACACTAGCAAATCAGGATAGACATCTAAGCAAACTGTCATTCATCGACTTGTAATTTCTTTAACTTAGTTAATTTAAACTACCTAGGTTCTTACTGCTAAAAACCTATAGTCAAGTGCTTACGAGTCTAACCTAGATCAACTACTCAAAACATTAGATAAAAGTACATTAAGGAACTTATTGTTTCTAAGGTTTCATTCTAAAGCAAACAATACTCATCAATGGAGTTATGATTTACTATTAAGAACTGAAAAATAAATAAATAAATTTTTATTTTAATAACAGGTATTATCGCTACATGTGTACACCCCCATACCTAAAACTTGCATTGTCCTCAATGTAAGATAAATATAAGGAAAAATGATTAAGGAACAACACTGCCAGGCGTGGAGTTGATCAGGTTCCAACTGGTGAGACTTTAGTTGTGTGGCTGTATAGGTTGCGTTAACACATGCGTAAATAATCATGCAGATAATAAACTGTTGGACAGTTATGACCAATAGCATCACTATTTGTACAAATCATGGTATTTTGTACAAATTAACTATGTGACAAATGAAATTGCTCTTCTATCATTTGTAATTAGATTACCAAGATGTATAAATGATAGAAGGTCCATATGATTAGTTCCGGATTGAGATTATATGAGACAGTATCAATCCATGAAGGTTTAATCATTAAATATCCATAGTCGTAGTATTATCGAGATTAGACATTGATAATGTAGAATAGACTAGTATTACACTTGTGCGCGTTGTGGGAGCATAACGATATAGTTCTCATATATTTGGGTATAGGATACTCATGCAAGTGTAGTAGGAGGTTGTGTTTTACCGATGGTACGGAAAACAGCTTCGCTCTGGATAGACCCCTCGAAATTCCATTGGTAGTATAACTATGTGTCTATGGAAGTCTGAATCAGGGTAGGTGTATTTGGTCTTAACCTGAGACTTGCGCCGCTAATACTTGCGACAATCAATATACTTTGGTTTAGGTCATCCAGGGCTTTAACAGGTTCTGTGTACGCCTCTTCTGGTTATATTGAGAATCGTAGTGTATTGGGTGTGATGTCGAGATGGAAGTATCACTCCAGTCATAGTGGAGATGATGATCACGTAGGATACGGAACTGGTTCTCTTATGTACTGCAGTCATCGGGATAAAATGACTAGGTCATGTTTATCCGATTATAGAGACTAGTTACCAGAGATCCGATATGTGCTTCGTACGGGGCAGCCAAATTTCCAGCTCCAGACCTTGCACGTGACATCCGATACTGGATCGAAATACGCAATACTACGTATAACACTTGATATAGATCACATATTCCAGTAAGAATATTTCTGGAAAATTGGGTAGGCATGCGTTTTGCTAGAAGCCAACCTTGTCTTGTATCAATCGGTAAAATGTAGTACTAGGTACGTACGTGTTCGGATAGTCCGACGACCGTATTTACTGCCAACATATTCGGGGATCTCATGGGTCGCTTCCCGAAGATTCACCGATGACGTATGACTCGTACTTTATTAATCTGGGATTAATTATATGAGAGAGAAAATTAATCTGGGATTAATTACGGAGATATTTTATCTGGGATAAAATATTATTAAAGAGAGAGAACGATTAATTTGTAATTAATCGATAAGTTAATATATCGATATATTAAACGAAATTGGATTTCGACGCGGAATTGAAATTAGATTTTAATTCGGGTGAACGAGTTAATTTAGAATTAATCGTTAGCGATGTGAATAGTGTTTTTGCTAGGCATAATTATTTAATTACGTCACAACGGAAAATTCGTTAATTGGAATTAGCGAACCGAACCCGAGCCCGAGAGTGTTTGCCGGGCGCACCGCACTCGCATTTCGAATTCAAGTGCGGCCCACAAGTCACATCACGCGTCAAATCACATCGCACATCATTCAAGTGATGGATGTCTTGTCACTTTGAATGATTGACAACCAGTCACTATTCATGAGTGATATGAGTTGTTGGATTGCATTTATTGCAATTTTGCCTCCAAAATTAAAAAGCTTTTTGGAAAAGCTTTTGACTAATTTTGGTATATGTTTTTTATTAGGTTTTTGAAACCAAAATAAGACATCTTCCTCTCTCTTTCCTCTCCTCTCTCTCATGGATTTAGGCCATTTTTCTTCTTCCATTTTCTGATTTTGCCGAATTTAAGGAGAAGGAACATGGTGATTTTTGTGGCAAAAAGTACCAAGAGCTAGCACTCAAAAGAGGACATACAATGGTGATAGGGAATATTTTTCATGAGCATGGAATCACCATTTGTATTGCTTAGAGCTTGGAGCATCAATGGAGCACACTTGGAGGTGATGACCAAAAATGAGGAGCCCAAAAATCTGCCACTGCCAAGAGCTCAATGAGGGAAAAGCATGAAGATTTTTGTTGTTCCTCGCATCGCAAAAGCCGATCGTTGTAAGTATGATTCCGCCATGCTTTTACGAGTATTCATACATATATGTTTCATTGCTTGAATTGATCCTTGGGACCTAATAGAAACCCAACAATGGTATCTTGAGCCATTTTGAGCATGAAACTTGAATTAGGGTAAAATTTGGTGAATTGAATTTGAGCATGTTTGAATGAAATTAATTATTTGAGCATGCTTTTAAATGAATGACTTGGAGTTATTTGTGATCAATTTTGTGAAAATTGGATTGGATCATTTTTCCCCAAAATTCTAGGCTTGGCCGAGAGGTACATGTGCCCTAATGTCTTGGTATTTTTTGTGTTTTTGATCATTGGATGAGTTGGAAAAACATTGGGTAATGTTGATTGTGGATTTAATTGGATTGAAACCGAATTGGACAAATAAAACCCTATGAATGCCGAGACTTTGATGCATGAAAATGATTGATTTTTTATTCAATTGTGTTGGACATGAATTGATGATAATGAGCATAATTAATTGAGTGAATTAGTATTTTGGAAATGTTAATTTGGTTAATTAATTATGTCATACACTTTGGTTAATTAAATTGTGGAATTTGGAATTTTTGTAATTTAATTAATTGGGCCTATTTTGGAAATTGGGCTTGAAAAGTTGTAATTGGGCTTAATGGGCTTGGTTGTACCAAGATTGGTTTAGGCTAAATTGGTTGGAATCCAATTGGGCCCAAAACCATATCCATAAAGTCCAATTATGACTTAATGGACCTTTAATATTAATTGGGCCTAATGGGCCTAAATTGGTTTCTTGGCAAATAAGGGTGATTCCTTAAATGGGCTTTGGTATTTGGGTTTGATCCATATTGACCAAAAGTCCATGCCTTATGAAATTAATTGAAAGCCCATTGGACTTTAAATTAAATTGACATTGGATTTTAATCAGGCTTTGAGACCCGTAACGATTAGATTTGGAATCTAAGTCGTAAAGGTTCGTTAATAAAGTGAAATATTTAATTTGGAATTAAATAAATGAATTAGTATTAAATGCATATTAAATTGGATTTAATGTTGTAGTTTAATTAATTCAAGAATTCATACTTTGGGTACTTATTCGTAAAACGAGTCGGACTCGCGCAAAATCAAATCGTTGTTTGAACATTGGATGGTCATTAATTATCAGATTAATTAATTGGATTAGATTGATTGATAACATGCTTGTGTGAATATATGGTTGCGATGTATGAATAATGTATATCAGATGGATATTAGATGGGTGGGGCAATTTTGGAATTGTTGTAATAAATTTAGAATTTATTATTGGACCTGCGTGTCCAGCCTATTACCTCCTTACTCTTTGTATTTCTCTTCTCACCTATTCCCCTCAATGTATATGAGGTTTCTTTATAAGTGTTATGTAATCGGGTAGAAGTAATATTTGTACTAGCGGGAGAGAGGAAATAGAGAGATTTATTCTAGGAACAATGTGTTAAGTATCCATCCGCATATCATTATTACATTTATTTTTACGCGCCTTATTTTGTGTTTAGAATGCATGTTTAAGGGTGTATGATGATGAGACCTTAACAAAGATAATTAATTGGTTGCAAATTACGCGAAAAAACCCTCAAATAATATTAAGCGTTTTCCTTCCATTTAGTGATTCTTACTCAAGATCCAAGACTGGCATTGGTTTGTTGGCCAAAGTCAAGACCTTTGTCCGTCGCGGATGTGTTTGAATCATGAAGGCTTTGTTCCATATTGGTGTCTTGTCCAAGTTGTGATTTTTTGGCCAAAGTCAAGATCACTTCTTGTCCATCGACATTGATTACGAAGCTTTCCAAGGTCAATGGGTTCCGCTTAACTGGGATCACTAAGTTTGTTGTGCCAAAGCCAATGCTTAGTTGATTCAGAGGAAAAAGGTTAGGCAATATATTGGATATATTGGCATATATAGGATATATGTTTCAGACATGGATGTCCACCTACTGGATCTAGGAATTTGATGGGATCCAATTGATCTTAGAGATCTACCTAGTTAATTATCATACAATTTGTTGGCCAAAGTCAAGATTGTGTGTTATTTAACGGGATCCTAACCCACTAGGAATTAAGGTTTCCCGAGTACTCAAAAGAGGGTTAGAGGCTCGCCGAAAAATAGTGGGAGACAAATATTAAATTTGCAATATTCGTTTAGTTACTTGCCATACACGCTCATATCAAATTTTTCGTAACATAAATTAATATATTAGTTGGACTAATATTTAATGTTGTTTTAAATTTAACATTTGGACTGTATTCAAACTATTTCATTTATAGTTGATTATATAATTGGATTATAGTAATCAATATATTTGAATTAACTAATTTCAATTAATAGTTGATTTTATAATTGGATTATAGTAATCAATATAATTGAATTTAACTAATTAAATTATAGTTGATTATATAGTTAGACTATAGTAATCATTATAATAAATAGTACCTAAAATCGTTGATTAAATAGTTGGACTATTAGAATCAAGATAAATTGAAAGATTAGTGTTTATAACATAATTCTGGGTGAAAATGTATTTAAACGACTTTAATTTTCATATTGGGAATAAAACATCAGGATAGTCCTGGAAACTAAGAAGTTATTCTATTTGATAGAACAACCTCTTGGGCCTAAGCCCGGAGTTGAGCAAATAAGTAGAACATGATATTTGGAATATTCATGTGATGATAACTTTAGTACTTAATCCATTATGCTTGCCAAATAGACTCTTTAATTTCTTAATCAGAACTAAGGATTAGATCCTTATAGTATGATAATGAAATTGAAGGATCTTCATAGATCTATTATTAGATCTTAGAAGTATTAAATTGCAATAGTAAACTCTTGGAGAGTTAATGGCTATACTCAATGAGTCAAAGCCAAAGTTTGCAATAAGGCAAGAAGCGCAAGGCGCATCTTACTTCGACATTCCAGAAAGCCAAGGCTTGGCCAAAGGCTTCTAGGGTGTGGAAAAGAGGCAAAGGCAAAATCATTATAATCTTCGGGGAAGACAAAGGACATATCCCAAAATGTCTGCCTAAATTGTGACAAACGGGGTCACTAGAAGCATGATTGCCGTATGGACAAGGCATACATGAATGAATAGAAGACGGGGTAAGGCTCTGACTTCAGATATGTTTGTTCACTGCTAGTATTAAAATTGGATTTTAGATACTGGATGTGGTACATAAATATGTACTGGTGTGCAGAATCTGCTATGAGCAGGATACTGACTTCAGTGAAGATTAATCTGTGAATCGTAAACGGGACGACAATCGCTGTCTTAACCGTAGATACCTAAGTTTAAGAACTACCCTTTGGGTGTGTACTTAAATTAGGAAACTGTTAAAATGTAACTAGTTTGACTAGATACATTATCTCTATATCAGGGTTTAACCCGTTGCGGGTATACCTCTTGGACAGTTATGACCCATAGCGTCACTATTTGTACAGATCATGGTGTTGTTGTACAAATTAACTATGTGACAAAGGAAATGTCTCTTTTATCATTTGTGATTAGATCACCGAGATATATAAATGATAGAAGGTCCATATGATTAGTTCCTGGATTGAGATGATATGAGACAGTATCAATCCACAAAGGTTTAATCATTAAATATCCCTAGTCAGAGTATTATCGAGATTAGACATCGATAATACGTAAAAGACTAGTATTACACTTGTGCGCGTTGTGAGGGTATAACGATATAGTTCTCATATATTTGGGTATAGGATACTCATGCAAGTGTAGTAGGAGGTTGTGTTTTACCGATGGTACAGAAAACAGCTTCGCTCTGGATAGACCCCTCGGAATTCCATTGGTAGTATGACTATGTGTCTATGGAAGTCCGAATCAGGGTAGGTGTGAGACTTGCACCGCTAATACTTGCGACAAACAATATGCTTTGGTTTTAGGTCGTCCAAGGCTTTAACAGGTTCTGTGTACGCCTATGCTGGGTATATTGAGAATCGTAGTGTATTGGGTGTGATGTCGAGATGGAAGTATCACTTCAGTCATAGTGGAGATGATGGTCACGTAGGATACGAAACTGGTTCTCTTATGTACTGCAGTCATCGGGATAAAATGACTAGGTCATGTTTATCCGATTATAGAGACTAGTTACCAGAGATCTGATATGTGCTTCTTACGGGGCAGACACAATTCCAGCCCCAGGCCTAGCACGTGACATCCGATGCTGGATCGAAATACGCAATACTATGTATACTACGCCTGATATAGATCACATATTCCTGTAAGGATATTTCTGGAGAATTGGGTAGGCATGACGCTTTGCTAGAAGCCAACCTTGTCTTGTAAATCGGTAAAAGCGTAGTATGAGGTACTTACGTGTTCGGATAGTCCGACGACCGGATTTACTGCCAACATATCCGGGGATCTCATGGGTCGCTTCCCGAAGATTCATCGATGACGTATGACTCGCACTTTATTAATCTGGGATTAATTAGAAGTGAGAGAAAATTAATCTAGGATTAATTACAGAGATTTTATCTGGGATAAAATATTATTAAAGAGAGAGAGAACGATTAATTGGAATTAATCGATAAAATAATATATTAGATATATTAAACGAAATTGGATTTTGACGCGGAATTGAAATTAGATTTTAATTCGGGCGAACGAGTTAATTTAGAATTAATTCGTAAGCGATGTGAATAGTGATTTTGCTAGGGATAATTATTTAATTACGTCGCAACGGAAAATTCGTTAATTCGGAATTAACGAACCCGAGCCCAGGAGTGTTTACGGACGCACTCGCATTTTGAATCGAGTAGGACCCACAAGTCACATCAAGCGTCAAATCGCTAGTCACATCAAGCGTCAAATCACTTGTCACTTTGAGTGATGTGATGTGAAGTCACTTATGATGTGAATAGTTGATGTGGGTTGTTAATGCATTTAATGCATTTTTGCCACCAAAATTTTTTTGACTTTTTGAAAGCCATTTTACAAATTTTTGGTATATGTTATTTATTGATTTTGGAAATCAATTTTAACCTAACACATTTTCTTTCTCTCTTGCAATGGCTCACGATTTTGGAGCCCTTTTTCTCCTCTCTCTCTCTCAGTTTTGAACCAATTTTCTTCTCCATTGTTTGGCAAGGCCGAAAATAACAAGGATGAAAATGGTGATTTTTGTGGCAAAATCATCAAGAGCTAGCACTCAAAAGAGTATATACCAAGGTGATAGGGAACTAATTTCATGAGTATGGAATCATCAAACCAAGCTTGAAGCTTGAAGATTCATCCATGGAGGACAACTAGAAGATGGCCGAAAATGATGGAGCCCAAAAGAGGAACATTATCGTGTGCTTCTTCTACCTTGGAGGAAATGATTTTCTTCGTCGCATCCAATCTGATCAATGTAAGTATGATTCCGTCGTACTTCTTGATGTATTCACATGTATTTTCATTGCTTGATATGATCTTGGGATGCTTAGATAATTCCAACAATACCTTTATATTCTAGAACACTAAAGTGTTTTACTTTATAAAGTTGATATTGAGATAAACACATTAGATGTGAATAACAGTATTTATATTTGGAATATAAATAAATCTCAAATGTATAACATGAAAAACAAATAGCTCAAACTGATTTGATCAGATGAAACTTATGAGTGGCATTGTTGTCTGAGACACAATTAAACAAGACTCGTATATCCACACTTTCGAAGAGTGGATACTAGGACGGATTTGACTCTATTCAAATAATGTCTACGAATCTAGTTTATTGGGCAAAGTGCCTAAAACACCTTTACTTGGTAAAAGTTTAAAGTGCCACCGATCTGTTAGCCCTTGTTCATAGTGACGTAAGTGGGCCCATATCTAGCTAGGCTAGAGGTGGATATGAATGTTTTGTGACCTTTACGGATGTGGCATCGCGTTATGGTTATGTGTTTCTTTCGAAACACGAATCGAAAACTTTTGATAAATTCAAAGAGTTTCGACACGAAGTAGACAAACAGATCGGCTAAAGTATTAAAACTGTCACGGTTAGACCATGATGGAAAATACTTAAGCAATAAGTTTCTCAAATACTTGAAAGAGTATAGTATTCTTTCAATGAGGACTCCTCTCGGAACACATCAATCGACGGTGTGTCCGAACAGAGAAACCGAATTTTGTTGGACATGATAAGGTTAATCGTGAGTCGCTCTGAGCTACCATTTCCTTCAACGGATAAGCATAAACAGTGCAGAACTTATTTTGAATAAGGTTCCACAAAAATCTGTTTGACAGACTTTCATATTAGATATGAATAGGAAAGAAACCGGGTTTTCTAATTCCTGAAGATTTGGGAATGCTAGGCATGTGTTTGGATGATACCAAACTAAAATCCAAATCGGATAAGTGCCTAAGTTGTTGGTTATCCTAGGGAAACCAAAGTATAGTACTTATACAACTCACAAGATAACAATTTAATTGTTGCTCGCCATGCGGTTTTCCTAAGAGCAATACCTATATGCAGTGGTAAGTGGGAGGAAAGTAAAACTCGATGAAAATCGGAGTAATACTGTTCCTGGCAACGATTCCTATTGGAACACAGATAGTTCATCAATGATGAAACTATACCAATAATCTTCGAATACACAAGAACCACGTAAGTCGGAGAGAGTCAGAAAATAACCTGGGAGGTATGGGTTTCTGATCTCACCTCATAAAGATGTCAATCTTATTGAGGGATACGAATTGACTACGTATGAGGAAATGATACAAGGTATCGACTCCCAATTATGGCAAAGTGCCATGATATCCGAAATGGATTCCATGTATACCAACTAAGTTTGGACACTAGTTGTTATACCGCAAGGCATTGTGCCTATTGGTATTATATAAGTCTTCAAGGAAGACATACATGGAAAGCAACATACCACGTACTAAGTTAGGCTTGTAGCGAAAAGGTAACGTTATCAACATTGTGTCGATTACGATGAAACCTTTTACTTGTTGCCACGGTAAATCCATTTGGATAATGCTTGCTGATGCTGCATGTTTCATTTATGAAATGTGGCAGCTGAATGCCAAAAGTGTTTTCCTTAACGGAAACCTTTTGGAGGATGTTTACAACATCCTGACGGTTTTGTCGTACCAAAACTAGCAAACAAGGTTTGCAAGTTATTCGAATCAAGGATGGATTGAAGTAAGCATAACGTTCTTAGAATTATCATTTTGATGTAATCATAATGGTGTATGATTTTATTCAAAAACGAAAATGATTCTTATGTATATAAGAAGGTTAGTGGGAGCGCACTGACAGTGAATGTCCTAAATAATGATGATATGTCATTTCTTGGAAATGAAATTCCCATAATACAATCAGTGAAAGCTTGGATTTTAAGAAAATTCTCCGTAGAATTCTTGGGAGAAACAACCTTTATTCTAGGAATAAAGATCTACTGGGATAGATCTGAAAGTTGTTAATACTCTCCGAGAACATGTACATTGAAAAATGTACGCGACCTGGTGTCTCATACGCTTTGAGCATATGGAGTCACAATCAGGCCAATCCAAGTGATAGTCACTGGATTGAAGTGAAGAACATCCTTTAGTATCTTAAAGGAACTAATGATGTTGTTCTTTACTATGGAGAAGGAGAACTTAAAGTGACTGGGATCACTGCTGTAAGTTTCCAAACCGATAGTAACGATTATAAGTCGCAATAACGGTACTATAAAGTTTGAATAACGGAACAGTGAGATGGAAATCTTCCAAGAAAGATATTGTTACCGAATAAACAATAAAAGTGGATTATTGCTGCAGCTGAGGCAGCAATAGAAGCCTTTTGGATCGATAATAATCCTAATCAGATTAGGAGTAGTTCTGTTAGCAGTTGAGCTAGGCTACAGCGCAGGCTAAAGAATTAATGGTCTCATCAACGATCCAGATATATACTTCGATATTCATCTGATTCGTTCGGATCATACATCATGGCAAAGTGATGATTGAATAAATCGCATCAGATGATAATCATGCAAATCCGCTGACGAAAGCATTTCCTCAGCAGAAGTTTGAGCGAACCGTACATAGTTCGGATGTAGGACATTTGAGTGATTGGCTATGTGCCAAGTGGGAGATTTTTGGACAGTTATGACCAATATCATCACTATTTGTACAAATCATGGTGTTGTTGTACAAATTAACTATGTGACAAAGGAAATTGCCCTTCTATCATTTGTAATTAGATTACCAAGATGTATAAATGATAGAAGGTCCATATGATTAGTTCCGGATTGAGATGATATGAGACAGTATCAATCCACGAAGGTTTAATAATTAAATATCCCTAGTCGTAGTATTATCGAGATTGGACATCGATAATGCGGAATAGACTAGTATTACACTTGTGCGCGTTGTGGGAGCATAACGACATAGTTCTCATATATTTGGGTATAGGAGACTCATGCAAGTGTAGAAGGAGGTTGTGTTTTCCCGATGGTACGGAAAACAACTTTGCTCTGGATAGACCCCTCGAAATTCCATTGGTAGTATGACTATGTGTCTATGGAAATCTGAATCAGGGTAGGTGTATTAGGTCTTAACCTGAGACTTGCACCGCTAATACTCGCGACAATCAATATACTTTGGTTTAGGTCGTCCAGGGCTTTAACAGGTTCTGTGTACGCCTCTTCTGGGTATATTGAGAATCGTAGTGTATTGGGTGTGTTGTCGAGATGGAAGTATCACTCCAGTCATAGTGGAGATGATGATCACTTAGGATACGGAACTGGTTCTCTTATGTACTGCAGTCATCGGATAAAATGACCATGCCATGTTTATCCGATTATAGAGACTATTAACTATATGGATTTGTATTATGATTTCCGTTTCTGATTGTAGATGCGATTGTACGAAATTTGTATTATGAATTTCATATCTGATGGTGGATAAGATTGATTTTATGGAGTTTGTATTATGAGTTCCATTTCAAATTGTGCATGAGATTGACTATAAAGAATTCGTATTATATGATCTTCTGTTTTTGATAATGAATGTGATTACCTGTAAAGATGCAACACCCCGGGTATTTACGGCATATCCAGTACTGTTAATTTCTCATGCACGATATGTTATCAACTTGTAAACATGTATTAGTGGGTTAGATACCATAGAAATTATGCCCGGAGGCTTGGGGAAAAATTTTCAGTTTCGATATTTTTTTGTCAATATAACTTTTAGACAGCCTTTAGTATTTTAGCTATAACGTAAGCTAAATATGTTCGTTTTCAGTAATTTTAGATATAAATCTATAATTTTTATTTCAAATATTTTTCCAAATATTTAACAGAAATATGTCAAAATCATGCATTTTTCAGTGGGCCTTCACTGTTACATGTTTACAATATCATTTTTAACATGAGACACATGTGCATTATTATTTTAATCAACAAAAATCACTGTGATGAGTTTCCGAAGATTACTGAGAGGTGGGCGGTTGATCAAGCTGTCGATCTACAATAAGATAAGAATACATGAATGGTTACGCCCAAAAATTATTCACGGTTATTGCAATATAGTTGGGGTGTCGATTCTTTTAAGAGATTGTTATAAGGAACTAATTCACTTAAACAAAACGTTAGCAGTAACTTAATGAAAATAGATAGATTGAATTGGTTATGAAAATAAAGATTACGAAAAGTATGCATGAAATATCAATAGAGAGAAGCAGCAAAGTGTTAGGAATCCCTCTTGTATCAACTTCCTATATTCAGTTATTGATTCCTTTTATTAATCAATTGAAGGTTTCAAATCCCAAACCAATAATCGGAAGATATTCAATTCAAAACACATTAAATTCTAAGGTAATCGATGATTTACTTTCTCTATGTTAACAACATTCAAAGTTATCGTTATGACCTATCTAACGTCGACAATATACCCACATGCAATAGTGCAACATAAGATCAACTCATAAAACAACTTTACCAGTCACAACTGGGCTCCCCAATGACACATAGAATAAGCATGACTATTCCTATATGGAAGTTGGTAAAACATAATCTCTGGACTATAAATCGAAAGATAATAAAGAATAACAAAACATCAATTTTATTAAACGTTAAAAATATTTAGGAATCAAAACATGAACATAATAAATCAATTACAAGAGTTCATTTTTAGCTTTGCCTAGTAGATTAGCTCTCCATGTAGAAAAGAGACATAGCCTGGATAGATCGGAGGAACATCTTATCTGGCTTGTGGCTTCAACTCATTATTGTGTGTTTTCTCTCTATTTTTCTCTTTTTTTGAGGGTCCGGACGAACTTAGGTTTATATAGGGAAGTCCTGGAATCATTGTACGCATTAAACACGACTAAATTAAGTTTCGAGTGTTAGTGTCGCGGCGCCTAACTTGCGCCCAATTTGTATGGGAGTGGTTCTGAGGGCGCGTCGCGACTTGTGGACAATTTCTGGATTTTATGTTTTCATGGATTCAGCTCTTCCTGCGTGATTTCAATGCGTCAGCAAGGTCCCGAAACATGTGTAATTACTCCAATCTTCATGTTCCATTGCTCCCTAATATAAGACATAAGATAAACTATAATTAAGATTAAATACATGATAATAAAGCCGAATTAGCGATGTTCAAATTAGCCACTTTCGTAAGGATCACGATTACATTTAGCGTATGCAACAAGACTTTTAAACCCCTGGGTGACCTCAGTGGATGAGTTATAGTCTCGTGAGGGCTTACAGCGATGACACCCACAAACGTCATTTAAAACACATACAAACATGCAAAAACAAAATGAAACAGTCCCGATAATTACACATATTATTGTCCTCAAAGAATGTCTAGCAATGATATTAGAGAACATTCAAAGTACTCGATGCAACTTAAACCCAAGTCCTTGAATAAATCATCTAAGCTAGACTCACAGTGTGTGTGTAAAGGTTCATTCACAGCTTGATTCCTAGGTAAGCCAACTCAATGATTTCGTTAAAAATTTGGGATACGATGGGTCAAACCACCATAGATATCTCAATTATGTTCTGTAATTTATTTTCTGTGCTCAGCATGGTATGATTTTTTTTTTCTCGTCTATTTTTTTCTTTTTATTTTCAACTTTTTTTCTTTTTATTTCTTCTTCTTTTTTCAACCCACCTACCCTTTAAGGTAGCATTTCTTCTCATGGTGGTCCTATCACTTGCCCATGGGTAGCTTCACGCTTATCGATTATAGGTGGTTTAATTTCTTTCTTCGAGACTTTCTCTTTTTATTTTTAACCATACACCATAACACTAGCAAATCAGGATAGACATCTAAGCAAATTGTCATTCATCGACATGTAATTTCTTTAACTAGTCAATTTATCAACTACCTAGGTTCTTACTGCTAAAAACCTATAATCAAGTGCTTACGAGTCTAACCTAGATCAACTACTCAAAACATTAGATAAAAGTACATTAAGGAACTTATTGTTTCTAAGGTTTCATTCTAAAGCAAACAATACTCATCAATGGAGTTATGATTTACTATTAAGAACTGAAAAATAAATAAATAAATTTTTATTTTAATAACAGGTATTATCGCTACATGTGTACACCCTCATACTTAAAACTTACATTGTCCTCAATGTAAGATAAATATAAGGAAAAAAGATTAAGGAACAACACTGTTAGGCGTGGAGTTGATCAGGTTCCAAGATGTAATTAGATTACCAAGATGTATAAATGATAGAAGGTCCATATGATTAGTTCCGGATTGAGATGATATGAGACAATATCAATCCACTAAGGTTTAATCATTAAATATCCCTAGTCGTAGTGTTATCGAGATTGGACATCGATAATACGGAATAGACTAGTATTACACTTGTGCGCGTTGTGGGAGCATAACGGCATAGTTCTCATATATTTGGGTATAGGATACTCATGCAAGTGTAGTAGGAGGTTGTGTTTTACCGATGGTAAGGAAAATAGCTTCGCTCTCGATAGACACCTCAGAATTCCATTATTAGTATGACTATGTGTCTTTGGAAGTCTGAATCAGGGTAGGTGTATTTGGTCTTAACCTGAGACTTGCATCGCTAATACTTGTGACAATCAATATAATTTTGTTTAGGTCGTCCAGGGCTTTAAAAGGTTCTGTGTACGCCTCTTATGGGTATATTGAGAATCGTAGTGTATTGGGTGTGATGTCGAGATGGAAGTATCACTCCAGTCATAGTGGAGATGATGATCACGTAGGATACGGAACTGGTTCTCTTATGTACTATAGTAATCGGGATAAAATAACTAGGTCATGTTTATCCGATTATAGAGACTAGTTACTAGAGATCCTATATGGAAGTTGGAATTAATCGATAAATTAATATATTCGATATATTAAACGAAATTGGATTTCGATGCGGAATTGAAATTAGATTTTTATTCGGGCGAACGAGTTAATTTAGAATTAATTCGTTAGTGATGTAAATAGTGATTTTGCTATGCATAATTATTTAATTACGTCGCAACGGAAAATTCGTTAATTTGGAATTAGCGAACCCGAGCCCGAGAGTGTTTGCGGGCGCACTCACATTTCGAATTCAAGTACGGCCCACAAGTCACATCACGCGTCAAATCACATCGCACATCATTCAAGTGATGGATGTCGTGTCACTTTGAGTGATTGACAACCAGTCACTATTCATGAGTGATGTGAGTTGTTGGATTGCATTTATTGCAATTTTACCTCCAAAATTAAAAAAGCTTTTTGGAAAAGCTTTTGACTAATTTTGGTATATGTTTTTCATTAGGTTTTTGAAACCAAAATAAGACATCTTCCTCTCTCTTTCCTCTCCTCTCTCTCATGGCTTTAGGCCATTTTTCTTCTTCCATTTTCTGATTTTGCCGAATTTAAGGAGAAGGAACATGGTGATTTTTGGGGGAAAAATTACCAAGAGCTAGCACTCAAAAGAGGACATACAAAGGTGATAAGGAATCTTTTTCATGAGCATGGAATCACCATTTGTAAAGCTTTGAGCTTGGAGCATCAATGGAGCACACTTGGAGGTGATGACCGAAAATGAAGAGCCCAAAAATCTGCCACTGCCAAGAGCTCAAGGAGGGAAAAGCATGAAGATTTTTGTTGTTCCTCGCATCACAAAAGTCGATCGTTGTAAGTATGATTCCGCCATACTTTTACGAGTATTCATACATATATGTTTCATTGCTTTAATTAATCCTTGGGACCTAATAGAAACCCAACATAAACATGCAATTAGCACATAATAAAATAAAACTACAGTAAATAAAATAAATAAAAGAGAAATAAATAAAAATAAAAGATAAATAAAATAAATGCAGATGTAAGGGTTGCTTCTCCGCTAGTGCTAAGTTTAACGTCTTCAGCCAGACGCAATTACCCAATTTTTCATGGTGGATTCCATGTAGCGGACCAAGTAGTCCCATGTTCTTTCTTCTTCGGCAGATATTGGTGATTAAAGCATGAAAAGGAATTTTTTATCTGGCTGCGGCAGTTTATCTATTGATCCCCCAGAGTCTACTGATGGCTGAGATTTTATCAATCGGTCCAACCTCCTTCTTATCATCCCAGAGATCATCCTCAAGTGGGCATTAACTCTTCTTTTCCTCATTTTATGGTTCTTTGGGATCAGGTCCAGTTCGGGAGGGTTAGATTCATGTGGTGTAGAGCATGTCTCCGGCAAGACTGTATCTATCAGGTATGTGTACTGACACTCATCGTCATCTTGTGGTTGTTTCTCAACATGAAAAATATTCACCTCCAGTGTCATATTCTCAAATGATATCTTCATGAGACCGTTCCTGCAATTGATAAGGGCATTAGCTGTAGCAAGAAAATGTATACCTAAGATAAGAGGTATTTTTGACTCAGTGTTAACCACAGATTGAGTGTCTAATATCATGAAATCAACAGGGTAGTAGAATTTATGAATTTACAGTAAAACATCCTCAAGTACTCCCCACGGTGTTCTGATCGAGCGATCGACTAACTGTAAAACCACTGATATAGGTTTAATCTCTTCAAGTCCGAGCTGTAGATAAAATGAATATGATATGAGATTAACACTAGCACTTAAATCTAATAAAGCTTGATCAAACTCGTATGTGCCAATGTGGCAAGCAATAGTGGGACATCCTGGATCTTTCTATTTTGGTGGAATCCTCTGTTCAATTACTGCATTTGTTTGCTCTATTAAGAATTCGATCTTCTTCATATTATGTTTTCTTTTCATGGTGCATAGATCCTTCAAAACCTTCAGATAAGTGGGAATCTGTTTGATCACATGTAACAAAAGAAGGTTAATTTTTACTTGCTTTAAATGTTCTAGAAACTCATCATTTGGTTCTGGAGCTCTTGTTGTGGGCCTAAATGCTTGAGGGAAAGGTACTCTAACTAGGAAATGTGTTACTCGATCTTCCTGAGGGGTATTTGCACTATTATCCTTAGTGGCTCATATAATGTTGGAAGTGTTCTGCACACTATCTCTGTACCACTCATAGTGATTACAACATTAACACCTTTTACATTGGCGACTTCATGATCAGCCTGAATTTTTCTTGTTTTTGCACACTCAGGACATTAGTCAATTTGGAGACTTGACTCTTAATATCCTTATTGTCTTCAACTACCTGAGCTATGAACGACTCAAACATTTGATTGGTTTTGCTTTGGGCCTCTATAAATGCTTGCATAGCATTATCTAAAGAATTCCTAGGAATGGTAGGTGTGTTATACTAGGGAGCACTGTAACCTCTGTTGGGTTTCTATTAAGTCCCAAGATCGATTTCAAGCATAAAATCATATGTGAATACTCGTAAAAGCATGGCGGAATCATACTTACAACGATCGGTTATGCGATGCAAGGATCAAAACTTTTCTCCCCTCCATGGTGTTCTCGGCAGTGGGCTGTTTTTTAGCTCCTCCAAATTCGGTCACCACCTTTAAGTGTGCTCCAAGCTCCAAGCTTTGCAAATGGTGATTCCATGCTCACAAGTTGGTTTCCCTATCACATTGGATTACCCTTTTTGTGCTAGCAATGGAAAGATTTGCCACAAATCTTCCTTCTTTCTTCTTGTTATATTCGGCCTTGCCAAGAAATGGAGAAGAAAATGGCTTCACAGCCGAGAGAGGGAGAGAGGGAAAAATTGGTTCCAAACCGTGTGAGTGATAAAGAGAGAGAGAGAGAATTTTTCCAAAAATCAAATACCAAAAACAATTTCCAAATTTCCAAAAGTCAAATGCATTAAAGCCATCCAACTACCACCATCAATCACAAGTGACAAGTTGTCACATCACTCAAAGTGACTAGACATCACATCAATCGATTGACTAGTGATTTGACGCTTGATGTGACTTGTGGGCCGCACTTGAATTCGATAAGCGAGTGGGCCCGCAAATACTCCCGGGCTCGGGTTCGCTAATTCCGAATTAACGAATTTTCCTTTGCGACGTAATTAAATCAAATTCAATTAAATAATTTTGCCTAGCAAAATTACTATTCACATCGCTAACGAATCAATTCTAAATTAACTCGTTCGCCCGAATTAAAATCTAATTTTAATTTTGCGTCGAAATCCAATTTCGTATAATATATCGAATATATTATTTTATCGATTAATTCCAAATTAATCATTCTTTCTCTATAAATAATATTTTATCCTAGATAAAATATCTCCGTAATTAATCCCAGATTAATTTTCTCTCTCATATAATTAATTCCAGATTAATAAAGTGCGAGTCATACGTCATCGGTGAATCTTCAGGAAGCGACCCATGAGATCCCTGGATATGTTGGCAGTAAATCCGGTCGTCGGACTATCCGAACACCTACGTACCTAGTACTACGTTTTTACCGATTTATAAGACATGGTTGGCTTCTAGCAAAACACCGTGCCTACCCAATTCTCCAGAAATATCCTTATAGGAATATGTGATCTATATCATGCGTAATATACGTAGTATTGCGTATTACGATCCAGTATCAAATGTCACGTGTAAGGCATGGGGCTGGAATTATGTCTGCCCCGTACGAAACACATATCGGATCTCTGGTAACTAGTCTCTATAATCGGATAATCATGACCTAGCCATATTATCCCGATGACTGCAGTACATAAGAGCACCATTTCCGTATCCTACGTGATCATCATCTCCACTATGACTGGAGTGATATTTCTGTCTTGACATCACACCCAATACACTACGATTCTCAATATACCCAGAAGAGGCATACACAGAACCCGTTAAAGCCCTGGACGACCAAAACCAAAGTAGATTGATTGTCGCAAGTATTAGCGGTGCAAGTCTAAAGTTAAGACCAAATACACCTACCCTGATTCGGACTTCCATAGACACATAGTCATACTACCAATGGAATTCCGAGGGGTCTATCCAGAGCGAAGCTATTTCCGTACCATCGGTAAACACAACCTCCTATTGTACTTGCATGAGTATCCTATACCCAAATATATGAGAACTATGTCGTTATGCTCCCACAACGCGCACAAGTGTAATACTAGTCTTTTAAGCATTATCGATGTCCAATCTCGATAAAACTCTGACAAGGGATATTTAATGATTAAACTTTCGTGGATTGATACTGTCTCATATCATCTCAATCTGGAACTAATCATAAGGACCTTTTATCATTTATACATCTTGGTAATCTAATTACAAATGATAAAAGAGCAATTTCCTTTGTCACACAGTTAATTTGTACAACAACACCATGTTCTGTACAAATAGTGATGTTATGGGTCATAATTGTCCAACAGTCTCCCATTTGGCCTATAGCGAAACACTCAAGTGTCCTACACCCGAACTATGTACGGTTCGCTCAAGTTTCTGCTGAGGAAAAAGGCTTTCGTCAGCGGATTTGCATGATTATCATCTGATGGGATTTATTCGATCATCACATCACCACGATGTATGATCCGAACGAATCAGATGAATAGATGAAGTATATATCTGGATCGTTGATGAGACCATTAATTCTTTAGTCTATGTTGTAGCCTAGCTCAGCTGCTAACATAACTATTCCTAATCTGATTAGGTTATTATCGACCCAAATGGCTTCTATTGCTGCCTTAGCTGCAGCAATAATCCACTTTTGTTGTTTATTCGGTAACCGTATCTTGCTTGGAAGATTTCCGGCTCACTGTTCCGTTATTCAAACTGTATAGTACCGTTGTTACGACTTATAGTCATTTTTATCGGTTAAGAAACTTGCAACAGTGAACCCAGTCACTTCAAGTTCTCCGTCTCCATAGTTTAAGACAGCATCTTTAGTTCATCTAAGATACTTAAGGATGTTCTTAACATCAATCCAGTGACTATCACTTGGATTGGCTTGATTTTGACTCCATATGCTCAAAGCATATGAGACATCAGGTCGCGTACATTTATTTCAATGTACGAGTTCTCGGAGAGTGCTAACAACCTTTAGATCTATCCTTGTAGATCTTTATTCCTAGAATAAAGGTTGTCTCTCCAAGAATTCTACGGAGAATTTTCATGAAAGCCAAGCTTTCACCGATTATATTATGGGAATATCATTTCTAAGAAATGATATGTCATCATTATTTAGGACATTCACTGTCAATGCGCTCCCACTAACCTCCTTATATACACAAGAATCATTTTCATTTTGAATTAAATCATATACCATTATGATTACATCAAAGCGATAGTTCCAAGAACCTAATGCTTGCTTCAATCCGTAAATGGATCGAATTAACTTACAAACCTTGTTTGCTAGTTTTGGTACGACAAAACCGTCAGGATGTTGAAACATCCTCCAAAAGGTTTCCGTTAAGGAAAGCGGTTGTAGGCATCGCATTTTCGCATATGAAACCCGATGATGAGTCTCAGTTGGAGGCACTACCTTTTTAGCTAAGGATATTGCGGGAAACGGAGGTCGGAAGGGGAAATTCAGAATAAGTAAGTCATCAAGTTCATTTCACAAGTTCACTGTCTTCGTTAGTGCTGCGTTCGTTACTTCATTTGAACGTCAGGCAGATTGCTGACGTTCGTGTAGCGTTCTAATTGGCGTTCGAACGACATCGGTGTTTCTGGTTTTGCTGCTAGCCTCGTACCCCAGCCCAATTAGCCCCCCAAAGCCCATAAAACACATCCCAATTAATAAAACACATTTAAAACACATGGGAAATTAAATTAATATTAATAAAATATTAAACCATTTACCAATTAAATAAAACATAAAATATAATCATACCTAATAAAGATAAATCAAATATATTAACTTCCTAACCAAACAAAATCACATACTAAATTAAAAAGATGTCATGCCTAATTAAAATCAATAATAACAAATTAAATATTTTGCATTCCTAATCTAGCCAAATTTTATCCCCCATCAAATCCCTTGCTTTCCTTATCTAACACCAAATCATATCTCTCTTTAATGCCAAAATCCCTTCCTTGTGAGACAAAGTGAAACCCTAGCCCTTCTCTATATAAACAACCCATAACCAAGACATGCATCATCTAGCTCATACAGATAACTCACACAAAAATCACAACACAAAGAACCTTAGCCACTCTCGGCAATAGCAACAGGAAGAACACAAACCATTCCCCTCATCTCCTCCACTCCATAACCGAAAACAGCACCCTCATAAACCTCTACCCATCACCGAAAATCTCCCCCATACAGCAGTCCTCCATCACCGAAAATATACCTCCAAACAGTAGCCCAAACACACCCAAACAGCCCTTGAAACATGCCTGGACAGTAGCCCAAACCACTCCCAAAACAGTCCCTAAAATCCCTTAAAACATTAACATAAACTGCACTTATAATCCTTGAAATAACCACACAAAACTACACTAAAAAACCATGAAAAACACTCGAAACAGTTCGTTGAAACGTCAAAACAGGTGACCTGAACAGTGAGTAGCAAAGCAGAGACCGAACAGCAGCAGAACGGAGACTGAACAGCAGCAGAACGGAGACCGAACGACAAGCAAAACAGCAAAACAATGAGCTAGGGCGTAAACCAGTGAACCGGAGAAGTTGAGGAGTTGTACCCTTTCCGACGTCCGTGAAACGCAAGCCCGAAAGTTGGCAAAAAGGTTAGACCTGAGGGTACTTTCCACACTCATCTTTATTTGATTTTTGTTATTTATTTTAACTGTTTTAATTATTTGTTGAATCTTGTGTGTGTATGATGCGTGTTGTGGGTATTGGATGAATGAATGAAAGAGTGTCGTCTCTTGCGGTATATAGGATGGAAACCCAGACGTAAATTCCGTAGCCGAATCCGAATGGACGGTAGTGCGGTCTGTACTTGTGATACAACTCTACGTACCGCTTGGGTAAACAACACCTTCTTTTGTTTCATGTTGCTTTGATTTATTTATTTATTTTTCGTCACTTGAATTCTGCATGTTGCTTATTTATGTATGATTCGATCGAGCGGATGGGCTTAGTAAGTGAAATGAAAGATCCCCTATGGGGAGGGGTTAAAGCCCTTTACCACGATGCTTCGTCGCGCCGGTTGATGTGTGTTCGGTTGAATGCAAGATACGTTCAATCGGGCATGCTACGTTTGATATTATTATTTTTTAATTCTTTGTATGCGTGATTCAATCGAGCGCATGGGCTTAGTAAGTGGAATAAAAGATCCCCCGGGGAGGGGTTAAAGCCCTTTACCACGATGCTTTGCCGCGCCGGTTGATGTGTGTTCGGTTGAATGCAAGATACGTTCAATCGGGCATACTAAGTCTGATGATATTATGTTTTTTAATTCTTTGTATGCGTGATTCAATCGAGCGCATGGGCTTAGTAAGTGCAATGAAAGATCCCATATGGGGAGGGGTTAAAGCCCTTTACCACGATGCTTTGCCGCGCCGGTTGATGTGTGTTCGGTTGAATGCAAGATATGTTTAATCGGACATACTGAGCTTGACATTGTTTTCTTTATTCTTTATGTTGCATGCGTCAGGTCTGGTTCCGTTCAAACGTGTTCTCGAACGCTACACGAACGCGAACCTTCTATTTACCGTTCGAACATGTTCTCAAACGCTACGCGAACGCACACGCACTTTCTTAGTCTCATCATGCATCAGGTCTGGTTCCGTTCGAACGCGTTATCGAATGCTATACGAACCTTCTATTTACCGTTCGAATGCGTTCTCGAACGCTACGCGAACGCACACGTACTTTCTTAGTCTTATCATACTCAGGTCTGATTCCATTCGAACGCGTTCTCGAACGCTACGCGAATGCACACGTACTTTCTTAGTCTTATCATGCATCAGGTCTGATTCCGTTCGAACGCGTTCTCGAACGCTACACGAACGTGAACCTTCTGTTTACCGTTCGAACGCGTTTTCAAACGCTACGTGAACGCGCACCCACTGAACTGAGTCCTTTTCATCAGATTTCATACATAGTTTTCCTAGTAGCTATCCCCCATGTATGAATACAATGTGTTTAATGTATTATCATTCATATACCTATGTAATGATAACATTTGAGTATTATTTCTTGTGGTATATCGGATGGAAACCCAGACATAAATTCCATACCCGATTCCGAATGGAGAGTTGTACGGTCTGTACTTGGGATACAATTCCACGTACCACTTGAGAAGGAGCTCACATGTGTGCTTGTGTGGTTAGTATGTGTTCTTGTGTTTTCTTGAATACAATATGCCAATGAAGTTGTATGTTTGTCGTTCCTTTGATGTACTTCCAAGCAGCAATCTTAGATGTGAAATATATGTGTAAGTTTTATTTTGTACATGTGAATTTAGAAGCATGATACTCTTGGAAATAAGTGATACTTAAGCCTGATTAAATTATTAGATATCCTTTCATTACAAGTGGCATGAGTAATGGACCATTCCAAACCCAACAGTTTGAGGTCTTCCCTTGCGAGGGGTGAGTGCGGCCTTAATCTCATTTTCCCGGTTCACACCGGGTGGCGACTCCATTATTCTCCGATTTAGTCCCCCGTGGCTACTCCGTACTCCCGACCGGGCCGCGAGCCCGGACAGCATGCGTCGTCCAGTTTCCTGTGTCCCACAGTCTGGCGACTCCACTGGGGATAGAGAATCGGCCCCGAAATATTGTCTTGTGATGTTTGGATTTATGTTTTAATTGACCGTGTCTATAGTGGATAAAGTGAGGGTTTAATCAAAGGCATTTTAAGGCTAGGTAATGGTTTGGTGTCTTCCTTCATTCACTACCTTTCTAGAAGGAAAGCTGTGAAGGCACCTAGATAGCCATCTACTTATAGCCTATTGTGATGGACTAATTTGGAGGACTTGTTGTTTATTCCTGACACCAAGCGATAAGAGCCTAAGAGGCTTGGGTATTTAAGTGAGCCTCGCTCCACCTTCCCTCTGGGGAATCTACAATGGGAAATCCATTTGACAGTCCGTCACACACCATAGCTCATTGGCACGAACCTTAGTGTATAAAAAAGGTGCGCTCACTTGGTTGCTCGAACCCTTGAGTGGGGAGACCTAGTTGTGGGTCATCCTTCGCCGGTGAGAGCCTTTGTCTATACTCTTGCTAACCCACCAATAGACCGGGTTGGCTAAAGTAACAATTATTTCCTTGAATATGTGCTTGTGGACCATCCTCATTTGGATGCAGTTGGACTATTGTCAGAAATGCGGACTTATTGGCCATTTAAACTGGGCGAGTTTGTACCTTATGACTATTAGGCCCGAAGCTTCTGAAATGTTGATGGGCCATTATGTAGAAATTATTACGTTAATTTGCATTATCTTTCTTCTATGCTTGTGTTTGGGAACATCGTCGTTTGGATCCATTGGACCATTTGTCATGGGATATGGGCTTGTTGGGCCATTTAAACTGGGACAAGAACGTATTTCATGACTATTGGGCCAAAGGCGTCTAAGTGTTGATGGGCCACTTTGTGTTTGTGTTCGGAACATTACCATTTGGATTTAGTTGGGCTCCTTGTCATAAGATGTGAACTCGTTGGGCCATTTAAACTGGGATGGGTTCACTCCTGTGACAATTAGCCCGAAAGATTCTAAAATGGTAACAGGCTGATTTGTTTGAAAATTTTAATTGATTTAATATGTTATATATGTTACATGCATCTCATGCACCTCATGCATACATATATCATGTTAACACCCTCTATGTCTAAAAAAGACATCATAGATACCGTTTGGGTTAGAGAAGGGACAAGGCTCATTAAAAGAACAATAACAGTCATGAGTGAATCTGGTAATGAGGTATCCCGAATGGATCAGTTAGAGAACAGTCTCGCCAAAGTCACTGAACAGTTGCAAGTTTTGACTACTGCTGTGGTTGGTATGGCTGTGCCCCGTGCTGGGGGAATTTCTGAGAATGTGAGGCGTGAGGAGCCTCCGAATGGGTTGGGGGATGATATCCCCACTTTTGATGATATGGCAGAGTATGCAGCAGGCAGAGTATTGGGTCTCAGGCAGAGTTACAGAAACTTCGGGATCAGGTTGAGTCGGTTACCCGCAAGATGAGGGGTAAGAATGAGGATTTGCTGGATTATGACACACTGACTTTCGAGGAACAGTTGCCGGCACAGTTTAAGATGCCTGATATGGCTAAGTTTAACGGGAATGGGGATCCAAGGGTGCATCTCCGACAGTTTGTATCAGTCATTAGTTTAGTTGGCTTATCTCAGCGCCAAGTGCAGAAAATGTTTGGAATGTCGCTTGAAGGAGCTCCCGTGGTATGGTACCACAGTTTGGAGAAGAAAGTGAAGGAAGATTGGAGAGAGTTGGCCGATGCTTTCCTGAAGCAGTATGTCACTGACTTAGAGATCGATCTGTCACTCCGTGATCTGGAGAATGTTAAGCAGAAAGCGGAGGAGAGTTTTAAGGAGTATGTGGACCGGTGGAGAGGTCAGTTATTAAAGATGCAGACTAGGCCTTCAGAGAAGGACCAGATTAAAATGATTATCAAGGGCACCAGACCCTCCATTTACAGCAAGTTGAGGAGGATGACCTCCATGATTACAGACTTTCGGCAGTTGAGGGAGACTGTCATGGACATTGAAGACGAAGAGGCGGAAAACAGAAAATTCTATGGTCTGAACAGGAGGCCCATTGGGGGAACATCGGGAGCAAAGCCTTTTTCTGCTGAGATTGCCGCTATCCGGAACCGGCAGTTTTCCAACTTGGGAAGGCCCATGTCCAAGGTGCTAGAGAAATTGAAGAGGCAATGGCTCTTAAAACCCTTGGAAGCCAAACCATTACCCAATCCCCTACCATCACATTATAACCTAAGCCTTTACTGTCACTTTCACCAACAAAAGGGCCATGACACCGACAACTGCGCCCGACTCCGCCATGAAATCCAAGACCTGATAGACTCCAAGAAAATACCTGACCCAGAAACAGAACAGCCTGACACACACAGAAACCCCTTATCCAACTACTGTGTCGTACCACCACTAGCCTATATGATCAATTCTGGCCTCCCAGAAGACCTTGTCCTGAAATCCTTTCACCCTCAAGCCTTTTGCCTGGGAATATGGGATAGTACTAGTGAAGATGAGTTTGAGCAGGGAAAAAACTTTTGGCTTGATTTCTCTAGCAGTGATGAGGAAGAAGTAAGGGGAATGACGCACAGTGGTCGTTTCTACAATGATATGGCGGAAAAGGGTAAGGAAGTTTTGACAGATGGTAGAGAAGTGGTTGAAAATACAGAAAATACTGAGGGGGATATAGTGCTGAGGCAATTGAGGAAGACTAGAGCAAGTGAGTATCTGGGAACTGTTATGTGCATCTCGGGAGCATAGGCAGGCTATGGTTGAGGCCTTGAGTAAGATTGTGGTACCGGAAGACGCCAACCCTGCAATGTTTGTTGGGTCGGTTCAGAAGGAAGCTTTGCAGATATCTTTTTCTGAGGATGAACTCCCGGCGGAGGGGAGAAATCATAACAGGCCTCTATTTATCAGGGCCGTGGTGAGGGGCAAGAGAACTTCATGTGTAATGGTGGATGACGGTTCATCCATCAATGTGTGCCCGCTGAAAATTCTGGCGAGATTGGGTATGAAAGCAACAGACTTGGACCCCTCCAGTATGACTATTAAGGCTTATGATGACAGTAAAAGGGGAGTTGAGGGTACCTTTGTGGCTATGGTCAAGGTAGGACCGATTGAAGATGAGGTCGAGTTCACAGTACTAGACATCCCGACTACTTTCGCCTTATTGTTGGGAAGGCCTTGGTTCACAAACTTGGGGCGTGCCTTCCACTTTGCATCAGATGATCAAGTTCCCGTATGAGGGAGAAGTTGTCACCATCCGGGCTGAGTTAGATAATGCCGTGGCTGCCTTGGAGATACAACCTTTCACGAGGTTTCAGGTGTCAGCTACTTTTGAGGAGTGGGTGGATCCTAGGGTGGCTAGGATTATGGAGAAAATGAAGTTTGAGCCGGTAAAGGTTCAAAATTGCCAGATTTCAGAGGACATACTACTCGGAGGGTTTGGGGTACAAGTCTGATGAAGAAAAGCCAAGGTCAAGAAAAAGGCCTGAAGCTGATGGAATGTTTTGTGAAAGCTTCAAGATATCAAGGGGAGCCTGAGCCTGTGGAAGTTAATGGAATTGTGGTACCTGGGTTTGAGATCTTCCAGGATATGTTGGGTAAGAAGCTGATAGTTGAAGAAATTATGGAGAAAGAAGAAGAGATTGGGAGGAAGAACTGATGAAGTTGGAGAGCCTGACTTTGGGAGAGGACGAAAAGCCTGAGGAAGATCTGATTGCAGAGGAAGAGTGTCTATAGATGATGAAGACATTTACCTTCCTGATTTGTTTGAATGTACTTCCGCATTATCCAATAATAAAGACATCTCTTTTGCTTACTTGCTGAGTCATTTCCATTTACACTACACGAATCAAGCATATTTGACATCAGTTCAGCCAGAACTATTGCATTTAACTTGGGTACACTTGAGAACCCCTCTGATTGCAAGTGAAGTAACCTCCGAAGAGAGGGAGAAACTAGAAGAAGTGTTGGTCATATGCCAAAGTATTTGCTTGGTCCTATGAGGACAAGCCTGGGGTAGACAGAAATATTGCCCAGCACACGATACCAACTTATCCGAATATGAGACCAATAAAACAGAAACTCCGACGGATGAGACCAGAATGGGCTGAGAAAGTCAGAGAGGAAGTTAAGAAACAGATAGATGTGGGGTTCCTGGAAGTAGTAAAGTATCATGAATGGTTGGCTAATATAGTACCGGTGCCGAAGAAAGATGGGAAGGTCAGAATGTGTGTAGACTACAGAGATCTCAACAAAGCTTGTCCGAAAGATGATTTTCCTTTGCCGCATATAGATGTTCTGGTTGATAGCGCAGCTTTATCATCCGCTATGTATTCATTTGCATATGGGTTTTCAGGTTACAATCAGGTTCTCATGGCTGAGGAAGACAAACACAAGACTGCATTTGTTACTGAGTGGGGTACTTATTGTTACAAGGTTATGCCGTTTGGGCTTAAGAATGCGGGGGCTACCTATCAGTGGATGGCCACTACACTTTTCCAAGACTTGATGCACAAAGAGATTGAGCTGTATGTGGATGACATGATGGTGAAATCAGAGACAAGAGTTGGGCATATTGAAGCTCTGGAAAGGTTCCTTCAGAGAGTTGATAGATACAACCTGCGGCTTAATCCCAAGAAATGTGTGTTTGGGGTAACATCAGGGAAACTGCTTGGTCATACAGTGGGAATGGGCGGAATAGAGGTAGACTCCGAAAAGATCAAGGCAATAACAGAAATGCCTATACCGAAGACAGAAAAAGAAGTCAGAGCATTCTTGGGGAAGATTCAGTACATCGGTCGGTTCATTGCCAAGTTGACATCGGTATGTGAGCATATCTTCAAACTATTGAGAAAAGATCAGCCAGTGAGATGGAATGAACAGTGTCAGACCGCCTTCGACAGAATCAGAGAGTACTTGGTAAAGCCACCTGTATTGAAACCTCCGAGACCGGGCAGACCTTTGATATTGTATTTGGCTATAGAATCAGAAGCACTGGGGGCAATGATGGTACAGGCAGATGAGACAGGGGTAGAACATGCCGTTTACTATCTGAGTAAGAAGATGCTCCCGTATGAGGCTCGATATCAGGAGGTTGAGAAGATCTGTCTTGCAGTGGTATGGGCTTCCAGAAAGTTGCGACATTACTTCCAGTCATACAAGATCCAGGTAGTGGCAAAGGAGAATCCTCTGAAGTATCTTCATTCGGTGCCTTCACTAGTGGGAAAATTGGGCAGATGGTTGGTATTGCTGACAGAGTTTGACATTGAGTATCTCACCTCTAAAGTGATCAAAGGCGAGCAGTAGCAGAGTTTCTGGCATTGCAACCTGTTGAGGGGGATCAGTATAAGTTTGAATTTCCATGAAGAGATCCAGCGATAACAGTTCAGAATGGAAGATGTTTTTTGACGGAGCAGTGAATTACAAGGGAGCCGGAATTGGGATCATGATAGTGACCCCCGAAGGAGAGACTTTTCCTTTAGCCAAGAGGTTGACATTCGGAGTGACTAATAACATGGCCGAGTATGAAGCATGTGCTTTTGGTTTGACAGCATTGATAGCCCTGAAGGCCGGGAGTGTGGAAGTCTACGGAGAATCTATGTTGGTAGTCCAGCAGATGCGAGGAGAATGGGAATTGAAAGAAGAACGGTTGAAGCCTTACCTTTTTCACCTCAGAAAGTTGGCACAGGTTATCCCCGAGTGTAAGTTTCAGCACTTACCAAGAGAAGAGAATCAGGAGGCAGATGCATTGGCTACACTTGCAGCGACTTGGGAAAATCCAGAAAAGTTAGTGATGAGACCGTTGATACTGACAACAACAAGCAAACTTGTTTATGAGATAGAAAGAATTCTGGAAGTTGAGGTCGACGACGGTAAACCTTGGTATTATGACATTCAAAGGTATCTGGAACATGGTGAACTCCCGGAAGGGGCAGGCAGAAAAGACAGAATAGCTATCCAGAAGTTAGCTTCCCAGTATGTGACTTTGAAAGGGGAACTGTACAAGAGGCAAGCAAACGGTATTCAGTTGAAGTGTTTGAGAAAAGAAGAAGCTCAACATGTAATGGAAGAAATACACGTCGGGGTATGTGGTCCGCACATAAACGGGTTGAATCTGTCCCGTAAGATAGTGAGACAAGGTTTTTATTGGTCAACCATGGAAACAGATTGCGCGAAGATGGTGAAGCACTGTCATGACTGTCAAGCACATGGTAATTTGAATCACTTACCGCACACAGAATTGCACGGGTTGTCAGAGCCGTGGCCTTTCTCAGCATGGGGGATTGATATGATTGGGGAAATTCGACCGAATGCATCAAATGGCATCGCTTCATAGTAGTGGCAGTAGATTACTTCTCGAAGTGCGTGGAAGCCGAATCATTCCATAATGTTACAGCAAAGCAAGCAGATGGCAAAGTTTGTAGCTCGGAACCTCATTTGTCGGTATGGTATGCCGCATCATGTAGTGACAGACAACGGGGTCCAGTTTCAAGAAGAGACGAAGGCAATGTTACAGAGGTATGGGATAGGCCACCACAAGTCGTCACCGTACAGGCCGCAGGCAAATGGGGCAGTTGAGGCAGCCAACAAGACTATAAAACAATTTTAGCCAAGATGACAGAAAATCGCAGAGATTGGGCCGAGAAATTACCGTATGCTTTGTGGGGGTACAGAACATCAGTAAGAACAGCAACAGGGGCCCGCCTACTCTTTGGTCTATGGAATGGAAGCAGTATTGCCGGTAGAAGTGGAAATACAGTCTATGAGGGTATTAACAGAGGCAGAATTACGGAACAGAACAGGATTGGGCCGCACATAGGTTTGATCAGTTAGCACTATTGGACGAGAAGAGAACGAAGTCTTTGTATCACATGCAGTTGTATCAGAAGAGACTAGCCCGGGCATTCAACAAGAAAGTGCATCCTACCAAGATCAGAAAGGGTGATTTGGTACTTAAGCAGTCGAAGCCGTCGACGACGGATCCGAGAGGGAAATTCAGACCTAACTGGGAAGGACCTTACATAGTGCATAAGGTAATGGGAAATCGGGCAGTGAGGTTCTCAGACTTGGAAGGAAACGAGTTCACCGAGCCGATCAACGTAGACAGATTGAAGCAATACTTTGCCTGAGGGGGAGAAGACCGAGCAGTCACCACGGGAATTAGCAGAAGACCTAACCCAACGGAATAAGAAACATTCATGCATACACGTAACATTGCATTCTCTTCGTGTTTGTTTTCGTTTTGTGTTCGCAGGTTCGAAGAAAGGAGAAAGCGGCAGAAATGAGCCAAGCAACGTCAGCGCAATTTCAGTTTTTGGGATGAGTCCCAAGGGCGAGGCCCATATCAGCTTGGGGGCGAGGCCCATATCATGTCGGCTCGAGGGCGAGGCCCATATCAGCTTGAGGGCGAGGCCCCCGTTGTCAGTTGTAGTTCCGGGTCGAGGTGCCCAGGTCGAGGTACCCACTACATCATCAGTTCGAGGGCGAGGTCCCTATAGTCAGCGGTGTTGGGTCGAGGTGCCCAGGGTCGAGGTGCCCCCGTTGTCAGTTGTAGTTCCGGGTCGAGGTGCCCAGGGTCGAGGTACCCACTACACATCATCAGTTCGAGGGCGAGGTCCCTACAGTCAGCGGTGTTGGGTCGAGTGCCCAGGGTCGAGGTGCCCCCGTTGTCAGTTGTAGTTCCGGGCGAGGTACCCAGGGTCGAGGTCCCACTACATCATCAGTTCGAGGCGAGGTCTCTATTGTCACCGGTATTGGGTCGAGGTGCCCAGGGTCGAGGTGCCCCCGTTGTCGGTTGCAATTATTGGGATGCGTCCCATGATCGAGGTCCGCTGCAGTACCAACTCAGCTCGAGGCAGCAGCCGAGCCTGGTAAGTGAAATGCATTACATAACTTTGATAGGATTGTTCAAAGTCACACACTGCACAAGTCCCAACAAAGTGGGGGCGACTGTAGGCATCGCATTTTCGCATATGAAACCCGATGATGAGTCTCAGTTGGAGGCATTACCTTTTTAGCTACGGATATTGCGGGAAACGGAGGTCGGAAGGGGAAATTCAGAATAAGTACGTCATCAAGTTCATTTCACAAGTTCACTGTCTTCGTTAGTGTTGTGTTCGTTACTTCGTTCGAACGTCAGGTAGATTGCGGACGTTCGTGTAGCGTTCTAATTGGTGTTCGAACGGCGTCGGTGTGTTCTGGTTTTGCTGCTAGCCTCGCACCCCAGCCCAATTAGCCCCTCAAAGCCCATAAAACACATCCCAATTAATAAACGCATTTAAAACACATGGAAATTAAATTAAATTTAAATAAATATTTAAACCATTTACCAATTAAATAAAACATAAAATATAATCATACCTAATAAAGATAAATCAAATATATAACTTCCTAACCAAACAAAATCACATACTAAATAAAAAGATGTCATGCCTAATTAAAATCAATCATAACAAATAAATATTTTGCATTCCTAATCTAGCCAAATTTTGTCCCCCATCAAATCCCTTACTTTCCTTGTCTAACACCAAATCATATCTCTCTTTAATGCCAAAATCCATTCCTTGAGACAAGGTGAAGCCCTAGCCCTTCTATATATAAACAACCCCTAACCAAGACATGCATCCTCTAGCTCATACAGATAACTCACACAAAAATCACAACACAAAGAACCTTATCCACTCACGGCAATAGCAACAGGAAGAACACAAACCAATTCCCCTCATCTCCTCCACTCTATAACCGAAAACAGCACCCTCCTAAACCTCTACCCATCACCGAAAATCTCCCCCATACAGCAGCCCTCCATCACCGAAAATATACTCCAAACAGCAGCCCAAACACACCCCAAACAGCCCTTGAAACACGCCTGGACAGCAGCCCAACCACTCCCAAACAGTCCCTAAAATCCCTTAAAACAGTAACATAAACTGCACTTATAATCCTTGAAATAACACACAAAAATACACTAAAAACCACGAAAAACACTCGAAACAGTTCGTTGAAACGTCAAAATAGATGACTGAACAGTGAGTAGCAAAGCAGAGACCGAACAGCAGCATAACGGAGACCGAACAGCATAAAATGGAGACCGAACGGCAAGCAAAACAGCAAAACAGTGAGCTAAGGTGTTAAACCAGTGAACCGGAGAAGTTGAGGAGCTGTACCATTTCCGACGTCCGTGAAACGCAAGCCCGAAAGTTGGCAAAAAGGTTAGACCTGAGGGTACTTTCCACACTCATCTTTATTTGATTTTTGTTATTTATTTTAACTGTATTTTAATTATTTGTTGAATCTTGTGTGTGTATGATGTGTGTTGTGGGTATTGGATGAATGAAAGAGTGTCGTCTCTTGTGGTATATAGGATGGAAACCCAGACGTAAATTCCGTAGCCGAATCCGAATGGACGGTAGTGCGGTCTGTACTTGGGATACAACTCCATGTACCGCTTAAGTAAACGACACCTTCTTTTGTTTCATGTTGCTTTGATTATTTATTTATTTTTCGTCACTTGAATTCTGCATGTTGCTTATTTATGTATGTCGATCGAGCGCATGGGCTTAGTAAGTGGAATGAAAGATCCCCTATGGGGAGGGTTAAAGCCCTTTACCACGATGCTTCGCCGCGCCGGTTGATGTGTGTTCGGTTGAATGCAAGATACGTTCAATCGGGCATGCTACGTTTGATATTATTGTTTTTTAATTCTATGTATGCGTGATTCAATCAAGCGCATGGGCTTAGTAAGTGGAATGAAAGATCCCCTACGGGGAGGGGTTAAAGCCCTTTACCACGATGCTTTCCGCACCAGTTGATGTGTGTTCAGTTGAATGCAAGATACGTTCAATCGGGCATACTAAGTCTGATATTATTGTTTTTTAATTCTTTGTATGCATGATTCAATCGAGCGCATGGGCTTAGTAAGTGCAATGAAAGATCCCCTATGGGGAGGGGTTAAAGCCCTTTACCACGATGCTTTGCCGCGCCGGTTGATGTGTGTTCGGTTGAATGCAAGATACGTTTAATCGGACATACTGAGCTTGACATTGTTGTCTTTATTCTTTGTGTTGCATGCGTCAGGTCTGGTTCCGTTCAAACGTGTTCTCGAATGCTACACGAACACGAACCTTTTGTTTACCGTTCGAACACGTTCCCGAACGCTACGCGAACGTACACGCACTTTCTTAGTCTCATCATGCATCAGGACTGGTTCCGCTCGAACGCGTTATCGAACGCTATACGAACGCGAACCTTCTGTTTATCGTTCAAACGCGTTCTCGACCGCTACGCGAACGCACACGCACTTTCTTAGTCTTATCATGCATCAGGTCTGATTTCGTTCGAACGTGTTCTCGAACGCTACGCGAACGTACACGCACTTTCTTAGTCTTATCATGCATCAGGTCTGATTCCGTTCGAACGCGTTCTCGAACGCTACACGAACGCGAACCTTCTGTTTACCGTTCGAACGTGTTTTTAAAAGCTACGCGAACGCGCACCCACTGAACTGAGTCCTTTTCATCAGATTTCATACATAGTTTTCCCAGTAGCTATCCCCACATGTATGAATACAATGTGTTTAATGTATTATAATTCATATACCTATGTCATGATAACATTTGAGTATTATTTCTTGTGGTATATCGGATGGAAACCCATACATAAATTCCGTAGCCGATTCCGAATGGAGAGTAGTACGGTCTGTACTTGGGATACAATTCCACGTACCACTTGAGAATGTGCTCACATGTGTGCTTGTGTGGTTAGTACGTGTGCTTGTGTTTTCTTGAATACAATATGCCAATGAAGTTGTATGTTTGTCGCTCCTTTGATGTACTTCCAAGCATGCAATCTTAGATGTGAAATATATGTGTAAGTTTTATTTTGTACATGTGAATTTAGAAGCATGATACTCTTGGAAATAAGTGCTACTTAAGCCTGATTAAATTATTAGATAAATCCTTTAATTACAAGTGGCATGAGTAAGGGACCATTCCGAACCCCACGGTTTGAGGTCTTCCCTTGCGAGGGGTGAGTGCGGCCTTAAATCTTATTTTCCCGGTTCACACCGGGTGGCGACTCCATTATTCTCCGGTTTAGTACCCCGTGGCTACTCCGTACTCCCGACCGGGCCGCGAGCCCGGGACAGCATGCGTCGTCCAGTTCCTGTGTCCCACAGCGGTTTTGGCATTCAGCTGCCATATTTTATAAATGAAACATGCAGCATCAACAAGCATTATCCAAATGGATTTACCGTGGCAACAGGTAAAAGGTTTCATCGTAATCGACATAATGTTGATAACGATACTTTTTCGCTACAAGCCTAGCTTAGTACGTGGTATGTTGCCTTCCATGTATGTCTTCCTTGAAGAATTATATAGTACCAATAGGCACAATGCCTTGCGGTACAACAACTAGTGTCCAAACTTAGTTGGTATACATGGAATCCATTTCGGACATCATGGCACTTTTTAATAATAGGGAGTCGATACCTTGTATCACTTCCTCATACGTAGTCAGTTCGTATTCCTCAACAAGATTGAGATCTTTATGAGGCGAGATCCGAAACCCTTACCCCAGGTTGTTTTCTGACTTTCTCCGACTTACGTGGTTCTTGTGTATTCGAAGATTATTGGTATAGTTTCATCCTTGATGAACTATTTGTGTTCCATTAGGATTCGGTGCCTAGAATAGTATTACTCCGATTTTCATCGAGTTTTACTTTCCTCCCACTTACCACTGCATATGGGTATTTCTCTTAGGAAAACCGCATGGTGAGCAACAATTACATTGTTCTCTTGTGAGTTGTATAAGTACTATGCTTTTGGTTTCCCTAGGATAACCATTATTAGGCACTTATCCGATTTGGGTTTTATTTTGGTATCATCCAAACATATGCCTAGCATACCCAAATCTTCAGGAATGAGAAAACCCAGTTTCCTTCCTGTTCATATCTAATATGAAGTCTGTCAAACATATTTTATGGAACCTTATTCAAGCGTATCCGTTGAAGGAAATGGTAGCTCAGAGCGACTCATGATTAACCTTATCATGTCCAACAAAATTTGGTTTCTCAGTTCTGACACACCGTCAAATTGACGTGTTCTGGGAGAAGTCCTCATTGAAAGAATACTATACTATTTCAAGTATATGAGAAACTTTTTGCTTAAGTATTTTCATCATGGTCTAACCGTGATGGTTTAATACTTTAGCCGATCTGTTTGTCTATTTCGTGTCGAAACTCTTTGATTTTATCAAAAGTTTCTGATTCGTGTTTTAAAAGAAACACATAACCATAACGCGATGCTACATCCGTAAAGGTCACGAAATATTCATATCCACTTCTAGCCTAGCTAGACATGAGGCCCACTTACGTCACTATGAACGATGGCTAACAGATCGGTGGCACTTACACTTTTACCAAGTAAAAGGTGTTTTTAGGCACTTTGCCCAATAAACTAGATTCGTAGACTTTATTTGAATAGAATCAAATATGTCCTAGTACCCACTCTTCGAAAGTGTGGATATATGAGTCTTGTTAATTGTGTCCCAGACAACAATGCCACTTTTAAGTCTCTTCTGATCAAATCAGTTTGAGCTATTTGTTTGTCATGTTATACGTTTGAGATTTATTTATATTCAAAATATAAATACTGTTATTCACATCTAATGTGTTTATCTCAATATCATCTTTATAAAATAAAACACTTTAGTATTCTAGAATATAAAGGTATACCCGCAACAGGTTAAACCCTGATATAGAGATAATGTTCCTAGTCAAACTAGTTACATTATAACAGTTTCCTAATTTAAGTACACACCCGAAGGGTAGTTCCTAAACTTAGGTTTCTACGGTTAAAACATCGACTGTCATCCCGTTTCTGACTCGCAGATAAATCTCAACTGAAGTCAGTATCCTGCTTATCAGTAGATTCTGCACACCATTACATATTTATGTACCACTCTCAGTATCTAAAATCTAATTTTAATACTAGTAGTGAACATGTTTATGACAAACATTCTTGAAGTCAGAGCCTTGCCCGTTTTCAATCCTTCATGTCTGCCTTTTCCATATGGCAGTCACGTTTCAGTGACCTGTTTGCCACAATTTAGGCAGACATCTTGGGATATGTCTTTTGTCTTCCTAGAAGATTATAATGACTTTGCATTTTCCCTTTTCCATACCCATAAGCCTTCGGCCTAGCCTTGGTCTTCTGGAATGTTAAAGTAAGGTGCGCCTTGTGCTTCTTGCCTTATTGCAAACTTTGGCTTTATCTCCTTGAGTATATCCATTAACTCTCCAAGAGTTTACTATTGCAATTTAGTACTTCTAAGATCTAAGGATAGATCTATGAAGATCCTTCAATTTCAATATCATACTATAAATCTTCCAAAGATCATGTTCTACTTATTTGCTCAACTCCTGGCTTAGGCTCGAGACGTCACTCTATCAAATAAAGTCTCTTCTCGGTTTACAGGACTATCCTGAAGTTTTTATTCCCATTTTGAAAATTAAAGCCGTTTAAAACAATATTTTCACCGAGGATTATGTTTTAAACATTAATCTTTCAATTATCTTGATTCCAATAGTCCAACTATTGAATCAACGATTTTAGGTACTATTTATGATAATGATTACTATAGTCTAACTATATAATCAACTATAATTAAATAGTTAAATTCAATTATATTGATTACTATAATCCAATTATAAAATCAACTATTAATTGAAATAGTTTGAATACAGTCCAACTGTTTTATTTAAAATAACATTAAATATTAGTCCAGCTAATATATTAATTATTTGACGAAAAATTTGAAATGAGCGCGTGTGGCAAGTAACTAAACGAATATTGCAAATTTAATACTTGCCTCCCACTATTTTTCGGCGAGCCTCTAACCCTCTGTGGAGTACTCGGGGAACCTTGTTTCCTAGTGGGCTAGGTATTGGTTATAATCTAGGTCCCAAGATCAAACAAGACATGAAAACATTGTGTGAACACATCAACGGAGGTAGCGGAATACTCACATCGATCGGTTGAGTCGATTTGGAGACGAATCAAGGCCAAATAGCCACTGCCAAGGACGCCAAACTGCTGCAGTTCACTGCCTCCATTTTCAGAATTTTGAGATGACAAACGGAGCTCCAAGCCTCGTCTAACGGATCCCGGCTCATGGGTAAACCTCCCTACCACCTTCGCAAGACTCGTAGTGTGCTAGCACTTGCGGTTTTTGCCACAAAAACCCAACTCTTGCTTCCCATTGCTCACGCCATTTTGGCTTCAAAACCAGTCCACATTTTCTGTTTTGGGCGTGAGGAGAAGAGAGAAAAAAGAGAGAGAAGAAAGTTGTGTAATGTCTTGGTTAAGCTTTTCCAAAAAGCCTTTTATATTTTTCAAGAAAAATACTAAATCAATTTCTAATGAATTAAATCAAAAATCCAAAAGTAAATGCTTTTCCCTCCAAACACTATTACACCAACTTACATCAACTATTCACATGTCACTTTAATAAAGTGATGTGATGCAAGTCAATCCATCAATCCATCAATCAATCAATCAATCAATCAATCAATCACTCAAAGTGACTTTTGATTTGACGCTTGATGTGACGATTGATTTGACGCTTGATGCGACTTGCGATGCCGCACTCGTATTCGAAATACGAATACGCTCGCAATCACACTCGGGCTCGGGTTCGCTAATTCCAAATTAACGATTTTTCCGTCGCGTCGTAATTAAATGATTACGCCTAGCGAATTCACTATTCACGTCGCTAACGAATTAATTCTAAATTAATTCGTTCGCCCGAATTAAAATCTAACTTTAATTCCGCGTCGAAATCTAATTTCGTTTAATATATCGAATATATTAATTCATTGATTAATTCCAAATTAATCGTTATCTCTCTCTAGACGATATTTTATTCTAGATAAAATATCTCCGTAATTAATCCTAGATTAATTTTCTCTCTCTTCTATATAATCCCAGATTATTCAAGAGTGCGAGTTGTGCGTCATCGGTGGATTATCGGGAAGCGACCCATGAGATCCCCGGATAGGTTGGCAGTAAATACGGTCGTCGGTGTATCTGAATCACGTACGTACCAAGTACTACGTTCTACCGATTTACGAGCCAAGGTCGACTCCTAGCAAAGTACCAAGTCTACCCAATTCTCCGGACATATCCATTTAAGAATATTAAGATCTGTATCAAGCGTAGTATACGATTGTATTGTGCGTATCGGCCCAGTATCGGATAGTCACGTGCTAGGGCTGGGGCTGGATAAGTGTCTACCACTCCGAAGCACATATCGGATGCCTGGTAACATAGTCTCTATAATCGGATATTCATGACCTGGTCACAATATCCCGATTGGTTGCGCAACACTCAAGAGCACTAGTACCGTATCCTGCTTGACATCATCTCCAATATGACTGAAGTGATACTTCCGTCTTGACATCACACCCAATACACTACGACTCTCTGATAAACCCAGAAGTGGTGTACGCAGAACCGGTTAAAGCCCTGTACCACCAAGACCAAAGTCTACCGATTATCGCAAGTATTAGCGATGCAAGTCTCAGATTAAGACCATACACACCTACCTTGATTTCGGCCTCCCATAGACACATAGTCATAATACCAATGGGATTCCGAAGGGTCTATCCAGAGCGAAGCTGTTTCCCGTACCATCGGTGAAACACGACCACCTATCGCACTTGCATAAGTATCCAATACTTATATATATGAGAACTATGCCGTTGTGCCCTCACAACGCACACAAGTGCAATACTAGCCTATTCCGCATTATCAATGTCCAGTCTCGATAATACTCCGGCTAGGGATATTAATGATTAATCCTTCGGGGACTGATACTGTCTCATATCATTCTCAATCCAGGAACTAATCATAGGGACCTCTCTTCATTTATATATCTATGGTGATCTAATCACAAATGATGAGAGTGCAATTTCCTTGTCACATAGTTAATTTTCTACAACAACACAATGATATGTGCAAATAGTGATGCTATGGGTCATTTTGTCCAACACTAGGATCCCGTTAAATAACACACAATCTTGACTTTGGCCAACAAATTGTATGATAATTAAATTGGTAGATCTCTAAGATCAATTGGATCCCATCTAATTCATAGATCCAGTAGGTGGACATCCAAGTCCGAAACATATATCTTATATATGCCAATATATCCAATATATTGCCTAACCTTTTTCCTCTGAATCAACTAAGCCTGGCTTTGGCACAACAAACTTAGTGATCCCAGTTAAGCGGAACCCATTGACCATGGAAAGCTTCGTAATCGATGTCGATGGACAAGAAGTGATCTTGACTTTGGCCAACAAATCACAACTTGGACAAGACACCGATATGGAACAAATCCTTCATGATTCAAACACATCCGCGACGGACAAAGGTCTTGACTTTGGCCAACAAACCAGTGCCAGTCTTGGATCTTGAGTAAGAATCACTCAATGGAAGGAAAAACGCTTAATATATAGTGATGGTTTTTCGCGTAATTGGCAACCAATTAATTATCTTTGTTAAGGTCTCATCATCATACACCCTTAAACATGCATTCTAAACACATAATAAGGCGCGTAAATAATTTATAATGATATGCAGATGGATACTTAACAAAATGTTCCTAGAACAAATCTCTCCATTTTCTCTCTCCGCTAGCACAAGTATTACTTCTACCCGATACATAACACTTCTAAAGAAACCTCATTTACATTGAGGGGAATAGGGAGAGAGAAAAATACAAAGAGTAAGGAGGTAATAGGCTGGACACGCAGATCCAATTTAATAAATTCTAAATTTATTACAACAATTTCCAAAATTCCCTCACCCATCTAATATCCATCCGATATACATTATTCATACATCGCATCCATGTATTCACACAAAGCATGTTATCAATAAATCTAATCCAATTAATTAATCTGATAATTAATGACCATCCAATGTTCAAACAACGATTTGATTTTGCGCGAGTCCAACTCGTTTTGCGAATAAGTACTCAAAGTACGAATTCTTGAATTTATTAAACTACAACATTAAATCCAATTCAATTTGTATTTAATACTAATTCATTATTTAATTCCAAATTAAATATTACTTTATTAACGAATATTTACGACTTAGATTCTAAATCTAATCATTACGGGTCTCAAAGCCCAATTAACATCCAATGTCTTTTAATTTAAAGTCCAATGGGCTTTCAATTAATTTCTTAAGGCATGGACTTTGGTCAATATGGGTCAAACCCAAATACCAAAGCCCATTTAAGGAATCACCCTTATTTGCCAAGAAACCAATTTAGGCCCATTAGGCCCAATTAAAATTAAAGGTCCATTAAGTCATAATTGGACTTTATGGATATGGCTTTGGGCCCAATTGGATCCAACCAATTAGCCTAAACCAAACTTGGCACAACCAAGCCCATTAAGCCCAATTACAACTTTAAAAGCCCAATTCTAAATTTAAGCCCAATTAATTAATTACAAAATTCCAAATTTCATAATTAAATTAACCAAAGTGTATGCCATAATTAATTAACCAAATTAACATTTGAAAAATACTAATTCACTCAATTACTTATGCTCTTTATCATCAAAACATGTCCAACATATTTGAATCAAAAAATCAATCATTTTACATGCTATCACATTCACGGCATTTTGGGGATTATTTGTCCAATCAAATTCAATCCAATTAAATCTCAAATCAACATTTCCCAATTGTTTCAAGTCATCCAATGACCAAAGAAACAAAAAAATACCATGAGTATAGGGCACTTCAACCATTCGGCCAAGCCAATGGATTTGGGGAAAATTTGTCCAATCCAATTTTCATCAAATTGACAATGCATAACACTATGTTATCATAATTTAAGCATACTCAAACAATCAATTTCACTCAAACATGCTCAAATCAATTTTGCCCAAATTTTACCCTAATCAATTTCATGCTCAAAATGGCTCAAGATACCATTGTTGGGTTTCTATTAAGTCCCAAGATCGATTTCAAGCATAAAATCATATGTGAATACTCGTAAAAGCATGGCGGAATCATACTTACAACGATCGGTTATGCGATGCGAGGAACAAAAACTTTTCTCCCCTCCATGGTGTTCTCGGCAGTGGGCTATTTTTGAGCTCCTCCAAATTCGGTCACCACCTCCAAGTGTGCTCCAAGCTCCAAGCTTTGCAAATGGTGATTCCATGCTCACAAGTTGGTTTCCCTATCACCTTGGATGACCCTTTTTGTGCTAGCAATGGAAAGATCTGCCACAAATATTCCTTCTTTGTTCTTGTTATTTTCGGCCTTGCCAAGAAATGGAGAATAAAATGGCTTCAAAGCCGAGAGAGAGAGAGAGGGAAAAATTGGTTCCAAACCGTGTGAGTGATAACGAGAGAGAGAGAATTGGGTTGTGTATTTGGTTTTGATTTTCTAAAAATCAAATACCAAAAACAATTTCCAAATTTCCAAAAGTCAAAGGCATTAAAGCCATCCAACTACCACCATCAATCACAAGTGACAAGTTGTCACATCACTCAAAGTGACTAGACATCACATCAATCGATTGACTAGTGATTTGACGCTTGATGTGACTTGTGGGCCGCATTTGAGTTCGAAATGCGAGTGGGCCCGCAAACACTGCCGGGCTCAGGTTTGCTAATTCCGAATTAACGAATTTTCCTTTGCGACGTAATTAAATCAAATTCAATTAAATAATTTTGCATAGCAAAATTACTATTCATGTCGCTAACGAATCAATTCTAAATTAACTTATTCGCCCGAATTAAAATCTAATTTAAATTCTGCGTCGAAATCCAATTTCGTATAATATATCGAATATTATATTTTATCGATTAATTCCAAATTAATCGTTCTCTCTCTATAAATAATATTTTATCCTAGATAAAATACTCCGTAATTAATCCCAGATTAATTTTCTCTCTCATATAATTAATCCCAGATTAATAAAGTGTGAGTCATACGTCATCGGTGAATCTTCAGGAAGCAACCAATGAGATCCCCGGATATGTTGGCAGTAAATCCGGTCGTCGGACTATCCGAACACGTACGTACCTAGTACTACGTTTTTACCGATTTACAAGGACATGGTTGGCTTCTAGCAAAGCACTGTGCCTACCCATTCTCCAGAAATATCCTTATAGGAATATGTGATCTATATCAGGCGTAGTATACGTAGTATTGCGTATTACGATCCAGTATCAGATGTCACGTGCAAGGCCTGGGGCTGGAAATGTGTCTACCCCGTACGAAGCACATATCGGATCTCTGGTAACTAGTCTCTATAATCGGATAATCATGACCTAGTCATATTATCCCGATGACTGCAGTACATAAGAGCACCAGTTTTGTATCCTACGTGATCATCATCTCCACTATGACTGGAGTGATACTTCCGTCTTGACATCACACCCAATACACTACGATTCTCAATATACCCAGAAGAGGCGTACACAGAACCTGTTAAAGCCCTGGACGACCAAAACCAAAGTATATTGATTGTCGCAAGTATTGGTGGTGCAAGTCTCAAGTTAAGACCAAATACATCTACCCTGATTGGGACTTCCATAGACATATAGTCATACTACCAATGGAATTTCAATGGGTCTATCTAGAGCGAAGCTGTTTCCGTACCATCGGTAAACACAACCTCCTATTACACTTGCATGAGTATATTATACCCAAATATATGAGAACTATGTCGTTATGCTCCCACAACGCGCACAAGTGTTATACTAGTCTTTTACGCATTATCGATGTCCAATCTCGATAATACTCTGACTAGGGATATTTAATGATTAAACCTTCGTGGATTGATATTGTCTCAATTCATCTCAATCCAGAACTAATCATAAGGACCTTTTATCATTTATACATCTTAGTAATCTAATTACAAATGATAAAAGAGAAATTTCATTTGTCACACAGTTAATTTGTACAACAACACCATGTTCTGTACAAATAGTGATGCTATGGATCATAATTGTCCAACAACCTCTAGTTTGTGGTGCTTGAGTAGACTGTTGGGAATCCTGTTTCCAACTAAAATTTGGATGGTTCCGCCAACTGGGATTGTAAGTATCTGAATAAGGCGTGTATGGCTTCTTGTACATCTCTAAGGTGTTACATTATTCCTCATATGTTTCCCTCATCTCACCATATACATGGCATTCTTGGGCTAAATGGTCAATCCTCTTACATACAAAACATACCCCTTAAGGTTCTAAGTGGGCTACTGCAAGCATAGTCTCGCTATCTTGGCTATTAATTAAGGATCATATTTGTCTAGTTAATAGCTCAACTTGTTCCTTAAGACTATCATCTTCCCTAAAGTGGTGTATGCCTCTGGCAGAGAAGTGAGGTGTGTCCTATCAATGTTATCAATGACATTAGGTCCAGTCCATGTGAGAGATTTCTTAACTAGGTCATTTAAGTACTTTAATGCCTCATCAGGGTCCTTTCAGATGAACTCACTATTGCACATCGTCTCAACGAAATAGCACTCTCTATGGGTTAGACCGTCATAAAAATAACTTACTAAATGCCAACTCTCATACCATGGTGAAGACAACTAGCTAACGTCTCCTTAAACCTCTCCCACGTTTGATAAATGGTTTTCCTGTCTCTCTGGGAGAAGGTAGAGTTTTGTCTTTTCAAGGCATTCGTCTTATGGTGTGGGAAGTATTTGTTAAAGAATGCATGTGTCCTCTCCCCCATAATCCTATTGACCGAGGTCTCAAAGAATACCAACCAGCTCTAGCTCTATCCTTAAAGGCAAAAGGGAAGAACTTAAGTCTAATTATGCCAGTAGTCCTAAACCGGTCATGGAAGGTTGCTACAACCTCTTCAAACTATCTAATGTGCACATAGGGTTCTCGTTCTCCAAACCATGAAAGGTTGGGACATACTGTATCATTTCAGGTTTAAAATCTATATGTGGTGCATTAGGAGGAAACATGATGCATGATAGTGTAGCTGTGTGATTGGGATGAAGGTACTCTTCAAGAGTCCTCATGGGTGGTCTCTCGTACTCACTCATACTGTGTGTGCTAGATGTGGATAGTGTGGCAAAAAGATTATCAAACAGAGTTTTTGAGTCTGAGTTTTCCTCTTCAATCCTAACAAATCTACCAAATCTATCCCTACGTCTAGGCATGCAATTAAACACAAGTGAAACAAGAAACAAAAATAAAAGAATAAACTATAAATAAATAAATAAATAAAAATTCAAAAATAAAATTAAAACTGAAATAAAATAAGTAAAATAAAATCAAAAAGTAAAATAGAACGAAGTTACCGCTTTGCTGTTGACTAAGCAAACCTGCTCCTTCAGATTTTAAGCCGTCTCCCCGGCAACGACGACAAAATTTGATAATGCCCAAAAAATACTCGCAGTTATTGCAGTATAGTTGGGGTGTCGATTCCTCAGAGAGATGGTTACAAGGAACTAATTCACTTAAACAAAACGTTAGCAGTAACTTAATGAAAATAGATAGATTGAATTGGTGATGAGAAATAAAGATTATGAAATGTAAGCAGGAAATATCAATACATAGAAGCAGTAAAGTGTCAGGAATCCCTCTTATATCAGTTTCGTATATTCAGTTATTGATTCCTTTTATTACTCAATTGAAGGTTTCATATCACAAACCAACAATCAAAAGATATTCAATTCAAAACACATTAAATTCTAAGGTAATCGATGATTTACTTTATCTATGTTAACAGCACTCAAAGTTATCGTTATGACCTATCTAACGTCGACAATATACCTACATGCAATACTACAGCAGAAAATCAACTCATAAAACAACTTTACCAGTCACAACTGGGTTCCCCAATCACACATAGAAGAAGCATGACGATTCCTATATGCAAGTTGGTAAAACACAATCTCTTGATTATAAATCGAAAGATAATAAAGAATAACAAAACATCAATTTTATTAAATGTTAAAAATATTTAGGAATCAAAACATGAACATAAGAAATCAATTACAAGAGTTCATCCTTAGCTTTGCCTAGCAGATTAGTTCTCCATGTAGAAGAGAGACATAGCCTGGATAGATAAGAGGAATATCATGTCTGGCTTGTGGCTTCAACTCCTTGTTGTGTGTTTTTTCTCTCTTTTTCTCCTCTTTTTAGGGTTTGGACGAACTTGGATTTATATAGGGAAGTCCCGGAGTCATTGTCCACATGAAACACGACTAATTAAGTTTCTGGTGTCAGCGCCGTGGCACCCAACTAGCAGCCAATTGTATAGGAGCGGTTTGGGGGCGCGTCGCGACGCCAAGAGGGGTGCGTCGCATGAAAGAGAAAATTATGGAGTCGACAAACTTTGATATTGGCAACCATTCCTAACACCGCCCCTGATTGTAGTATTATTTGAAAGAAGAAGAAGTAGTTTTGAGATGTTTGTTTCTAGGGCAAAGCTAATTGTTCATAGGGTACAAATTATGCTCTTTACCTTTACCGTACCAAATGTTAGAAGCAAATTTTAGCTCTTGTTCGTATGCACACACGCACATACTAACACCTAAAAGAACAAATAGCTGGGTAGCAATTTTTTTTTTTTTTTTTCCTTTCTAAAATCCGAATATATTTGAATTTCATTGAAGTATGATTTTTTTTTAATTTTTTTTTTTTAATTAGTAACCTCGACAGAATGAGAGAAACTTTACTAAAAAAAAAATATACTTGTAACATAAAGGAAGCTTTGTCTAGAAGGTATGAATTAATATATATATCTAAACCATAAGTTTGTTTGTTAGTTTTTTTCTCCCATATTATAGGTGCTAGTATTACTTTAAAGAAAATATATTAGAATTAGTATTTTTACCTGAATTCTCTTTGAAGTACTATACGATATAAGTTTTACAAGTTAAATATTCTGATAAGATTTAATTTTATTTTTTTTTTTTTTTTTTGGATATTTCAAAATTTATGAAATCAGATTATTTTAAGTTGAAATATTTAAAAGAATAATTATATATTGACTAATAATCTTGCACAGACATAGTATAAAATCAGCCATGTTCTAGAGTGATTACATGTTACTAATGTGAAATGTCAATATTCTGAGAGAAGTGATTGTTATTTTTTTTAATATAACTTTTTTTTTTTTTTCAAGTTTGTAGAATTTCCAAAGATGAAATTTGGGCACCATCATATCATTGATCTTGACCTTATTCTCTCAAAACATTTCATGTAGATAGCAATGTCAGTTTTGGTTGAGTCGTTGGGATATTGCGCTTCATTCTGAAAGGACCAATACCAAATTAATTCGAGGGAGTAGATGAATGGTGTCAAAATAATTCAGTTATAATTTCAACCCTAGGGTTTCGAATGTTGAAAATTTTCATGTTGCTTCTCAATTCTGAAATCTTAAAGTCTTCACTGTTTCTGGTCTGAAAATTGATCAAAATTGTGCCAAAGTTTCATCACTCAATAAACGGCAGTAGATTGATTAATGGTTAGCTACCAAGTTTTGAAATGAAGTGACAAATATGCTGCTGAATATTATTATTTAATTGTTTTTAAATACTTGGATCACTGTCTGGGTAGCATACTAAGATGGTGTTTCTTTTCTAGTCAACCACTCTTGGGCAACATATCATCGATGTGTTGGGTAATTTAGCACATAGGTTTGGAGTAATATTAAATTATATAGAGTCTAACTCAAGTTTAAAAACTATCTCAACAATTGATGCTTGCTTTAAATTTATATTAACCTAATAAGTATTTCGCGGATCTGAGAAAATTTTTTCTATCATATAATATAGGATAATATAGATTTATATTATAATTTATTAACATTATAATAAGGGATTTCGTAACAGTCCAAACGCTGTCTTTACCTTGCTGCGAAATATTTTATTATGTTTTTACTCACTACAAGAAAACTGGCTTTTAATGGCGAAATTTCAGTGGCGAAATAATTTTCGCACTTTTAGTGGCGAAATACAAATTCGCCACTATAAGTAAACTTTCAGTGGCGATATTAGTGGCGAAAATAAATTTTGCCACTAAAGAGTGTATTTTTAGTGGCAAAACGTATTTTCGCCACTAAAATGACGAAAAATATAATTTTAGTGGCGAAATTTTTTCCCCCCTAATTGAATACAAAAATTTTGAAATCCTTATCTTCACAGCCTTCTTTAACTACCAAAAATATTTTTTCCATTTACAAAATCAATTTCATCAAATCAAACCCACCAAAATCCCTCTCCACTACTTCTTCGAACATCCTCCTCCTCCATGTTTCAAACCTTCGAAAATCCCTCACCACTTCTAGGGCTTATTGCGTGCGCGCGAGCAAGGGGGAGAGGGAATCGGGGTCTTGTAAAACCCTAAATATCGAACGAGAAGGGATTCAAGAATCAACCAAATAGAATCTCAAATTACGCTTAATTACTTTGAATCTAAATCTTAAAATTTATAATCGGTAAGTCTCTTGAGTTTAGTTTTACTTTCTTGTTAGAAAAAAATTTGAATCAAATCTCCTTAATATTGAAGTTTCCAGTGAAAAACTATAATTATCCTGTAGTAATTATGCTGCAAACTCAATCTGAGGTTTTTCATTTTACAAATCACAATGAAATTTTGACTATTTGTTTTCAAAATGGGGTTATCTTCGAAGCGAGCAAGAAAAGCAAAGGAGAGTGACAGGTATGCTGAAGACTTGAGTGATTCTGAAAATGACCAGATGACAGTTAGTAAAATTCTTTTCTTTTCTATCCTTGATCGGTTTTGATTGGTGTTATAATGCTGTTGTGTTGTAGTTGATTGAAGATTTACGAATTAGGTTGATTCAGAGGAAGAAGATGGTGAATTGATGATGTAGAAGAAGGGGATGAAGAAGAGGGGAGTTCAGATGATGAAGATCAGGAGGAAGAGGAGAATGGCGATGTCGGTGAAAAATTAACGATCCAATCCATTTCAAAGGTCGCTCATTGTCTTTCATCTCTACTTCTTCATATGTTGATGAAAGTTTGTTTATGTTTTCAATTTTTTTGTTCAAAAGAGTTACGTTTTGTTTATTTGGGGTGCATTTTCTGAATTTTGGTCTGTTTGGTTACTGAGAAAAGGGATGTTTATTTGACTGAGTTTGTAAATGAGAATGATTATCTTAGACTAAAGAGGCTTCGTGGGCGGCATTTTACTTTTGATGCCTAATTGGTTATGAGGACATTCTTCTCTACTTGTGTTATCTAACATTAAAGATTCCGACCTGAAACCTTGCATTCATTTGTCTTGTGGAACTATGCATGGAAATACATTAGACTTTTTTGTTTTGAAGACTGTTAAATTAGATCTAGAAGTAAAAATAGTGATTTTCATTACTCTTCTCACACATTCATGTACGGTTTTTGATGACTGAAATGATATCTGATGGTAAATCGATTGTTAAAATGCATTATAGGGGATTGTAGCAGCAGGACTTACGCAATACAGAGCTTACTCTACACACGAGGTAAACTTTTTTTTTTGTTTCTATATTGTGATTGCTGGAAAAGCAAATAATTTAGTAGAGGACTGGAAGATTAACTTACAAGCACTTGAACCACCACGATTTAGTAGTATGACAGATTTTTCCGAGGTGCTGACAAGTGACTCTATCTCGGTGAGTATTCTCAATGTTTAAAAATACGGTGCGGCGCCTCGAGGCGGCCGGCCATTGAGGCGCGAGGCGGGCCGCCTCGAGGTGGCGAGGCGGGCGCCTCAATGCGGAAATCGGGAAAATATAAAAAATACATTAATTTCTTCATAATTCATAGTATGTTCAAAAAACTATTGATAAGTAATCCAAATTACATTACTTTCTTCATAATACATAGTTTGTTCAAAAAATTATTGATAACTAATCCTTAAACAAGCTATCATTGGTGTCTAGCGGCATGAAACTTGGGTCAAAATCCCTGTCATCATCAGATGGGTCATCATCGAAAGAACCCCCTTCACTTGTAGTGTCTTCATCCACTAATTGTGGAGCTTTCCCTTTCCCTAACAAATAACATAAAGTCGTATTATTTTTAAATTTGATTACATAAGTTGCATTATTTGTACAAGATTAACTTACTTTGGTCTCTGCTCCTTTTTTGTGCAGGTGCTCTACTGCCACTCGGTTGTTCAATGGAAGTATTCTCCACAAAGCTTTCTCCAGCCACCCACTCATCATCAGAAGGCAACTCATCCTCAATCAAAAGATCATCAACCGATTGAAATGAATGTTTTTTCATGAATTTTTGCTTCAATCGCATATTGTACATTATGTATACTAATGAGTTCAATTTCTCGGTGGATAATCTATTTCTCTTCTTTGTATGAATCTATAATTTATTTATTCAAATTATCAGAAGTCGAATAAAGTAAGTATTCACAAAACACTAGTTATTATTAGATCATACCATATTAAATGCACTCTAATTGCGTTCACACCCCGAGGATGAGCATGTTAGACTTAAAATCTTTATTGCTAAAGATTGCAGTTGAGGAGCTTCACCGCCGAATGCTCTCCACCAGTCAGCTACAATAAGATTGAATATACACTTTCAAAATTCATATAATATCTTATAGTTAATAATTACACAAAAGTGATAATTCACATACCAGGACTACGATTGAAGACGGTTTGTTTGGCCATACTGGTGCCAAATAATCCTTGCTTATTTAGAAAGGCATCTGATTGTATATCTGCCGCACATTGATCATCGGGATTGGGCAACAGTTTCTCCAAGCATATAAGATACCCACGCCTAATCTCCGGATGCTGGGAAGAAGGAGTGCTTGCATACTGGATATGAGGATTCAAAAATTAAGCAGCTGCATGCAATTGACGGTGCAACTGAGACTCCCACCTATCATCAATTATTTTCCATATCTCCTTGTATGCACCAGCCTCATTTCCCAAATTTTTTGCTATCTCCTCTTTTGCCCTATCCATGGCACCATATATAAATCTCATACAATGATATTTTTCGCCATCTGTCATCCGCAACACATGAACTAAAGGTTTGGTTGTTTTCAATGCATAAGCAACACAAGTCCAAAACCTATCATTAAAAATTACTTTTTTTGCATCTTTCCCTCACGCCGAATCGGAGTGAGGCGGCCTGAGGCGGCCGCCTCACCAGCAGAAGGCGGCCGTTTCGAAAAAACCGCATAAAGCGGCCGCCTCGGCGCGCCATCGCCGCGTGGCGGAGAGGCGGCGCCTCGAGGCGGCCGCTTTATGCGTTTTTTTAAACAATGAGTGTTCTTATTTTCTGACATCTGAACTTTGTACTGTTGTTTGTTTGCAGTTAGTATAATGTGCAAAAAGTTAACTTAGTCCGAATATTTTTCCTCTGTTTATATATCTCATATTTTAGGAGTGAAAATGTGTTGGTTTCTTACCAAGTCAGAGGTTTAAATGCCCTTAGGGTCACCTACATAGGAAATTATATCCTCTGGGTTTGTTGATTGTCCTTAGGGATTGAGAGATGCTCTGTTGCTAGCAAAGTTTAACTATTAGGAGATATAATGATGAATGTGCAAAATGAGTATAGTGAACTCACATTTTCCATACTTTTCAGTTGTTGTTAGATGTATTACATTTGTCCATAGAATTGGAGACAGAATTAGAGAGTGGGAAAGTATAAGTAGCGAGGGAAAACTTAGACAAACTTCTGTGCAACAAGTGTAGTTGTAGTAAAATATTTGGCCATCCACCACGCTCGTCAAATTCCTTGTGTTGTATGTTACAGTTGAGCGAATTGATTGTTAGGCAAGAGTTTACCATCTGCCTTGCTTAGTGCATGGTTTCAAGGATTTTCCTGCTATATATACATATATCATTGATTTGTGTAAATACATATATCATTAATTTAAAAATATGCATAGACATTCTTACATGTTTGTAAAATGCATTTAACCCTTAAAGTGAGGCATACACTTCATGACTACTAGAAAAGCATTTGCATACTCTTCATGACTACTAGAAAATCATTTGCATACTCAACATTTGCATACTAAATATTGCAGCTTGCATCTACTATGTTGTTTGTGGAATTTTTTTTCCTGTATATTGCTCTCATATGATGCTTGTCTATTTATTCGTTAGTTCTTTCTGCAGATAAAGTGATTGCAGCAATTTATTCAAAAAAGGTTGATTCAGCAATTGATTCAAGAGTCATGGTTTTTAAACCTGGTGTTGACATTGCAGCTTATGCGGAGCAACTATTGTGTTTATGCCATCACAAGCTGTTGAAAAAGACTAATCAATTTTTTAGTGTGGATATAGAATGTAAACTTAAATATAAGACCAAACTAGTAATTTTTTATTTTGAATTGTAATTAGTTGATCATTTGTTTGTTTTGATATTAGAACCGAGAATATATTTTTTGCTTGTAAATACAGATATTCTATTCACATATATTAATGTATATGATCATTAAATTAATGTATCAAAATTTGTGTTTTGTAAAATTTTACAATATAAAATATCATATGGTGTATTGAAATTTAGAAATTATTCATTTTATTACACTTTTAAATAAAAATGACTTTTAGTGGGGAAAAATTTCGCCACTAAAAATATTTCCATTTCGCCACTAAAGGTCTTACTTTTAGTGGCGCAATTTTACCTTTAGTAGCGAAATAGATTCGCCACTAAAAGTAAGACTTTTAGTGGCGAAAATTAATTTCGCCACTAATACCTTTTGTGTCGCACTTTCAGTGGCGAATTTTGGGCTTTTAGTGGCGAAACTTTTCGCCACTAAAAGTCACTTCTCTTGTAGTGACTGTTGCTGCGAAAATTCTGAGGGATTTTCGCAACAATTTCAATTACCTTCGAGGAGAAATAATCCTTAAGGGCAGTGTTTTTCAACACGTCTCAGGTTCGCTTTGGTCTAATTTTACTATTTTTTGTTTATTATTTGTTAACACCAAATTCATATAATTATCGTCTAATAAAGATTTACCGATGTTGGAAATTAATTGTTGTTAATTATTTGGTGTTTTTAAATAACAACAATAGTAATAATTTCATGTTGGAAATTATTAAGTTAATTATTTGGTGTTGTTAAATAACAACAATTAGTAATAATTTCATGTTGGAAATTATTAAGTTAATTATGTGGTGTTGTTAAATAACAACAAATAGTAATGATTTCATTACTAAGTAAACAACAAGAGTTATTAATCAAATAATTAAGTAACAACAAGAGTTGTTAAGTGACAACAATTAGTAAAATGTTAAATGGGGAACATATGGTACACCAATGATGGTAACATTTTTGGAAGGGTTAGAGAAAGTCATTATGCATCCAAATACATGTGATTATATAGTAATCAATGCATGTGATTAAATAGTAATCAAGGATTAATAGTAATCAATGCATGTGAGCTAATAGTGACTTGGTTTCCCTCCTATAAATAAGACCATTTGCTTATTGAGTTAAGCAATCAATTAAGTTTGATTAAGAGGTCTCTACAAGTTTAAAGGTATGCAATTGTGTTGTGATTAACTTAGATTTATTTCAATTAGCATGTAAATAAATCTAGGACTAGTAATACATGTATGGTTAGATCCTAAGAGGACAAACATGTAAATATATTAGGAATTATGTTTCCTAACATTGGTATGAGAGCTTAAATACATGTATTCTAGTTGGATTACACAAAAATTGTATGAACATGCATGAAAAATGTTGAAAATGCTTCTGGTTTTTGTTTTTTAAAAAATGATTTTCTTCCAACTTTTGGCCGTAATAACTCTCTGTAGAAAATTGATAATCGCATTTTCAAATATGTTTTGAAAATTGGGTCATGAGATCTTCAATTTGGTATATCATTTGCTTAATTTGGATTAAAATTGAGAAAGATATGGACCCTAGAAGTTGGCAAGTTAAATCTGTTTTTTCCAGAAAAACACTCCCAGAAGAGCTGTACTACATGTCATCCGGTCTTTAAAGAAGAGGACGACAAGTCGTCCAGATTATATACGACATGTCGTTCGTTTGCCGCGTTTCCAACTACAAGTCATCCGCTATTTAGAGAAGAGGACGACAAGTCGTCCGCTTTTACCGTACGACAAGTCGTATGTGTCCCTTAGTCACAGATGACATGTCATCCAGTTATGTACGACAAGTCGTACGCATAACACCGAGAAGGATGACATGTCGTCCACAGCATCCAAACCGACAAGTCGGTTCTCCCTGTAAATGACAACCGACATGTCATACAGCCACAGAACTCGCGGACGACATGTCGTCTGCGAGTGTAACTTGGCCAAGGCTGGCCGGCGTATAAGAGCGCGTGAGGGCGAGTGGGAGCCCGTGGCCGGCGCGTGGCTGCGCGTGAGCCACTCCTGTGGCGCGTGAATGGCGCGTGGCCATCCGTGTTGACCCGTGTTGGTCATGTCTGTATCGGTTTGCTTCGGTAATTTCGATCCGTCATGGTTAAAAGTCTAATCCTTTGTGCAAAATGTTTTAATCGACCACGATAAATTTGTTTTATCATATAAACTTTGTGTTTATGAAAATGAATATCTTTGTGATGTTTATTTTAGTCAATGTAACTTTGTGTTTCATTTTATTGATTTTTCCTTGTATTTGTTGTAGAAAAATCATGGCGATTATTCGAAGAATTGCAAAAGTGATTACGACATCCACAGACCAGGAGATGATATTAGACATGTTGATGGAAATGGATAAATATCGAATGAGTGAAAGCGATGATATGATTTCGCATATCATCACTTTCAACAACATGTTATAAGAGTCTATCTGGGCAGGTAATTGGATAGGACAGCCGAATAGATTCAGATTACTAAGAAACACTCTCCCCAAGATATGGCAAAAATAACTTACTCGTATTTGGAAATTAGTAAAACGTGAGGAAAAACATGTTCCTTATAATAAAGCCATTGAGAGGTTAGTGGTTCAGTATCTACGGCATAAGGCAAATAATAATATTTTTCCTTCGATGTCCCTGAAACGTTGTAAGGATCCTAAATTTGCTATAGGTTTTCCATGGCTGTCCAAGATCAATTACGAGTTACCCAAAGAGTTTGAGGATTCGTATCCAAAAACATATATGAGTTGGGACTCTACAACTGGGAAAATTATTATTGTAAAATATTAATTCTTTCATGTTGTTTCTGTGTGTTATATTACGGCATGTAAATATTGTATTTATATGTATGAATGTTTCATGTTGAATTTAATTTATGTAATTAAATCAATGATTGTCATGTACAATTGTCGCATGATTAAGATGTTCTAAGAATTTATGTAATTTTTAGAAAATAATTTTACATGATTGATTATGTTGATAATATTTTTACATTGGGTGATTGGATGATGATTGGACACATAGTGGCCTTTTGACTCCAAACCCATTGAAGAATTTTATTAAACATAATTCGTTTCATGATAAAATAAACAAAAGTATTAACAATTATGCATGAATGTCTGTAGAAACTTTGTGTTTTTATTATGGCTTCCGCAACAAAGAACATTATTGCTGAACTCAACAAGGGTGAGAAATTGAATGGCGATAATTATGAAATTTGGAGCATGAAAATCCAATATGTGCTAGAAGAACAAGAGGTTCTTAAAACTTTGAAAATGAGCATGGATGAACCTGAACAGGGCACTACGGCCGAACACAGGCGAGACCGAGAGGCTTAAGAGGCCTGGAATAAAAAGAATTCAATTGCCCGCATTACGTTGCTAAACAGTATGTATAATGACCTAATGAAAGAGTTCAGATAATATGACATGGCTAAGGACATGTGGTCCACACTAGCTGAAAAGTTTGGTAGTACATCAATAACCAAACTCAGGTCACTAACAATCAAGTTTGACACATACAAGAAACGCCCTGAGTTTACTATGTCAAAACACTTGAGGCAAATGTCAAACATGATTATTGAACTGGCAGATGTTCGACATGTTCTTACAGATGAACAGAAAGTCCAAGCGGTCATTCATTCTCTTCCAAATAGCTGGGAGCATATGAAGATACATTTGACCCACAATGAGAGCATCAAAACCTTTGCTGATGCTAAACGTCACCTTGAATTAGAAAGCGACCGCCTTGCGGCTGCTAAGTCAAATACTGAAGTGTATATGACAGAAACTAGCAAACCTGGAGGTTTCAAGAAGAAAAGAAAATTTCATGGTGGTGGGTTCCAGTTCGGAAAAGAACAAAATTCTTCGAAGCCAGAAAAGAAACAGAAAACCAATCAACATGGGAAAGGAAAACGTCCTACCAAAAAGAAAAACATGGCAAATGTTAAATGTTTTAACTGTGGAAAGAAAGGTCATTTTGCTCGTGAATGCACTGAGCCTAAAAAGGTGAATACCTTTTGTGCATATTTAAATGAAATATGTGTTTCAAGTTCAATCTTTCTAACTGAATCTAATCCTTTGTGGACTGTAGACTCAGGAGCCACAGACCATGTAGCGAATGATAGAGATGCCTTCGTGGAATTTCAACGAATTTCACCTGGGGTGAAGTGGATATATGTTGGCAACAACTCACGGGTTGAAGTCAAAGGCATAGGAACATGCAAGTTAGTCATGCATGGTGGAAAAACTTTACTACTACATGATGTATTGTTTGCTCCACAAATTCGTCGAAATTTAGTCTCTGTGTTGGTTTTGGTTAATTTAGGTTTCAATTTGAACTTCCATAAATTTGGTGTTGATTTGTACTTATGTACAATACACTATGGTTCTGGTTATTTTCTTCATGGTTTTATTGTATTAAATATTGAATGTTTCAATCACAATTCCGGTTTTTCATTTGTTACTTCATCTGTCAGTGATGATAGTGATGTAATGTTGTGGCATGCTAGACTTGGCCACATTGGCCAGCAAAGAATGAACAGATTAGCCAAAGAAGGCTTTCTGGGAAATATTGAGAAGGTAGAATTGTCAACCTGTGAATATTGCTTGGCAGGAAAAATGCGAGAAAACCATTTGGAAAAGGGACTAGGCAGAATTTCCATTACAATTAATTCATTCAGATATCTGTGGTCCAATGAATGTCAGGGCAAGACATGGAGCATCTTATTTCATCACATTCATAGATGATTTTACACGCTTTGGTTATGTCTATTTGATTGCTCATAAATCTGAAGCATTAGAATGTTTCAAGAAATTTATGAATTTAACAGAAAATCAATAGACAAGAAAATTAAAGCACTACGCACTGACCGTGGTCGTGAGTACTTATCTGATCAGTTCAGAGAATTATGTGATGAAAAAGGAATTAGTCGTCAGTTGACTACTCCTCAACAAAATGGTATTGTGGAAAGAAGAAATAAAACTCTTCTTGAAATGGTTAGGTCTATGATGGCACAAGCAAATTTGCCTATAACCTATTGGGGTGATGCATTATTAACTGCCACATATGTACTTAACCGAGTGCCATCTAAATCTGTGTCCACCACACCATATGAGTTATGGACAGGTCGTAAACAAGATATTCACTTTCTAAAACCTTGGGGTTGTGCGGCTTATGTTCATGTGTGTTCTCACGAACATGGAAAGTTAGGCCCAAAGAAAAAAAAAAAGTATCTTCATAAGATATTCTGAACAATCAAAAGGATATGTTTGCATAGGTGAACATGAAAGTGAAGGCGTGACAGAATTTGAATCACGAGATATCACATTTTTAGAAAATGATTTTCCTAAGCAGTGAGAGATAGGTCAGGATTTATCTATATATGAAACTCAAGATCACATGGATCACATGATTGGTGAACATTCGGGTTTACCTAATTCAAGTGGGAGTGGTGAGAGAAATTTGAGAAAATATGATGAATCTGTTTCACATGAATCTCAAAATGATGAATTAGTTTCACACGAGTCTCATTTACGTGATCCGAGTGGGAGTGATGTACATAATCCAAGTGGGAGCAATGTGCACGATCCAAATGGGAATAATATCGAAAGTGAGGAATTAGTTCCACCACTAGAATCCCAATTGCGATGTAGTAATCGTATAGGCATTCCTCAACGTCGTTTCGATATCGAAGGAGAAACCTTTATGATTCTACCTCAAGATGATGAAGAACCTAGAAACATAAGAGAGGCTCTTCAGTGTCTTACTAAGGAAAAATGGATGAAAGCAATGGAAGAAGAGATGGAGTCAATGAGGTCCAACCAAGTTTGGGAATTGGTTGATCTACCCAAAGGACGCAAAGCTGTCAAGAACAAATGGGTTCTTAAAACAAAGCGTAATGTCGATGGCAATATCGAAAGATATAAAGCACGACTTGTGGCAAAAGGGTATATGCAACATGAAGGAATTTACTATGAATAGGCTTTTTCACCTGTTGTAAGGTTTACCTCAATTCGCTTGATTCTGGCTATAGTAGCAAGTATGGATCTAGAATTACATCAAATGGATGTAAAGACTACTTTTCTCAATGGAGAACTTGATGAAGAAATCTACATGGAACAACCAGTAGGTTTCATAAAAGAAAATGAAAAGGAGAAAGTATGTAGACTTTTAAAGTCTATATATGGTCTCAAGCAATCGTCTAGACAATGGTATATACGATTCCACAATACAATCATTTCGAATGATTTCACAATGATAGATGAGGATCATTGTGTGTACACCAAGAGAGATAAAGATAAGTTCATTATCTTATCTTTGTACGTGGATGATATACTTATAGCCGGAAATGATAAGAGTTGTAAAACACATTAAAGAATGGTTATCATCTAACTTCGAGATGAAAGATATGGGTGAAGCTGTATATATTCTTGGGGTTAAGATCTCAAGAAATCGTTCAAAGAATTTATTATCTCTTTCACATGAGTCATATATAAGAAAATTCTTGAACGCTTCCAAATACAGGCTTGCAAACCCATTGATACTCCTATCACGAAAACTGAAGCTTTGAGTCGTAGATTGTGTCCTGAAACTCCATAGGAAAAGGAAAATGAAGAAAGTTCCTTATGCAAATGCAGTTGGAATTTTAATGTACGCAATATTGTGTACAAGACCTGATATCTGTTTCGCTGTTGGAATGGTAAGTAGATACCAATCCAATCCAGGACTAGCACATTGGAAAGCAGTTAAAAGAATATTTAGGTATCTGAGAGGGACAGCTGATTACTCATTGTGTTATCAAGGAAATGATCTGTAACTGAGAGGCTATACTGATGCTGACTGGGGAGGAGATATAGATGAAAGAAAATCTACCTCCGGTTTTGTTTTCTTGCTAAACAATGGTGCCATTTCATGGAGCAGTAAGAAACAATCTTGTATAGCCTTATCCACAATTGAGGCTGAATTTGTGGCATTTTCATCAGCAGTACAAGAGGCTGTGTGGTTGAAAAGGTTCTTGGATCATTTGGGTATGTCAAATGAAGCTTCTGGTCCAGTATTAGTTAACTGTGATAGTGAAGCAGTGATAGCCTACACAAAAGACCCAAAATTCCATTGTAAAACGAAACATATAGATACCAAATATAACTTTGTGAAAGACATAATGCACGAGAAGAGGTAAACATGAAGTATATTTCTACGCAAGAAATGGTAGCAAATCCATTGACCAAGCCTGTTCCTAGAGATGTCTTTGTTAGACATGTAAAAACTCAGGGATTGCGTAGATGTTAATGTGCTTACATATTATGATATGTATTTTTCCCAAATAATGTTTACTAATGTTAATACTCATTGATGTTGTATTCAATACTTACATGTTATTATGTTGATACATGTTTAAACAAATATACTATTAGTTAGTATGAGAAGTATGTCGGACAAGTGAATGATTGGCCCTCTCACACGGGCTATCGCCTCCATTACTTTGTGTTAATGGGAGATGAGACAAATTTTTAAGCTAATTATCTGAGTGATAATTTAGAGAGCTCAAGCTTGAAAATTAAGTAATGTCGTTATGAGGTCACTTTCTCTGTGATATGACCTAATGTGAATAAGTTTGTTTCACCTTACTTGTCTTAATGTCAGTTATGAGTTAGACATTGTGTTTGTCTGAACTATAATCTGTACGGTATTTTATGAGACATGCGCTCCATGGGAAAGTAGAGAATACCGTAGCACATGTTTTCATACCACGTGTACATTTGCGGCTATTGAGGGTAATACAAGTAAAGATCTCAGTCTTGATATTGTGTGAGACTCTTGAGATTATTTCAATCTCATATTGTACCCTTTAGACTCTTGTCTGCTTCTTAAAACTTAGATTTGATGATTGTTATCTTGGAATGTTACTGAAAGATCATGAGAGATTCGATCTGAAAGGACATCTCTGGAAAAGCGAATTGAATCAAAGTTGAGAGATTCGAGAAAGGAGAAAGATCATTATATGAGTAATATCACATTAGCTTGTATTCACTGGTCGACCAATTATATTATTCTATGTGATCAAACATGATTGTGAATACAAAATAAATATTACATTCGAAAAGAGATCGAGAGAGATTTAATGTGATAAATGATCGAGGATACTGCATACAAAATCCACTATGGTTCTATCCATTTTTCGAGCTGCTATATATTCATAACAGATGTATAGCAAGTGAGCTCTCGAAATATGCTGGTCGCACGGCACAATTGCAAAGTATGAATTATTCTTGTAGAGATAATAAATATTGTTGATCTCATCATGTGTGAGTGGGAGATGTTGGAAATTAATTGTTGTTATTTATTTGGTGTTGTTAAATAACAACAATTAGTAATAATTTCATGTTGGAAATTATTAAGTTAATTATGTGTTGTTGTTAAATAACAACAATTAGTAATGATTTCATTACTAAGTAAACAACAAGAGTTGTTAATCAAATAATTAAGTAACAACAAGAGTTGTTAAGTGACAACAATTAGTAAAATGTTAAATGAGGAACATATGGTAAACCCATGATGGTAACATTTTTGGAAGGGTTAGAGAAAGTCATTATGCATCCAAATACATGTGATTACATAGTAATCAATGCATGTGATTAAATAGTAATCAAGGATTAATAGTAATCCATGCATGTGAGCTAATAGTGACTTGGTTTCCCTCCTATAAATAAGACCATTTGCTTATTGAGTTAAGCAATCAATTAAGTTTGATTAAGAGGTCTCTACAAGTTTAAATGTATGCAATTGTGTTGTGATTAACTTAGATTTATTTCAATTAGCATGTAAATAAATCTATGACTAGTAATACATGTATGGTTAGATCCTAAGATGACAAACATGTAAATATATTAGGAATTATGTTTCCTAACAACCGAGCATAACTTAAGAACTACGTCAAATAATAGGGACATCTAGCCTTGTTTATATACACACAAAGGAGGAAAGTGATTAACAAATTTTGTCAATATACTTCAATTCCATATAGTAGTTATTGAGTTTGATTCCTCACAGTAGCTTCAGTTAATAATAACTGATGTAATTATTAACCTTTGGTCCTGATTCTATTAATCTAAGGGTATTGTTCTATCAGTTTTGGGCTCTTATTCTCATTCTCTTTGGATCTAGTCAGTGATAATCCACCGAGCGAAAGTTAGTCTCTATAAAATGATAGGTACATTCGAATTCTCTTCTTCAAATTTAATGAATAATATATATATATATATATATATATATATATATATATATATAGTGATTTACTCATGCGAATATAAGACAAAATACCAAAATTTTATGAGGTAAAAAAATACAAAATAAAGTAACGATATCTTATCTTGTGTGCACATGAAAATTTTATATCAACATCCGCACCTCATGAAAATTTTATACCAACATCCGCACCGCATAACTAAATATAAATATTTTGATGTGTCGACTCTTGGCCAGTACTCAATATGACAAAGATAGCCGATGTGCTGTTACATACATGCATGCTGCATTTGTTGAAGTTTTTGCATTCATTGAGATATGGGTACAATAATTACCAACATGTATAGTAAGCACCACTAGCTGTCTAGATTCAATGCTTTGTATAATAAAAATACACGTCATATTATCATGGACTAATTGTATTACACACAAAATATAAAACATTCCCCCCATGTTACAAAGTTTATACATTCTAGTCCATGAATGCCTATAGGCCTTTAATATATAGTTCTGAAAGAGAAATGGGTATTTGATACCAAATAGAAAGGGGGAAAATATATACAAGAGTGGGGTGGCCCCAGACTCCATGGCTAAAACAATTCAAGAAAAATAAAGGATTGAAGAAAAATTTATGTTTGGCCCCATATTTTCTGCATTATTTTATTATAACTTATGAAAGTTTATGATTTATACAGTACAGTCCCCATTATTAGCCTTTGTAAATTTCCTAATTTTATGTTATAGCTTACTGGGGTCCCCAAGGGGTGTGGCTTGGTGGTGTAGGGTTCAGGATCTCACCTTGAGATTCTGGGTTCGAATCCAGGGGGTGCACTTCTTGTAAGAGCCTGGGATAGCCGGTAGTTTTACCTGCACCGCGGCCCAGAATGGGTGGTTTGGTAGTAGGGTTTCCATCGTTTCCAAAAAAAAAAAATAAATAAAAAAAAAAAAAATAAGTTATAGCTTACTGGTTAGTTTATCTATTATGTCCCCATCAAATCAAAACTTGATTATGTCACTGCAAATAAGTTAAATTTATGAATGACCTTATACATCAAATCTGTCATATGAATTGTTATATCTGTAGCTTATCAACAACTTTTCTAGTCATATTTTTTCACTTTCCATTTAGGGTATTGCTACAATACCCTTGGGTATCAGATACCCAAGGGTCTGTAGCATTAAAAAAAAAAAAAAAAAAAAAAAGAGTAACTGGTTGCAACAACCGGTTGCAACCAGTTACTCTAAAAAAAAAAAAATTAAAAATAAAATTTTATTATATAAATTATAAAATATTAATAAAAATAAAATTATAAAAATAATTTATTGTAAGTTTGTTAAAAATTTATTTTTAAAAAATAATGAAAAAATAAAATAATATAAAAAATTTATTTTTTTATAATACTGATAAAATAAAATAATATAAAAATATATTGCATAATTATTGGTAAAAGTTGCACGTTTAATGCTAGGGGTTGCATCTTCAACGGTCATAGTTGCAGGTGCGATTTTCGAGGCAGATGTAGTTGCATGTTATTGCTAAAGTTACAAGTCCAACGGTTTCATTTTGCATGTTTATTGCTAAAGGTTTCATCTTCGAAATATTGCATATTTATTGGTCAAAATCGCAAGTTTGATGGTTGAGGTTACATATTCAACGGTCATAGTTGCATGTGCGATTTTCGAGGTAGATGTAGTTGCATGTTATTGCTAAAGTTACAATTCCAACGGTCACATTTTGCATGTTTATTGCTAAATGTTTCATCTTCGAAATATTGCATATTTATTGGTCAAAGTTTCAAGTTTAATGGTGGAAGTTGCATATTCAACGGTCATAGTTGCATGTGCGATTTTCGAGGTAGATGTAGTTGCATGTTATTGCTAAAGTTACAAGTCCAACGGTCACATTTTGCATGTTTATTGCTAAAGGTTTCATCTTCGAAATATTGCATATTCATTGGTCAAAGTTGCAAGTTTGATGGTGGAGGTTGCATATTCAACGGTCATAGTTGCATGTGCGATTTTCGAGGTAGATGGAGTTGCATGTTATTGCTAAAGTTACAAGTCCAACGGTCACATTTTGCATGTTTATTGCTAAAGGTTTCATCTTCGAAATATTGCATATTCATTGGTCAAAGTTGCAAGTTTGATGGTGGAGGTTGCATATTCAACGGTCATAGTTGCAGGTTCGATTTTCGAGGCAGATGGAGTTGCATGTTATTGCTAAAGTTACAAGTCCAACGGTCACATTTTGCATGTTTATTGCTAAAGGTTTCATCTTCGAAATATTGCATATTTATTGGTCAAAGTTGCAAGTTTGATGGTGGAGGTTGCATATTCAACGGTCATAGTTGCAGGTTCGATTTTCGAGGCATATGGAGTTGCATGTTATTGTTAAAGTTACAAGTCCAACGGTCACATTTTGCATGTTTATTGCTAAAGGTTTCATCTTCGAAATATTGCATATTCATTGGTCAAAGTTGCAAGTTTGATGGTGGAGGTTGCATATTCAACAGTCATAGTTGCAGGTGCGATTTTCGAGGCAGATGGAGTTGCATGTTATTGCTAAAGTTACAAGTCCAACGGTCACATGTTGCATGTTTATTGCTAAAGGTTTCATCTTCGAAATATTGCATATTTATTGGTCAAAGTTGCATGTTTAATGGTCGAAGTTGCATATTCAACGCTCATAGTTGCAGGTGTGATTTTCGAGGCAGAAGCAATTGCTTGTTATTGCTAAAGTTTCATGTTCAATGGTCTCGTTTTGCATGTTTATTGCTAAAAGTTTCATCTTCCAAATTTGCATATTTATTGGTCAAAGTTGCATGTTTAATGGTCGAAGTTGCATATTCAACGCTCATAGTTGCAGGTGTGATTTTCAATTTTCCAATGGTCTCGTTTTGCATGTTTATTGCTAAAAGTTTCATCTTCCAAATTTGCATATTTATTGGTCAAAGTTGCATGTTTAATGGTCGAAGTTGCATATTCAACGCTCATAGTTGCAGGTGTGATTTTCAATTTTCCAATGGTCTCGTTTTGCATGTTTATTGCTAAAAGTTTCATCTTCCAAATTTGCATATTTATTGGTCAAAGTTGCATGTTTAATGGTCGAAGTTGCATATTCAACGCTCATAGTTACAAATTATTCACTTATCATGTTTATTATTTCGATTCGATCTCGAAGTCATATGAAATGTATTTATTATGAAAATTAATTTTTATTAGTTATTCGTGTATGATTCGTTTTATTATTTCTTTTATCAGTTATTGGTATTTTTCAATTAAGATTCCAGTAATTATGGATAATTACCTTTGAAAAAATAATATTTCGGATATTAACTAAAGTTAATGAGCATGGAGGAAAAATTTTAATTCTTTTTTTTATAAATAACTATTATTTCATATGAAAGGTAATTAGTATGAAAATGATTTTTTATTAATTATATAAGATGAGAATTTTTTAATTATAGTTTTTCGGATAATTACTAAAGTTAATGAACATATGTTAATGTTCACATATACTTATAATTTTCATTAATTACTTATGTTAATGTTGATATCTGTAACTGACCGAAATAACCGAAAAAATTGAAAAAAAAAAAAAGAAATATGATAAATTTTGAAAAATTAATCAATTATTTACTTATTTATTTATCTAAAGTATTAAATTTGGTTATAATTAATATTCTTTCGAATAATTACTAAAGTTAATGAGCATGAAGTAGAATTCTCTTAATGTTTTAGTTTTTATATAACAACTTAATATTTTTGTTAATCACACATTTATTTACTATGACTTAAGTTTCAAAGTTATTGGTTTTGTTACATGTTTAATAATTATTTATTTATGTCAATAATAAATTCGGTTATAATTACTAAAGTTAATGAGCATGAAGAACAATTTTTATATTTTGTTCATAAATTTTTATTAATTACCTAAGATGAGCATTTTTTTGAATGAGCAAAAGTTAATAATCTTGAAATCTACTTAAAATTTTCGTTAATTACATATGTTAATGAGCATGCAGATGAGTTTTATACTTTTTGTTTCCGCTTACAATTTGTATTCATTACGACAATTATTATTTCGATTCATTTATTAAAAGAAACGAATCAATCTCGATTTTGTCTTTAATTGTTATGAGTTTGAAGAAATGTATTCGTTTAATAAATGACTAATTACAATTGAAAAATAATATTTTTCAATTAAGATTCCAATAATTATGGCTAATTACCTTTGGAGAAATGTATGCATGTTTCATTATCATTATTTAATTTTTATATTTGAAGCATAAAATATTTATTGCATATTTTATGGTTGAAAGTTGCATCATTCAAGCTAAGGTAAATTGAAAATTTGTCATTAGCTTAATAAACAGTGGTACCTAACTATAACTAGAGCTTCGCTCTAAATTTGTTGGATAGAGCAAATTGTTTACGGAAGAACGTTACCCTTCATATATAATGCATGTCGTGTGAAGATCAACTAAGAACATACAAACTTTCTCATGACCTTCTTTGATTTCATCACTCTTTCTAGCTTCACTGGAGCACCCACACCACCGTTAGCAATTTCAGTCAAATTAGTCTCTATCCCACCATCTTTTGACGGGGATTCATTCTCCAACTCTACTTTTTATTGTAATAAAGACCTCGTAAATATTTATTGCATATTTTATGGTTGAAAGTTGCATCTCAATGGTGAAATTGCATAGTAATAGTGTCAAGTTAATATTTACATAGTCATGTAATCCATTCTAACATATCCTTAATCACATAATCCATTCTCCATTAGAAAAGATGATAGGAGCTTTACTGCCATTATTTTCATCACAGTAAGCTTGTTGCCCTCAATGGTGTCAAGTTTCATTTTATTGGTCATATCTAACTATTACTTTTTATTCAATATCATGTTTAATGCTTCGATTTCGATCACGTAGAACATTTTTTTAAAAAAAAGTTTCATTTTCTTACGTTCATTCATTCATAAACACTAACGTTTACTCTATCTGCCGCTCAACCAAACGGCATCTTACTCTCTAAAATATATTTCCTGCTCAGTATATTGACAAAATTATGCAACCCATGTCACATGAATTTCAATTATCAAGTGATGGTGACTCTGCAATTGGAATACAAAATGAAAAAGATGGCTACCCAATAAAGTAATCGGAACGTTTCCGATTCGGAACAGAACCGAATAGGTGGCCGGGTCTACTTGGTTGAATTGGCAGCGATTGTGCACTAACCACCATGAAGGCAAGAACTAGTTAGAATGAAATATGACAACCCGATCCACTCATCAAGCAAGTAATTTCGCCACTCACTTCCCTTTTGCTATATATTTGCATGTTCCATACATTCCAATTTCCAATTCATTGCCAATAAAAATACCATGGTTTTCTCAATTAAACTCCAAGGTAATCCGGTCGCATAAAGATCCAGTAACAAGGAAATTATCCAGCTAACACAGAAGAGTTATTCTCAAAAGAAATCTTGCCACAAACAAATCTTAAGAATTTTTCCATACAATTTACAAATGAAAAAATTCAAGAAGCGATGCCTATAAAGCTCAAAACTATTTCTCAAAGCTTGTTAATGTATCCATGTTCACCTTAAACATTCAATAAGAACCTCACTTGTCGATTTCCATTGCCAGGGCAGCTTTAGCCTTTGCTACTGCAGTCAATTTGGTCTTCACTTTCTTCCCTACTTGAAACCCACTAGCACCTTTCTTGCTTTTCTTGTCTTTCCCATCAACCTAAGCACATATATACCCAATAAATAACAACCAAAGGATTTTCTCTCTTTCTTTCTTTTTTTGTTACAAACTACTTAGTCTTGTAATATGCCATTAAATTTCTTTTAATTGATCATTAAAAAGTAATTGATCAGCTAAGCAGTTTTTTTGGGTTAAAAAACTACTTAATCTTGTAATATGCCGTTAAGCTTCTTTTAATTGATCATAAAGAAGCAATTGATCAGCTAAGCATTTAAGATTATTTCCAAAAGCTTAACTCAACTCAAACTAAGAAAACTAAATGCATAAATTGAACCAATTTTTTTTTTTGAACTTTTAAGTACCAAAAAAGCAAACCCAGAAAAAGAGAAAGTAACCTTCATCTTATTCTTCTTTGCATGAAGTTTTTTGGCTTTCTTTTCCTTCTCTTTCTTCTCTCCTAATTTGCCCAAATTAGATTTAAAAAAATAAATAAATAAATAACTATTATAATTGACGAGCAAAAACAAATAAATCATGAACACAGTAAACAGATAAAGATGTGAAACTGAACATACTTTGAAGCTCGAATTCATGCTGTCTTTTCCTACGAGCCAGATCATTTTTTTCGAAATTTTTTTCCCCTGTTCTGTATCGGACTCTGCTTCGTGATGAGAAGTGGGAACGCCAAAACCCTAAAGAACATATACTCTTCACCTTGCCCCAACAAAAAAAAATAATAATAATAATTACAAATAATAAAAAATAAAAAGTCAAATATAAGGACTGCATAGTAAATTACCCTTATTCTAAAACCCAAAATCCCCAAAACTCAAAATCCTGAATCAGTCAACCAAATTTACCCAGAAAAAAAAAATGATCAGAGGAAGAGTGTCGTCACTTCTCTCAGCTTCAATCCTCAAAACTACTATACTTGGTTCAATACCCACATTGAATCGTAGACCAGTTCCATTACAATCCCTACAAATCGGACAATGCCCTAATGATTTAAGCCCCAAGAAGCAAATTTCGAGTCAATTTTTTTGTGGGTGTGAGGACTTACAGTTTGTTGAGAAAGACCAGAAAATGAAGAGGTATTGGATCAGGTAAAAGAAAGACTGCAGGGAGAGGTCACAAAATTTGGGGAAAAATTTCTCTACTGTAAAAGAGAGATGTGAGAGTGAAAGAGATTTGAGAGAGTTGGAGAGAGAGAAAAGTTTTTATATTCAATATTCATTACCGATTTAACCGGTTATATTTTTTTTTTTACTTTATTTAATGACCGTTGGATCACTTACTAGTGATCCAACGGTGAAGAGCCCAGGGGTATCTCATACCCCTGGGTATGTTAGACGAACCCTTCCATTTATGATTACTATTGAGATATAAATGTGATTTTTTTTTTTTTTTTTTTTTTTAGGAATCATATTAACATCATTCTCAATCAAAGCCATTCTAACACGCGCACACAGTAGAAATTCACACCATTATGTGATGCACATATGGCAATGATCAAATCATTATGGACATCTGATAAGGATCAAGACCATGATGAAATCAACAAATGGTATGAATAAATACCCTTATGTCTGTTATGTGATGCATATATGTCTAGGAATAGTATGCACATGGCAAGAATCATAACCATTCTACTCATATAAATATAGAAAATGTATTTTATTATTTACTTTTATTATATTTTGTTCGCTTGCATAAAAAGGCCTTTCAGCCACATTAAATCAATAAGATTATTGTGTTTTTCAGAATTCTAGAATTTTAAGCAATAAGGCAAAGCTCAAAATAACATTATCAATAACTAAGACTCTTAACAAAAAAAAATCCAATCCGAGGACCAAAGAGAATCATCCCTAATTGAGAAATCATCCTAACATAAGGATATCCAAGAAAAAGTGAGATATAAGATTTCCATACAAGTTTGCAGCAAAGATGAAGAGGATGCGTTTAAAGTCTTCTGATTTCTTTCCAACCAAAGACTTCAATATATAATCATGAAAAGACAATCCTGGAAGTTAATTAATTTTCTATTGGTGCACAAGAGTTCCAGGATGCCCAATAAAAAAAAAAAAAAAAAAAAAAAAAAAAAAAAAAAAAACCTTGTGCCTATCTCAAGATGTGGTGCCCAAGAGTCGCCGGGAAGTCGGTTAATTTTCTCAATCAGAATAATGTTGAGACCAACTTTTTACCTATCGAAGAAAAATCGCACTTAATATTATTTTTTAAGGGAATGACTAACTTATATTTAACATAGTATGTGTAATGATCTGCATCACTGGTAATATTTTGCTCAATTTGCGCAGCAAATTGGCAGTAATTTCATGCATGAATGGTAGTCCATATAGACCTGGCCGCCGGTTCGGTTCCGGTTCGGAACCGAACCGAACCGGCCGGTTCACGGTTCCACAGTTAAGTGGAACCGGAACCGTAAACCGAACCGGAACCGAACCGGTCGGTTCCGGTTCGGTTTACGGTTCCCCTTCCGGTTTTTTTTTTTTTTTTTTAATAATAAATTTTAAAAAATAAAAAAAATTCTAATGTTTTTTCATACTATCACATCATTTTTATAGAATCCTTTTTTATAAAATTCTTTTAACATATAATCCTTTTTATAGTCAACTCTTGGCTAGTGCTTTCTTTATATAAGCGATGTGGGATATTTGTTACTTGGCTATTGTGTCCCACATCGCTTATATAAAGAAGCCAATAACCAAGAGTTGGTTATAAAAAGGATGTGGACATTCATGTTTTAGTATTACAATTTTAAACCTCATTAATTCATTATTATTAATTAAAAAAATTGAGATTTACTTGTGGAACCTTACGGTTCCAAGAAAATAACTTTTTTTTTTTTTTTTTACTTCCGGTTCCCGTTGGAACCGCTGGAACCGTTCGGTTCCAGCGGTTCCAACCGGTTCGGTCAGGGTAAGAACCCTAACCGAACCGGTTGGAACCGGAACCTTCAGGTTCCAACCGGTTCGGTTCCGGTTCCGAACCGGAACCTTGGCCGGGTCTAAGTCCATATATATCATAATCTGAATCATTTTAATGATTATATTTTGTACCTTAAAAATAAGCTAGCTAGTTTAATGATTATAGGGATCTTTTGTAAATATGTTAAGGAGATCGAGCAAAAGCCTATTGTGCCATGTCCACTCACTTTGATTAGAATATATATCTCTGGAAATTTTGAGGCTGAATTTGCTACACTACAAATGCGTATAAATGCATCATCTTCCGCCACCAACTAATAGTAAAAAATACTATTATTTTTTACTATGCTTAACCCCATTTCCCACACATTTAAATCCAGAATATTATCATGACATTATAAAGAAAATTATTTTTAATAGTGAAATTTTTCGCCACTAAAAATCACGTGTCACAAAAAGTATTAGTGGCGAAATAAATTTTCGCAAGATTTTAGTGGGGAAATAAAATTCGCCACTTATAGATTTCGTCATTAAAAGTAAAATTCGCCACTCATAAGTGATGTTTTAAACAGTTGTCTTTATGGGAATGACACTTTTTCCTACCCAGTTTTTGGGTTCGTTTATTTATGTACTCTTTACATTTTTCATAATACTCTCTCATGTCAAAATTTTTACAGAAAAACTAATCCAAATTACTCCCAGCCACAAAACTACTTCTACTATTTGATAAAATTTTGATGGAAAGGGAGTAACACAATATTATAAAAATTACGAAAGATAAAAACTATCCGGGGAGAATGTGTCAATCTCCTTCTTTTTTTTTTTTCACTTATACTATATCCCATTATTTTATAAATGAAAATTAAACATGATTGTTTTTCAAGTTGGTACAAATGAACTCAAAATATATGCATTGGACAATCCTCAACTCTTAAGTTAGTTTTTGGGTTGAATTAAGTTCATGAATTTCAATATGATACCAGAATCACACTCTTGCATGAGTGAGGCACATACTACCCACGTGATACGGATCAGGCTCACACTATTTACCCACAAGACACAGATAAGACAAAAGACCGACTTATATAAATGAGCTCAAAATATAAACATTAGATAACCCTCAACTCCGAACCTACATTTTGGGTTGAGTTAATCTCATGAATTTTAACGGAAAGTTCCATTTAATTACTAACTCTCCTATTCACGATAGTTAATTAATTGTGGTTGTATTTAGAGTCCAACAAATTATCATATTATTATTATTTTATTTTTTTAGTTCAGTGGAGAATCTTTAAAAAAAATATTATTTTTCCATTAAATTTGTTTTACTTAATTTCGTTTGATGCAACACGATAAACTATACTTATTTACTTTTTTAAAAAGTAATTATTATAATTCGATTGTGGTATCAAATAAAATAAAGAAGGATGTGTTAAAGGTTTAACTTTTTCTAGTCACACTTGAGGGAGCATCTTTGGAGAGATGAGATCTCAGAGATGTCTCAAAAAGTGTTCCCTGGCAAGGTCGAACAGAATTTTGTTAATTCTTGGTCCGCGAGTTAGTTAGTATATTGGGCTGCAGGCATAATCCAGTATAGGGAAGCAAGCTTTCAGATCCTCTATACGAAGTAGATGGGCTATCTACGACCAAAGGGTAATGAAAATCCCGGTTACGATAAGTAATTAAGATTTAGCCAAGTTTTCAAACATTCTCGTCTCCTTCGAATTTTAATTAATGATCAAATTTTGTATGATTAACACTCATGGGATATTTAGAGATTTGGAAGATCTATAATTAGCTAGTATTAGGATTAAAAAAAATTAAAATGAGAAACTATTAACTCTAACTTAATTTTTCAATTAGACATGTATTGATGATGGTTTTTCACTCCGAGAAAGTTGAAATACCGAGGAAGGGCGGAATGAGGTTTGCAATTGGCCAAAAGAGAATAATGAGGGTCCAAGGGCTTAGAAAAACTGGACAGAGGGCTCGACCCCATTATGCGGAGGAATTCTCCCGATGGAAGAATCTGTTGATGATGAAGAAAGTAGGGATACCGACCCGATCTAAAGAGGAAGTGTCAGTTTTGCAATATTTGAACATTTGCAGAAACCGACCAAAGGTGGCCTGTGCTACCGACCCGACCCAGTTGAGGAAGTTGGTGGAATATTACCAAGCGCCATTCACATATGTATGCCGACCCGAGGAGCGGAGTTGAGACCATTGGATTTTCTATACTTGAAAGTATATGATGTATGACATACTGGAAAGTTTGAGCTTCTAGAAGATTGATGTGACGGAAGTAATTCAACGACTCTCCTTGGGAAGAGACTCTGCCAGATGGAACAGCACTGGAGTGGTTGAACCGCTGGTTGTCACATCAACAAAGTGTGCAGCAGTAGATAAAAGATTCAACTGATGGGTTTTTGCTGACAGGGGTAGTTGAGTAAGGTGCCAGAATGACAGTTTATTGAGTAGTTGGGGAAAATGAGTATGGGACAATGATGACAAAGTGACATAAACTGACGTCATGGGTTGATAGAATAATGAATTTCGAAGCCAACATAAAAGGGTTGAAGCTGCAGATTCAAGGATTAGAAAATTTCACCTCTCACAACTTAAAGAGAAACCAAGAGCCAAGAGACTAGTGATAGAGAGACAGAAGCCGGTCGGTTCCCGATCATTTGAGAGAATTGTGATCGGTAAAATCACACACGTAACGCAAGCCCACGTATCGCTCAAGTAGTATAAAAATATCGATCCCACGGGGACTTAATTTCTATTATTGTTATTAATTATTGATTCTATTTATTTACAGGTATCTAATTAGGGTGAGAAGAGAATGATTGATTGATTGGTTGGTTGAATGTGGATTTGCTAAATAAATAAATACACAAAAGAAAATACTAAGGAAACTAAACAAAAGACATAAATATCAAGGGTTGTGATTCCACACAATATTATTCTAATGATGAATCGATTATCTTATATATGTGAAATAAATTAGTTTGCTAACCTGGAACACGAAGATATGTAAAAGCCTATGTCGATCGTCATATGCAAACACCCAAACCCAATTAATCATATGTCTATGTTAACCAAGTTACCTGAATTCATTAAGATTAAGTTCCAATTGTGGCTACCCCTTCCCTACAGATATATGTCTATCCTGTAAGGAAATCTACCTAAGGATCATTTTCCCCAAGGTGAAATCGTGAGCTATTGAATCTAAGGATGAAACCTAAAATCCATTCGTCAAGTTCATTTTAAGTTTACCCCATCAATCTTATTAGTGGCAAATTAATAAGAAGCATTGAGCTTAAGATTCAATTAACAAGCCTAAAGTATTATCCATAATATAAAGAAAATCAATTATTAAGCTTAAGAATATTGTGCTTCATCACTTCCCTAGAATAAAAATAAAATGCTGAGGGTTAGGGAATCCACCTTTAATATTTCAAATGTAGAAATAATATAGAAATTTTCAGTGTTACCCATTTAAGTCAAACCAGCCATAAAGGCGGTGTTATTATTTGTCCATAAACCAGCCATATAAACGGTAATCATCTGTCACCTAAAGACCGACCATATAGGCGGTGTCACATTATGTCAAATAAATAAAACCAGTTATTAAGGGGGTATCAACTTTAATCCATATTATTAAATTATAATTTCCATATTATAAATTAAGTGAGACTAATCTACCTTATCATATTAAAGATTTTACCATTTCCCCACTGGAAATTAACTACTAAACATAGAAGAAAGTAAAAATAAAAAACTATTATTACTAAAAATAAAAATAAAAATACATTACAAAATTACTAAATAAAACACAAAAGGTACAATCTTTAATTCCTTATTAAGAAATCAAGGAAAATAACAAATTTAAAAATGAAATGGCTTGGTATTTATAGGCACAATTTTACCTCCACCAATTTCTCCATAAATTTCTCCACAAAAAATGACACCAAACATGGCACAACACATGCCAGCAAATCCTCCACCAAATCCTCCACCAAGTTTGACAATTGTAAGTTGTCATTTTCCATTTTTTTTGTTTTTGATAATGACTTTAATAATTTCACATAACATATTTTGGATTTCTCATCAATTTCGGTCTTGAAGACTTCCGAATTCGAAATTCTTATGAACGTCAAAGTTGTAGATCTTTGAGTTTGCTTTATTCTGGAACTTGAATCACCTCAATACAATATCGGAGTAAATAATTATGTCCAAAATACGAAAATTGTACAATGTTAAAATTTTCTAAATTGTACTTCGTTAGAACGCCATTTCAAGTTTCTAACCTCTAAAATCTAAATGTCAAGTCCAGTTCTTACCCTTATTTGTTCCACATTTCGTCCTGATTGATTCCATTGAGTCCCGATTTTATTTTATCTGTAAAATAAACTAAAACACATCAAAATATTCATAGAACCCCAGAAACTATACAAAATATAAAATAAAAGGGATGGTAAATAGTGATATATTTTCCGCTCGTCAAATTGTATCAGGTTTATCATAAGATCCGAAGTGTTCTAATTGTAATCTTGTTTTCTTTTCCCACATGTAGCTCGGGTCGATATTGACCCTGAGCAGGTAATAAAATACCCTATTTACTCCCGTTGACGTGGGTTGGAGCCATTCTCCGCCAAACCACGCAAATCTATGTCTATGATTTTCTTGTCTGCTTGCGAAGTTTTTTTTGGATCCCTACTAACCAAATAAATTCCTCATTGAGAAAGGTTTGTTCGAGGGGTTGATTTCCCAAATTACCCTAGGAACGAAAAACTATCTTCAACAGTTGGTGCCGTCTGTAGGGAGCAATACAAAAAGCAGAAAACACACTAAGACAATGGTAGAAGACGGAAAACATAGATCTTTAATGACTTCGTCGGCAGAGTGGAAAGAAAAATGAAAGAAAACCTACGATTGAAAATAGAGAATGCACGAAAAGAAAGATAGGTGACGCGTGCCTTTATAAAAACCATGATAGAGAGGATTGAGAAGTTGAAGAAGGAAACAAGAGAGCAAGTGCAGGTAGGCCCCAGTGGAACGAGAGAAGAAATTGCCAGTGGAAATATGATAGCTGGTGTGGAAGAGGATCTAAAAACTAAGAGAATAAACATTTATAAAGTCAGGTCAGTTGTTGTGGCTAGTGTCGCATATGTAGAAGAGTCACGAGAGGATGAATATGATAGGCAAACCCCAGAAACGTCTAGTAACAACCTTTGTTTTTAAAAAAAATGAATTAGGGCAATATCCGGAGTGGGGGCGTAAAGCTACCAGGAGTAGAATATACCACGCTCGGAGAAGCGAGAATGAGGAATCTCTTGGTCGAGGGAAGGAGAACACTGAAAGCTAAATGAAGGATTGATTTTGGAAAATATGAAGAAATTATAGGAAAGCACCCGGGGAGGTGTTCGAGGTGACCAAGATATGACGACGGTGTCATATTTCACCAAATAAGTATTGGGGATGTTCCCAATGATATTCACCATGCCCACGATGGACGTCAAATGAACAAGTAGAAGCAGCAAACACAGTCATTAAGAATAATCTAAAGGCAAGGCTGAGATCATGTAAGGATTTATGAGTTGGAGAACTGCCAAAAGTCTTATGGGCATATCGGACAACTTATAAAGACTCCCCAGAGGAAACCTCATTCTCATTAGCTTGCGGATGTGAAGTAGTGATTCCAGCATAGATCGAGATGATGACCCATCAGGTCCAGCATTTTGAGGAATGGCATAATAAATGCCTTTTCAAGCACTGTTTTGATTTGTTTGGGGAGAAAATACAGAAGTCAACTCTCAGAATAGCAGCATATCGGCAAATGATGGCTCGTTTTTATAATAAGAGGGCCCTAGTACGAACCTTTCGTGCTGGAGACTTGGTCCCGAGATGGATCATCCTGAACATAAGAAAGCCTGAAGAAGGCTATCTATGAGCCAAATGAGGAGGATCTTATAGGGTTTCTGAGGTCATCAAGTTAGGTGCCTATCACCTAGAACTGATAGAAAACACCCGACTCAAGAAGCTTTAGAATGCAGAAATGTTGAGAAGGTATTTTCAATAGAGTCACTCTTAAAATGACCCTCAAAGAGTTGTAAGAAGGGTCGTTTATCCTAAGAATATAGATAAGACCTTCCCTTTACAAATAAAAACTTGTTCATATACACTTTTTTAGTATTTGAATGGGAAAGACTTGTTCAATTTCTTTTGAAATACTCATGATCGGAAGACAACAAATGGTGCAAAGAATGTGGGAAAAGTACGCACCCCTGTGGCACGCCAATACCTGGTGTCATTATCAAACCGCCAGGGTAGGACGTTAATACCCAATTGCTTGCATCTTTGGGGAATAAAGCAAAAATTCATGCACGATGTTTGGCTCCTCGGGGTAACCATAGCACGTTCGGCGAGAGAGCCAGCGTGGCCTCAGGATATGTCTAACAAGGGGAAGGGAAATGCCCCATGTGGCGTTAGCCATCCTACTCCGGATCCGTCGAAGCATATAATAGGAAAGACAAAGAGGTCTTTGAGTTGTTTTTAGATACGGGGTTTGCATAGCATGAGGAAAACCCCCATGGTGTTGGTCGCCCCTTGATCCATAGCTCGATTCGTCGAGACTTTGGATTGTAAAGTTTTAAATTTGTGTTTTGTGAGTGTATTGTACACTAATGGGTCCGTCTCGTCAATACAAATGTAAATATTTTCCCGATACCATGGTTTTGTATGCCAAAGTAGTGCGATATGGTTAATGGAAATTTATTTATACCGGTAAAACTTATTTGATAAGAAAAAAATTTGAGCGAAAGTGCATACCAATAGATGTCAAAGCAGTGAGGTAGTGCATAAGTACCTTGGGTATGTTCGTTACGAATATTACCTTGAATACGCCTCATCCAATAGATGTCAAAGTAGTGATGATAGGAAACGGTTCAGAACCTATTTCTAAGAGTCACATTGGATGTGATTGATAATTGTTATCTACTTTCAAATATATTTGGGCACAATGTGCCAAAATTGTGTGTTCAAATATGTTTGTGAGGTTTACTTCATGCATAAAATTTAATTTAATTATTAAATACTCATATTTTGTTTTGGGATTATCAATTTATGTAAAATAGTGGGAGGGCATCCTGTTGAGTTCTAATATATGTCCCAAGATCAACAAATCAAGCAAGAAAACGCATGAATACACAACATAGGAGGTGCGGAATATACTCACAATGGTCGGTTTTGATGCGAAGAAGACAAGTTGCATTTTTGCTTCCTCCAAGCTCACGGCAACAGCTCTCTAAGGCAGTGGGCTGCTCGGTTTGGACTGGTTTGGTTCCTCCAAGAATCGGCCATTGATGAACACCATGGAAGCTCCAAGCTTCAAGCTCCAAAAATGAATTCCAAGCTCACAAATTCGTTTCCCTATCACCTATATATCACTAATGGTGTGCTAGCACTAAGTCTTCTTCAATTTTGCTTCTAAAAAATCGGTGAAACCAGAAATTTTAAGCAAAAATCGGCAGTGAAGCCGTGAAGAAGAGGAGAGGAAAAGAGAGGGAAATGAGAGATCGTGTCTTGCATGTGAGAGGAGAAAAGATTTAATATATATATTTATTTCATTTACCAAGTAAATTAAATAAAACATATATATTACTTTTATTCAAAAGTCAAAAAATAAAAGCAATAAAGTTCATCATTTCTACTTTTTACTTAAGTCACATCACATCACTTAATAAAGTGACATGTTGTCAAGTCACATCACTCAAAGTGACAATTGATTTGACAATTGACGCGACTAACGATTTGATGCTTGATGCGACTTGCGTACCGCACTCGAATTCGAAATGCGAATGCGCTCGCAATCACTCTCGGGCTCGGGTTCGCTAATTCCAAATTAACGATTTTTCCTCGCGTCGTAATTAAATGATTACGCCTAGCGAAATCACAATTCACGTCGCTAACGAATTAATTCTAAATAATTCGTTCGCCCGAATTAAAATCCAATTTTAATTTCGCGTTGAAATCCAATTTCTAATAATATATCAAATATATTATTTTATCGATTAATTCCAAATAATCGTTCTCTCTCTTTAAACGATATTTTATCCGAGATAAAATATCTCCGTAATTAATCCCAGATTAATTTTCTCTCTCTAGAAATTAATCTTCTCTCTTTACTAATTATCCCAGATTAATCAAAGTGCGAGTTATACATCATCGGTGAATCTTCAGGAAGCGACCCATGAGATCTCCGGATATGTTGGCAGTAAATACGGTCGTCGGATTATCCGAACACGTAAGTACCTCGTACTACGTTTATACCGATTTACAAGACAAGGTTGGCTTCTAGCAAAGTGCCATGCCTACCCAATTCTCCAGAAATATTCTTACAGGAATATATAGATCTATATCAAGCGTAGTATACCGTAGTATTGCGTATATCAGCCCAGTATCGGATAGTCACGTGCTAGGGCTGGGCTGGATAAGTGTCTGCCCCGTCCGAAGCACATGTCGGATGTCTGGTAACTAGTCTCTATAATCGGATATACATGACCTTGTCATAATATCTCGATGGCCGGCCAGCACTTAAGAGCACTAATACTGTATCCTGCGTGACATCATCTTCACTATAACTGAAGTGATACTTCCGTCTCGACATCACACCCAATACACTACGACTCTCTGATAAACCCAGAAGTGGTGTACGCAGAGCCGGTTAAAGCCCTGTACCACCAAGACCAAAGTCTACCGATTATCGCAAGTATTAGCGATGCAAGTCTCAGGTTAAGACTATACACACCTACCTTGATTTCGGCCTCCCATAGACACATAGTAATAATACCAATGGGATTCCGAGGGGTCTATCCAGAGCGAAGCTGTTTCCCGTACCATCGGTGAAACACGACCTCCTATCGCACTTGCATAAGTATCCAATACTTAAATATATGAGAACTATGCCGGTGTGCCCTCACAACGCGCACAAGTGGAATACTAGCCTATTCCGCATTATCGATGTCCTGTCTCGATAATACTCCGGCTAGGGATATTTAATGATTAATCCTTCGTGGACTGATACTGTCTCATATCATCTCAATCCAGGAACTAATCATATGGACCTCTCTTCATTTATACATATATGGTGATCTAATCACAAATGATGAGAGTGCAATTTCCTTGTCACATAGTTAATTTGTACAACAACACCGTGATCTGTACAAATAGTGACGATATGGGTCATATTATCCAACAATCTCCCACTTGGCACATAGCCAGTCACTCGAGTGTCTAACACCCGAACTATGTACGGTTCGCTCAAATTGCTGAGGAAAGGGTTTCGTCAGCGGATTTGCGTAATTATCTTTTGACGCGATTTATACGATCATCACATCGCCACGATGTATGATCCGAACGAATCAGATAAATATAGAAGTATATATCTTGATCGTCGATGAGACCATTAATTCTTTAGCCTATGCTGATGCCTAGCTCAGCTGCTAACAGAACTATATCTAATCTAATTAGATTTATTATCGATCTAAATGGCTTCTATTGCTGCCTCAGTTGCAGCAATAATCCGCATTTGTTGTTAATTCGGCAACAGTTATCTTGCTCGGAATATTTCCAGCTTACTGTCCCGTTATTCAAACTTTATAGTACCGCAGTATTTACCGGTTTGGAAACTTGCAGCAGTGATCCTAGTCACTTCAAGTTCTCCATCTCCATAGTTTAAGACAACATCTTTAGTTCTCTAAGATACTAATAGATGTCCTTAACTTCAATCCAATGACTATCACTTGGATTGTCCCGATTGTGACTCCATATGCTCAAAGCGTATGAGACACCAATACAAGTACATTTTAAATGTACAATTTCCAGAGAGTGTTAACAACTCCAAATCTATCCCTGTAGATCTTTATTCCTTGAATAAAGGTTGTTACTCCCCAGAATTCCATGGAGAATTTCTTATGAAAGCCAAGCTTTCACCGATTGTTTTATGGGAATTTCATTATCAGTGCTCTCCCACTAACCTCCTTATATACACAAGAATTATTTCGTTTTGAGTCAAATCATAAACCATTATGATTATATCAAAACGTCAGTTCCAAGAACCTTATGCTTGTTTCAATCCAAACATGGATCGAATAACCTGCAAACCTTGTTTGTCGGTTATACAAAATCGTCAGGATGTTGTAAGCATCCTCCAAAAGGTTTCCTTTTCAGGAAAGCGATTTTGATCTGCAACTGACACATTTCATAAATGAAATATGCAGTTATCAACAAGCATCTTCAAAATGGATTTACCATGGCAACAGGTAAGAGGTTGAACCGTTATTAACACAATGTTGATAACGATACCTTTCCGTCAAAAGCCCGGCTTTGTACGTTGGTATGTTGCCATTCATGTATGTCTTCCTTGAAGACGTTTAATGTACCAATAGGCACAATGCCTTGTGGTACAACAACTAGTATCCAAAATAGTTGTTATACATGGAATCCATTTCGGATTCATGGCACTTTGCCATAATAGGGAGTCGATACCTTGTATCACTTCCTCAAAACGTAGTCGACGGATATACCTTCATAAGATTGACATCTTTATGAGGTTAGATCAGAAACCCATACCCTAGGTCATTTTCTGACTCTCTCTGATCTACGCGGTTCTTGTGTACTCGAAGATTAATGGTATAGATTCATCATAGATGAACTATTCGTGTTCCATTAAGGACTTCGTGCCTTGAACAGTATTACTCTGATTTTCATCGAGTATCACTATCCTCCCACTGACCACTGCATATCGGTATTCCTCTCAGGAAAAACCGCATGGTGAGCAACAATCACATTGTTCTCATGTGAGATTTATAAGTACTATACTTATGGTTTCCCTTAGGATAACCTATATTGGCACTTATCAAATTTGGGTCCTTAGTTTGGTATTATCCAAACATATGCCTAGCATCCCAAATAGTCAGGAATGAGAAACCCGATTTCTTTCCCGTTCATATCTAATATGTAATCTGTCAAACAGATTATTATGGAACTTTATTCTAAATAAGTTATTGCACTGTTAAAACTTATCCGTTGAAGGAAATAGTAGCTCAGAGCGACTCATGATTAGCCTTATCATGTCTAACATGATTCGGTTAATCCGTTCGGACACACCGTCACTTTGACGTGTTCCGGGAGGAGTCCTCATTTGAAAGAATACTATACTCTTTCAAGTATATAAGAAACTTATTGTTTAAGTATTTTCCATTACGGTCTTACCGTGACGGTATAATACTATAGCCGATCTGTTTGTCTATTTCGTGTCGAAACTCTAAAAAGTTTCTGATTTGTGTTCTTCAAAAGAAACACATAACCATAACGTGATGCCACATCCGTTAAGGTCACGAAATATTCATGTTCACATCTAGCCTAGCTAGATATGGGCCCACAAACTTCACCATGAATAGGGCTAACAGATCGGTGGCCCTTTTACTATTACCAAGTAAATAGTATTTTAGGTACTTTACCTAATAAACTGATTCGCAGACCTTATTTGAATAGTCAAATCAGTCCAAGTACCCACTCTTCAAAAGTGTGGATATACGAGTCTCGTTAAATTGTGTCCTAGACAACAATGCCACAAATAAGTCTCTATTGATCAAATCAATTTGAGCTATTTATTTGTCATTTTATATGTTTGAGATTTTATTTATATTCAAAATATAAATTCTGTTATTTACATCTAATGTATTTATCTCAGTATCATTTTATATAATAAAACACTTAGTGTTCTATAATATAAAGGTTTATCAGCAATGGATTAAACACTGATATAGAGATAATGTCTCTAGTCAAACTAGTTACATTATAACAGTTCCTAATTTAAGTACACACCCGAAGGGTAGTTCCTAAACTTAGGTATCTACGGTCGAAACAGCGACTTTCGTCCCGTTTCCGATTCGCAGAGCAATCTTAGCTTGAAGTCAGTATCCTGCTCAAAGCAGATTCTGAACATCAATACATATATTTTATGTACCACACTAAGTATTTAAAATCTAATTTCAATACTAGCTGTGAACATAACTAAGACAAACATTTTTAAAGTAAGAGCCTTGCCCTTTCTTTAATTCCTTCGTGTCTGCCATATCCAAATGGTAGTCACTTTGGGATATTTCAATTATCCTTTTCAATATTTCAGAAACCTTAGGCCAAGCCTTGGGTTTTTAGAATATCGAAACGATGTGCTCCTCGTGCTACATGCCCAATTGCAAACTTTGACTTTATCTGAATAGTCAATTAATTCTCCAAGAATTATAAATTGCAATTTTAATACTTCTTAAATCTAAAATTAGATTTATGACAAGTATATTAAATTAAGCATTAAAGTCATCATCACATAAATCTTCCAAAGACTTTATGCTCTACTATTTTGCTTAATTTTGGGCTTAAGGTATAATAAGTTATTTTATCAAATAAGTAACCTATTATTTATTCCCAATTTAAAATTAAATCATTTAAAATATTTTAATCCCAGATATATTTTAAATATCCAACTTTTCAATTTATCTTGATTACAATAGTCAACTATTTAATCAACGATTAGTGGTACTATATATATTATAATGATTATAATAGTCCAACTATATAATCAAATATAATCCAAATTAATTAACCTCAATTACATTGATTATTATAATCCAATTATAAAATCAACTGTAAACTGAAATTAATTAATTCAAATATATTGATTGATATAATCCAATATATATAATCAAGTATAATACAGTCCAACTGTTTATTAAAACAACAATTTAAATATTAGTCCAACTAACATTTAATCTAATGACGAAATAATTTAAATGAGCGCGTATGGCGAGTAATTGAACGAGTATTGCAAATTCAATTCTTGCCTCCCATTATTTTTCGTCGAGCCTCTAACCCTCTGTCGAGTACTCGGGAAACCATGTTTCCTAGTGGGCTAGGATCCCGTTAAATATCACACAATCTTGACTTTGGCCAACAAATTGTATGATAATTAACTAGGTAGATCTCGAAGATCAATTGGATCTTATCCAACTCCTAGATCCAGTAGGTGGACATCCAAGTCCAAACATATATCTTATATATGCCTATACATCGAATGTATAACCTAACCTTTTTCCTCTGAATCAACTAAGCCTTGGCTTTGGCACAACAAACTTAGTGATCCCAGTCAAGTGTGACCCATTGACCATGGAAAGCTTCGTAATCAATGTCGATGGACAAGAAGTGGTCTTGACTTTGGCCAACAAACCACAACTTGGACAAGACACCGATATGGAACAAAGCTCTCGTGATTCAAACACATCTTCGACGGACAAAGGGCCTTGACTTTGGCCAACAACCAATGCCAATCTCGGATCTTGAGTAAGAATCACTCAATGGAAGGAAAAACACTTGATATTGAACGAGGGTTTTTCGCGTGCAATTGGCTACCAATTTATTATCTTTGTTAAGGTCTCATCATCATACACCCTTAAACATGCATTCTAAACACATAATAAAGCGCATATGATAAAAAAAAAATATAATGATATGCAGATGGATACTTTACATTGATCCTAGATCAAATCTCTCATTTTCTCTCTCCAAAGCTAGCACATGTATTACTTCTACCCGTTACACTACACTTCTAAAGAAACCTCATTTACATTGAGGGGAATAGGTGAGAAGAGAATACAAAGAAATAGGAGATAAGGCTGGACATGCAGGTCCAATTAATAAATCAAATTTATTACAACAATTTCTAAAATTGCCCCACCCGACTAATATCCATCCGATATACATTATTCATGCATCGCAACCATGTATTCATACAAGCATGTTATCAATCAATCAATCAAATTAATTAATCTAATAATTAGTGATCATCCAATGTTCAAACAAAGATTTGATTTGTTCGAGTCAAACTCGTATTGCAAACACGTACTCAAAGTACGATTTCTACGAATTAAATTAAACATTAATTAAATCCAATTTAATACGCATTAATTCTAATTCATTATTTAATTCCAAATTAAATATTACACTTTATAAAATAAACCTTTACGACTTAAATTCCAAATTTAATCGTTACGGGTCTCAAAGCCCGATTAATATCCAATATTAATTTAATTAAAGTCGAATGGGCTTTTAATTAATTTCTACAAGGCGTGGACTTTTGGTCAACTCGGGTCAAACCCGCAACCAAAGTCCAATCCGGGAGTTACCCCATAAGCCTTTAAATTAATTTTGGCCCATTAGGCCCAATTAAATTTTAAAGGTTCATTAAGTCATAATTGGACTTTATGGATGCGGTTTTGGGCCCAATTGGATCCAACCAAATTGGCCTAAACCTAACTTGGTACAACCAAGCCCAAAAGCCCAATTACAACCTATAAGGCCCAATTTCCAAAATAAGCCCAATTAATTAACTTATAAAATTCCAAATTCCATAATTAATTAACCTAAGTGTAATACACAATTAATTATCCAATTAACATTTCTAAAACATCAATTAGCCTAATTAATCATGCACTTTAACAACCAAATAGTGTCCAACACAATTCAATTAAAATCAAACCCAATTTACATGCTTTTGTTCTCGGTAATTAGGGGTTTTTCAATCCGATTCGGTTTCAATCCAATTGAATCCATAATCATCATTTCCCAAATCAATTAAACTCATCTAATGAATCAAAATACAAAAAACACAATGAATTTCATATCCAATTGAATTCGGCCAAGCCTACTTTAATTTGGGAAAATTGTTCCAAATCAAAATTCAATCCAATCAAACTTCAATTCAACATTACCCAATTGTTTTAAGTCATCCAATGATCAAACAAACAAAATTACCAAGAAATTTAGGGTTCTCAATTTTCGGCCAACATAAGCAATTTGGGGAAAATTGTTCCAAACATTTTCAACAAATTGATCCAATCAATCATCAATTAAACATACTTTAAGCATTCTAAATCATCCAATTTCATCAAACATGCTCAAAATCAAGTTTACCCAAATTTATCACTTTATGCCAACATAAAAAATTGGGGAAATTTGTTCCAAACACAATTTCAACAAATTGATCCAATCAATCTTAAATTAAACATACTTTAAGCATTCTCATTCATCCAATTTCACAAAATATGCTTAAAATAAAGTTTACCCAAATTTTTCACTTTATGCCACATAACAAATTGGGGAAATTTGTTCCAAACACAATTTCTTCAAATTGATCCAATCAATCATTAATTCCAACTCATTTAAGCATACTATAACAACAATTTCATCAAAACATGCCCAAATTCGTTTTACCCAATTTGTCATGCCCAAAATTTGGGGAAAATTGAATCCAATCCAATTTCATGAAATTGATCATGCACAACTTCAATTCATCAACATACAAGCATACTTAATCATCCAATTTAACCAAATCATGCTTCAATTGATTATCCCCAATTTTAACCCTAACTTTTTTCATGCTTGATAATAGCTCAAGATACCATTGTTGAGTTCTAATATATGTCCCAAGATCAACAAATCACGCAAGAAAACGCATGAATACACAACATAGGAGGTGCGGAATATACTCACAATGGTCGGTTTTGATGCGAAGAAGACAAGTTGCGTTTTTGCTTCCTCCAAGCTCACGGTAACAGCTCTCCAAGGCAGTGGGCTGCTCGGTTTGGACTGGTTTGGTTCCTCCAAGAATCGGCCATTGATGAACACCATGGAAGCTCCAAGCTTCAAGCTCCAAAAATGAATTCCAAGCTCACAAATTCGTTTCCCTATCACCTATATATCACTCATGGTGTGCTAGAACTAAGCCTTCTTCAATTTTGCTTCTAAAAAATCGGTGAAACCAGAAACTTTTTAAGCAAAAATCGGCAGTGAAGCCGTGAAGAAGAGGAGAGGAAAAGAGAGGGAAATGAGAGATCGTGTCTTGCATGTGAGAGAGAAAATATTTAATATATATATTTATTTCATTTACCAAGTAAATTAAATAAAATATATATATTACTTTTATTCAAAAGTCAAAAAAATAAAAGCAATAAAGCTTTCATCATTTCTACTTTTTACTTTAAGTCACATCACATCACTTTAATAAAGTGACATGTTGTCAAGTCACATCACTCAAAGTGACAATTGATTTGACAATTGACGCGACTAACGATTTGACGCTTGATGCGACTTGCGTACCGCACTCGAATTCGAAATGCGAATGCGCTCGCAATCACTCTCGGGCTCGGGTTCGCTAATTCCAAATTAACGATTTTTCCGTCGCGTCGTAATTAAATGATTAAGCCTAGCGAAATCACAATTCACGTCGCTAACGAATTAATTCTAAATTAATTCGTTCGCCCGAATTAAAATCCAATTTTAATTTCGCGTCGAAATCCAATTTCTAATAATATATCAAATATATTATTTTATCGATTAATTCCAAATTAATCGTTCTCTCTCTTTAAACGATATTTTATCCGAGATAAAATATCTCCGTAATTAATCCCAGATTAATTTTCTCTCTCTAGAAATTAATCTTCTCTCTTTACTAATTAATCCCAGATTAATCAAAGTGCGAGTTATACATCATCGGTGAATCTTCAGGAAGCGACCCATGAGATCTCCGGATATGTTGGCAGTAAATACGGTCGTCGGATTATCCGAACACGTAAGTACCTCGTACTACGTTTATACCGATTTACAAGACAAGGTTGGCTTCTAGCAAAGTGCCATGCCTACCCAATTCTCCAGAAATATTCTTACAGGAATATATAGATCTATATCAAGCGTAGTATACCGTAGTATTGCGTATATCAGCCCAGTATCGGATAGTCACGTGCTAGGGCTGGGCTGGATAAGTGTCTGCCCCGTCCGAAGCACATGTCGGATGTCTGGTAACTAGTCTCTATAATCGGATATACATGACCTTGTCATAATATCTCGATGGCCGGCCAGCACTTAAGAGCACTAATACTGTATCCTGCGTGACATCATCTTCACTATAACTGAAGTGATACTTCCGTCTCGACATCACACCCAATACACTACGACTCTCTGATAAACCCAGAAGTGGTGTACGCAGAGCCGGTTAAAGCCCTGTACCACCAAGACCAAAGTCTACCGATTATCGCAAGTATTAGCGATGCAAGTCTCAGGTTAAGACTATACACACCTACCTTGATTTCGGCCTCCCATAGACACATAGTAATAATACCAATGGGATTCCGAGGGGTCTATCCAGAGCGAAGCTGTTTCCCGTACCATCGGTGAAACACGACCTCCTATCGCACTTGCATAAGTATCCAATACTTAATATATGAGAACTATGCCGGTGTGCCCTCACAACGCGCACAAGTGCAATACTAGCCTATTCCGCATTATCGATGTCCTGTCTCGATAATACTCCGGCTAGGGATATTTAATGATTAATCCTTCGTGGACTGATACTGTCTCATATCATCTCAATCCAGGAACTAATCATATGGACCTCTCTTCATTTATACATATATGGTGATCTAACCACAAATGATGAGAGTGCAATTTCCTTGTCACATAGTTAATTTGTACAACAACACCGTGATCTGTACAAATAGTGACGCTATGGGTCATATTATCCAACAATCCTTATATTAAAATTCCATGATATGTTGGATTTTTTTTGATATTGATGAAATTACTCTTGTCTGCTAATTCATGTTTCTTTTGTTAAGTTTGTGATGGCAGCTACTACTTCTAATCCTTTTTCACGTGTCTTAGACGTGAACAAATTGACTAGTCCTGAGAAATGTAGTGAATGAGAATTGGATCTTAAGATTGTCTTGAGGTATGAGAAGTTAGGTTATGTGCTGGATAATCCAGTACCTTTGGATATTTCTCCAGATTCTACACTTGAAGAGTGGGAGACATTTCATAAATGGAAGGATGATGGTTTGAGAGTCAGATCACTCATTGTTTGTGCTATGTCTCATGATCTGACAAGGCAGTATGTTGATATGCCTGACTTCTATAGCATTATAACTCAGCTTCGGGAGCTATTTGTGAACCAAGAGCAGACCCTGGTGTATAGAATCTCCGTAGAATTGTTCCACGCTCGGTTGGCTGATGGTACGCCAGTGAGTACACATGTCCTGCACATGATGGATCTCATCGAATAGCTTCGGAGGTTTAACTTCCGCCTGAATGAGACTTTGGGCAGGAATTTGATCCTTGGCACACTCCCACCATCATATTCCCAGTTCATTATGAACTTCAACATGCATGGCATTCGTTGTTCCAACAGTTAGTTGCATATGATGCTTTAGACTGCTGAGGAGGACATCAAGAAGGGTGTGTCGACACTTATTTCAAAGTCCTATTTGCATAGTTCTTCTTCTTCTCAATCTATGAGATCTGACAAAAAGAAGAAGAAAAAGGCAAAGAAGACTGGTTCTGGTGTTTCTCCCAAAGAAAAGGTTGTGAAGCCCGACAAGTCGAAGAAGAATGCTGCTAATGAAAAGTGCCACCATTGTGGCAAGATTAGACATTGGAGAAGCAATCATCCAGACTACATAGCTTCCGCCAGACATGAAAGATCCGCTGCATCAGGTATATTTATTTTCCCTATCATTGATATCTCTTTGGCTTGTGAAGCCATTGGTTCTGGATGAGTTTTAGATTCTGCTAGTCCTACTCACATATGTAATTTGTTGCATGGGGTAAAGGTCAGTAGAATGCTGAATCTAGGCGAGATGCAACTGCGTTTTGGGAATGAAGATTCTTTATTTGCAGCAGCCATTGGCGAATACGAGATTCATCTATCCAGAGGCAGCATCATTTTGACAGATTATGTTTTTGTGTTTGGTTGTGTAGCTAATATTATCTCCTTATTTGTATTAGATACAAAAGGACATCATATATATATTAAGAATCGTTCTATGAATATATATGATAATAATGATGTTTTGTTACACAAATGTTCAAATTTGCAAGGTCATTATATTTTGCATGCCATTAGATATGTTTATGAAATTTGGGATAATAAACGTAAAAGATCTGAAATAACTGATACTGAATTGTGGCATATACGGTTAGGTTATATAGGTGTACGAAGTCTGACCCAGTTGGTTAAGAATGGTTTGATTGAGAATCTAACCATATAATCTTTTCCAACTTGTGAATCTTGTATTCAGAATAAATGACCAAAGCCCCATTTACTAGTGTTGGACATCGGGCCACTGACTTATTGGAGCTCGTTCAGAGTGATGTATGTGGTCCTATAAGTCACACTGCTCATATTGATTTTTCTTACTTTGTGTAACATTTACCGATGATTTGTCATAATATTGTTATGTTTATTTGAAGAAACATAAATCAGAAACTTTTGAAAAGTTCAAAGAATTTCGAAACGAAGTAGAAAAAAAAACTGGTAAATTCATCAAATGCCTTCGACCAGATTGAGACGATGAATATATGAGTAGTGAATTTATAGAGTATCGTAAAGAGAATGAGATTCTCACTCAATATATTCCTCCGGGTACTCCACAGCACAATGAAGTATCTGAAATGAGAAATCGGACTTTATTGGACATGGTTTGATCAATGTTGAGTTTTACAGATCTGCCTTACTTTCTGTGGGGGTGTGCTCTTCTTACTGTTGCACATATGTTGAATAGGGTTCCCTCTAAACCTGTTCTTACTAATCCATATGAGATATTGGTTGGTAAGAAACTGAACTTTAATTATATTAGGGTTTGGGGCTATCCTGCATACGTCAAGGTGACGCAGCAAGATAAAATTTTACCTCGATGGAGAAATGTTAGGTTTATTGGATATACTTCGAATTCTAAAGGATATCAATTCTATGAACCCGAGCATCAAAATGTGTTCATAGCTTGTTTTGTCAGATTTCTTGAAGAATAATTTTTGGCAGAAGATGGTAATCATAGAAGAGTTGAGCTTGATGAAGTCCAACCTATATATGACAGACCAATAGAGGAATCACAGGTTCAGACAGAAGCAGAACCTTCTAGTCCCACTCTCCGTAGGTCTACTAGGATATCGATACCTCTTGAGCGCTTGTATTTGATACAAGACAAGAGTCTCGATATGCTCATTGTTGAGGAGACTAATCCATATACCTACAGAGAAGCAATGTTAGACATTGACTCCACTAAATGGCAGGAAGCCATGAATTCCAAAATAGACTCTAAGCATCAGAATCAAGTATGAGACTTTATTCCGCTTCCTGAGGAAATTGTTCCCGTAGGTTGTAAATAGGTTTACAAAAGGAAGCGTGGGCCTGACGTGAAGGTTGAAACCTTCAAACCCGACCGGTTGCTAAAGGTTACACTCAAAGGCTAGGTGTGGACTATGATAAGACATTTTCACCAGTAGCGATGTTAAAGTCTATTAGGATTTTATTGGCTATCGCTGCTTACCATGATTATGACATTTGGAAAATGGATGTCAAAACAACATTTCTTAATAGATTTCTTGATAAAGAAATATATATGGAACAGCCAGAGGGTTTTGTCTCCAGCCAAAATTTGGGCATGGTATGTAAGCTTAGGAAGTCAATTTATGGACTTAAACAAGCTTCGCGGAGTTTGATTCTTCATTTTGATGAGGTAATCAGATTTTCTGGTTTTCTCAAAAATGAAGAAGAACCTTGTGTTTATAAGAAGGTTAGTGGGAGTATGATAGTGTTCTTGGTGCTTTATGTTGACGACATCCTGATCATTGGAAATGATCTTGGAATGATGCATGGTGTTAAAACATATCTCTATAAAAACTTCTCCATGAAATACTTGGGGTGAAGCTTCATATATACTTGGTATAAAACTCTATAGGGATAGAGAAGGAAGCTGATGGGGTTATCCCAATCTTCGTACATAGATAAGATCCTACAAAGGTACAACTTTAGCAATTGTAAAGTTGCTAATATACCTTTTCGATATGTCATTCATCTTTCGAAAAAGATGTGTCCTCAGAAGGAAGATGAAAAGGCTAGAATTTCTAGTCAACCTTACGCATCATGCTTAGAAAGCATCATGTATGCCATGTTATGTACGAGACCTAATATTAGTCATGCAGTAAGCGTTACTAGCAGATATCAATCAAATCCAGGTAATGAACATTGGATGACAGTGAAACATATCCTAAAGTATCTGAAAGGTACTGTAGAACACAGAAATCGACGACGCTGTCCGAAGCTCGCAGCCCGGTCGGGAGTACGGAGTAGCCCGCGGGGGACTAAACCGGAGAAATAAAATGGAGTCGCCACCCAGTGTGAACTGGGAAATGATTTAAGGCCGCACTCACCCTTCACAAGGGAAGACCTCAAACCATTGGGTTCGGAACGGTCCCTTACTTATGCCAATTGTAATAAAGTGATTAATGTAATAGTAGAACCAAGTCTTATGAAACACATGAAAGATGATTCAAATGACATACATGAAACATGATAATGCATATAACCATAAATAACCGAAGAGACAAACATGCGAAACAATGAAGAAAGATAAATAACACAAAATAAATGCGGAAAAATGGTGATAAATGGGGCTGTTTTAGGGTGCAGTTTGCGGTGATAAAGGGGGCTATTTTAGGGTGCAGTTTCTGTGGTTTAAAGGTGCAGTTTGGTTATAGTTTTCGGTGATTTAAGGCTATTGGTTTGTGTTTGTTGGTGTGGGTTCCCTTCTCGGCTATAGGGTAGTGTGTGCGTTTAAGTTTGTGGGTTGGTGAGAGAGAGCGACGTCATATGGATTTGGTGAAGGGGACGTCTATTGACCGGTCAGTGGGGCTGTGTGGCGTTCGCCTTATGTGTACTTTGAGTGCGTGTGTTGTCTGCTCTAAAGATTTTGTCGTGAAGGGCTGGCTTTGTTTGGGTGCTAGGTGCGTGATTTTTTGATGGTTCACGTGAAGCTTAGGGTTTTTGTCAGGTCCTGTGTGTTTTTTTTTTTATCGAGAGGCTGGGATGGTTAAATGCCAAGAAATAGAAGAAGGGCCGATTAAGCGTTTTGTTTTAAGTTTAGGGTTTTGCTTGCATACGTTCCGATGGCAGCATACTTACGTCCAGGGCTACATGCGTTGATTTGTGGCTTTTTGTGACTAAGGTGTGAATGGCGTGAGTTGAGGTTACATGATGTGTTGTCTTTTTCCTGGTCAGGCCGTGTGTTGTTCGTTGAGTGAGATGAGTGGTGGTGATTCCGTCACAGGTGTTTTTCTTTAAGAGAGAGCTGAATGTTTAGGTGTTTTTTCTTATTGCCATGAATGAGCTCTCTAGGTTCAAGGGTTTGGTTTGTGTGTCTTCTTATAAGAGTGGGTTAGGGTTTTCCTTGTATGGGTAGGAAACAAAGATTTTGCAATAATGTGGAATATTTAATTAGTTTGTTATAAGGAAAGGATTTGTTTAATTTAGGAAGGGGATTTATTTATTTTAGGAAAGGGATTTATTTAATTTAGGAAGGAGATTTGTTTAATTTAGGAAGGAGATTTGATTTGATTTACTTAATTTGGACATGTGTTTTATTTAATTTGGAATGTGATTTGATTTGATTTGATTTGTTTTAATTTAATTGGATTTGATTTAATTTAGACATGTGTTTTAAATGTTTTAATTATTTTGGATTGGGCTTGGAGGCTTGGTTGAATGAGCTTTGGATGGGTGCGGGGGTTTTAGGCCGAGGCTTAATATTTTAAAATAGGGATTAATCGGGCGAATCAGAGGCCAAATAGTGAGTTAAATTTGTTGATGTATTTATTTCTTGAATTTTTCCCTTCCGACGTCCGTTTCCCGCTACTTCCGCAACTTAAAGGGTAGTGCCTCCCTACGAGGCTCATCACTGGGCTTCATGCAAAAATACAATGTCTACAGGTACTAAGGATAAGTTTCTTATTTATAGAGAAGGTGATTTACAGATAAGAGGATATACAGATTCTGACTTTCAGTCAGATCTTGATGATAGAAAGTCTACCTCAGGTTTTGTATTTACTCTTAATAATGTTGCAGTCAGTTGGAAATGTTCCAAACAAGGATCAACAACAAATTCCACCACTGAGGCGGAATATATACGGCATCAGATGTTGCAAATGAAGCTGTATAGATTAGAAAATTTATCACTGAATTGGGAGTTGTCGGATTCGATCTTGTTGTCCTGTGATAATAGTGGTGCCATTGAACAGGCAAAAGAACCGAGAGCCTATCGGAAATCAAAACATAGGGAATGAAAGTACCACATTATTCATGAGATCATTGCTCGATGAGATGTTGCCATATGCAAGTTATCTAGAGAGGACAACATAGCAGACCCGCTTAGGAAGGCCTTGCCTCCGAGACTATATGATAAACATGTAGAGGCAATGGGTATTGGATACCATCAAATTTGGCACTAGAGCAAGTGGGAGAAAATATTGGAGTTGGTACTCGGCGCGATAAATTTTATTGTATTTATTGTAAATACGATGTACATTTTATTTTATTATGAATGAAATTAAGTAATTTTCATCAATATATTCTATTATATGGTAAATGTGTAAAAGACCTTAAGGAGAATAGTTGTGACATAATTGCAAAAGCGCCATAATTATTAATGAGAAATGTCACAATATAATTTATTCTTAAAATTATTCCTAGTCAAGGTTTACATACCTGGTCGGTTAGTAAACCCGTGAGACCGATACGTATCGTATATTAGAATTGTTCTAATGGTTTGTCTCAGTAAACCATGAGTCTTGGGAGACTCATATAGACATGTAGGTATTTATTGTATAAATACGGAATGACTCATTCGAAGATTCCTGATAGATGGTACCCCAACGTCAATATGAATCTTTACGAGTCGAATAACATATTAGCTCATTTGACTAGTGATACCACTGTGGATATGTGAGATATCATTTGTACTTTGATGACAGTCATGTCAACGATCTTTTAAGATCAGACCTCCACCTGTTCGTCGGGTATAGATTGATACTCATGATATCTTGTGATGTATCCAGATAGGATCTGTCAGTCCCGTGTACGAGATTTAGGTATCCAATTTGTGATTCTTTGAAATCCTTGGCCGAGGTATGATTCGAAAATGAGTTCCGAATATTTTCTTAGAATCATAATTATGTCGCGACACATGAATTGTTCATAGCGGAGATTTGACGTTTAATATATATCTTGGGATAATTCGAATAACCTATAACATGAGGATTATATATATACAATGACTTCGACTTGAATGGTTAAACTCGATTATCTGTGGTTGTTGTAATTTATGAGTGGACAAATTACAGACATGAAAATGGTTTCCGTGATAGATAAACTTGAACCTATAGAGTCCCACAATATAAAGTGTACTCGTTGAGCACTTGGGCAATTAATTATGGATAATTCGGATTATTCATAATTTTTACACATGTGTATTAAATAATGTGTATTTGTATACGATAAATAATTTAGATTAGATACACATTATTATCCATTGAATTTGGCACTTGTTTTATTATAATTATTAATTAATTAATTATTAATAATAATAAAATGGAAGAATATTCTTGGAATATTTCTCTATGTATTTATTTTGTCTTTTTGTTAATAATAAAATGAATTAATTAATTGGTTAATTAATTTATTTTAATTAATAATATTACATTGAATATTCTTGATTTTTGGCATAATTTGAATGGTCAAACCATGTGTTTTTAATACATGGATTTTAATTAACAAAAATCAAAATAAAAATCTTATTTGGATAAGATTAAAAGTGTGTCAAATTTATGGCCACAAATTATTATATTTTGATAGAAAAATAGTGAGAAACTTGTTTCATTTTACAAGTTTAATGACTCTCATGTGTTGAGAACAAAAGGAAAAGAGGGATTAGGGTTTGAGAATTAAGCAACCAACACCAAAGGAGAAGAAATTAAGAAAAGTTGAGCATGAAATTAAGGTAATTAAAAGTTCCCAATTTCTAATTTCTTAGTTTTTGTTTCTAAGGCATGATAATATGTATTAGATATGTATTTTTCATGACTTAAAAATATATGTTTCTTGGATATGTATATGGATAAAAAAATTTGGTGTTGATTGGTTAATAACTTTAATAGTTTTCCTTATAAGCATGTGTAAATGATTAATTAGGGAATTAATCTAAAAATTAAGAATTACCATTTTAGAGTGATGTTACCACTCTAATGTTGCCTAGAATTGTTCATGGAACTTTGTATTGTGGTGATTAAATTTGGTGTAAAATTAATTGGATTAATTTGTGAATAAATTGAATTTTGGCATGAAAAATGGAGAAAATAAATTCTGAAATCAGATCTGATTTAGTCCCTTGAAACAGAACATTTTTCATTAAAAAATATGTTATTTGGATGAATTTGGATGTGTATTGGTTGGTGGATTAATTCTCGAAATTGTTTCGGGGTGAAAATGATGAAAATCACGTCGAAACGGGCTCGTCGTGTCACGGCTGTGAAACCAGCGAACTAGGCTCTGTTCGGGCAGTCCAAGGGCTGACCGACCACTGCCCAAGTGACCGGGTTGGCTCGGCTCGGCGGTTGGTCATCCGGTTCAACCGTTTTCCCGTTACGTGTAGTATTTGTCGAAAACATATTTTCATTCGTGTTTCGAAATATATTATGTTATTAAATGTTAATAAATAATATATTTAAAATTATTTGAGTGAATTAAAAATATTTGATATTAATTAATTCGCTCGGAAAAAATTTAAAAATCTTTTTTGGCCTTCCACCGCGCCCTTCCGCTGTGCTTACTCCAACACATTCCCATCTGGCCAGGTTTATTATCGGCTCGGGGTCGGGTATGTCACACCGCGACCTTAGTATGCTCATTGTCATGGGTTCAAAGTTTCTCCCCATGGCCTTATTGGGATGGCACAAAGAAGGATCATTCCCTTGTGTCCAGGTTTATTATTGGTTCGGGGTTCGGTACGTCCCATCGAGGCCATGGTATGCTCATTAGCATGAGATCAGAGTTTCTCCCCCACGGCCTTATTTGAATGGCATAATGAGAGATCATTCCCTTGTGACCAAGTTTATTATCGGCTTGAGGTCGCGTACTTCCCACCGAGGCCTTGGTATGCTCATTGGTATTAGGTCAGAGTTTCTCCACATAGCTTTTTTTAATTGGCACAAGAATATATCTTTCCCTTGTGACCGGTTTTATTATCGGGTCAGGGTCGAGTATGGCCGATCGACACCTTATTGTGTCAGCGTGATGTCGGGACATCCCCATGCCCATACTAAAGTGAATTTACAGCAATGGATTCAAGATCCCTTGGGGTCAACATCTCAATTGATTTATGTCGGCTTGGAAAGTGTTGAAAACAGTGAAGAGTTAAAAATGTTGGGAAAGTTGTGGAACCTCTAGGGTTGGTCAGATCGGTGCCCCTCGCAGCAGAAATAGATCTAACCCATAGATATCAAGTATGGGTGTAACTTTAAATCATTTAATGAAATACTATATTCCATTATGAGTGTATAGAAAAAACCCGGGACTGAATCGGAGTACGAAAACTCCAGAACGAGCGAAAAAAAAATTCCCACACGCACGCTACAGTGCGCGCGCGCACTGTGTGAGCACTGTAGCGTTAGCAACACTTTATTTTTTCAATTTGTTTTGCTTTAGCTCTTTGGAAAATTTCCAGAGAGTTGAGCAATTAGGGTCTATTACCTCAATTCTTTCCGGTTCTCCCTAAACACCTCAAAAACACCCAAAATTAATTTTTGATTTTAAAACCAACATTAACACATATTATAGAATAAAAACCAAGTTTTTCAAAATATCAAATATTTTTACAAAAACATAAATTTATTCTATATACGCATTTGCGTAAATTTTGAATCCAATACACAAACCAAATTAGAATCCCAATAAGAAATGTCTCGTGAATAATTCTAGGTCACCCAAAGGTGGTCAAGTGATTCTAGAATGGTAGCCATAGCTCTAAGCTTTAATTTGGAGTTCCAAACTCTAATTAATTGTTCCATGTCCAACATGAACATCTTTGACCTAATTACAAGCATGTTGTGTTTATACTTCTAAAGTATCTTAACACAATTGATTAGCCTTATTTCAACATTAAGCTGTGTGATCATGCTTCTAATACATAAATGAACATAACTTTGGAGAAGATCAAACATTACCTAGTAAGTTTGATGCAAGATCCAATCTACTTCTCCTTTGTTGAAATTGTTGGAGAACCTCCAAGGTGTGCAAGCTTGACTTCAAGATCTAATCTTGTTTCCAATGCTTCCAAGCTTCACTTCAAGATCTAATATTGATTTCTCCTAGATGAAATATTGTAGAGACCTCACAAGCTTCTCTAAACACTTCTCTAACTTAGGCTAATCTCTCAAGAATTTTCTTATGCTTGTATTTGTACTTGTAATTAAAACCTTCATAAAGCTTGCTATTTATAGCAAAACTAGGCCATTTTTAATTAATAAAAGTTGTAATCAACTTTTATGTGGGCTTAATCAAATTTATCCAAATATGTATAATTAGGTGTGACTAATATCCATTGTCTCCCACTTAGATTTAATCCAATTAAATCAAGCCAAAGATTAGGAAATGGATTAGTTCAATGTTTTCCACTTTGATTTAATCCAATTAAATCAAGCCAAAATCACCTATTATTACATACTTACAATACTATAATATCCTCAAATGGTTGAAATAATTATGATTTTACAATTAAGCCCTTGTATAATTATTGAATTAATCTATTTAATCCAATTAGGTCAAAATAAATAATAAATGTTATCCAATAACACTTGATTATCTTAGTTGATAATTATAATATCGAATATTATCTTTTATCAAAATTAATCAGCTATCCAAGTGCTCAACGAGTACACTTCATATTGGGACTCTGTAAGTTCAGACAATTCAGCCACCTCCGAATTCGCGAAGAACACGAACGACATTTCTGAACTATACAAGTCAAGGTAATCACATATGTTTAACAATCCCTCCATCATAGGCTATTCGAGTTGTGCTTAGGAAACATAGAATATACCGTTAAGTTTCCAAGGCGCACATCTCATGTTAACATGTCCATGATTCTTCATAACTGATGCGATCTACCCTAGGTGATCGACTTTGGCCAAAGATTTGGGAATTGTGACTTTACTAACATGGATACCTAAACCCCTTATGGTACACATACGGGCCGACAGATCCTATCTTTCTTCGAACTTGATTACTGCGTACATCGGTCTACACCCAACAAACATCTAGAGGCTATACCATGAAAGGTTTCTGACATACATGGCATCTAATTATGGAGGATCTCACACAAAATCAATGTTATCCTATAGTCAAAGTATTATATATGCTACTCGACTCGAGGAGATTCCTATTGACGGTGGTGTGTACTTCCAACTATTAGGAATCACATGTGAGTCATTCAGTATTCACTCCAACGAATACCCACATGTCTTTACGAGTTTCCAAAACTCATGGTACATCACATTAAACCATTGGAACTCCAATTCCAATATACGACATGTGCTAGTTTTCTAGGTATAGGAATTTGACCGTATTCCAAAACCAACGACTAGGAATATTTACTTTAAGAATAGTTTACACCTAATGTCAAAACTATTCTAAGGTCGATGTCATTCTTAAGATATCTATACATCAATCTAATACGCATAATGACAATACCATTAATGAGGTATGAAATGAAAAATATAGTTATTTTATTAATAAATAATAAAATATACAAATCGGATTGGCACTCCAAGCACAAACTCCAACAGAAAGAACCCAGTATTGCATGGTCACTTTGAAGGGATAAAAATCTTCTAAGTATAAGGGAAGAAGCATCATGACTTCAGATTTATAGTGCAGTCTTATAGGCCCGTTGATATGCTCGAACATCTATGTTCATACTTGGAACGAGGTCCCTTAAAGGAATGGTTAGAGTTAATTTGGTTACATTTACTAAGTATTGGTTAAGGTTAATATGTCGGTTAAGCGTATTGCCAAGTAATACGTGAAAGCTACCCCATATCAGGTATTTACTCAGTGTGTGCTTTGGTGTGGAAAAATTACGCAAATGTATAAAATTTGTCTTCATTAAAATTAAAATTTGTTCATTGGGCTCCCACAGGATTACCTACAAAAAAAAAGAATTATTACAATGAATATGGGCTAGGTACACTTCTTGGAGGGGCGGAATGAGCAACAGTGGAAGACGAGGGGCCATGATCTTCTTGAGCATGGGGCACCGTGGAAAAATGTATTGGGTCAGGAATTGCTTAAGCTTCCTCTTGAGTCGTACAAAGGCTTGTTCGATGGACATGTCCCCTCTAGAAACTCTTAAATCTTCTGAGGAACCCCGAAGTCTAGGTCATGTATACCATTTCGATCAATTCAATGGACTCTTCTAGTCCTTCAATTTTGGAATCCACCTTGGTGCTCTCAAGATGGTCGGGGAGGTCGACCTGTAAGTTTTTCAACTTTTCTTAGGACTTGGCCAACTCGTCCCTAGTCTTGTTCATCTCATCTACAACCTTCTCAATATCGACATCTTTCTCTTGAAATTTTCTCTCGGCCGTAACATCCATTGTCTAGTGTAGTTTGAATTCCCTCGTCTTCGAAGTCGCCTCAGCCCGAGCCTCTTCCCTCTTATTTTTATAGTATTAGAAGCTTAGTGGAATGACCTGATTTCAGCTTTGGCCTCGTTCATCATTCTATTCAGTTTATGCTCTCTCTCATTCAGTTGGCTTTAGAGCCTCTAGTCCTGACGACCCTCTGAAATGGTGATTGCCAGCACGTTCATATTTTGATTAAAGGGACAAATGTTATTAAATTAAAGGGAAAAAGACAAGTTTTCAATCATTACCTTCGCCTGAAAGAAGTCGATTTTACAAAGAATGTCATCGGGGGAGAGGCTATCGTAGGCCATAGCTTGATTGATATTTACGTGCCCAGCTAATAAGTTGATTGTAGGAAGCATGTGGGTTATGCCTCCCCTCATATTTTATAGGAAGTCCTCTACCCCCAGAATTGGAATTCCCTTTTTTTTTTCCGATGAGGAAGTAAACGGAGCCTTGCTCCTCCCGACCCTGACATTTTTTTCTAGGGGCCTCTCGATACTTTCTTCAGAATCCTCACCCCAGACCTGATGGAGGCATCTCTTGGAAGGCTAGGAGGCAGATGTTTGTGTTTAGCTTGGAGGGGGAATGTTGGAGGGTTGGGTAGAAGAAGTGGGGACATGCATCAGTGTTTTTGCTTAGCAGCTGGGGGAATTGGATGGGTGACTCAGGGGAGGGCGCTGCTTGACCCACCTCGAGTGGAATGCATGGCCTCCCTGGCAACTTGTAGAGGAGTTTTCTTCCTTTTAGACATGTCTGCAACAAAAATATACAAGTGTCAGATGATTAAGAAATGTAAAGAAGTGGGTCGGAAAGCTGTAAAGTAAGCATGACAAACAACGGTAGACAACAAACCAAAAAGTGGATTAGTGGGTTAGTAATTACCAGTTTGTCTGGACTGTGGTGGTGGAGTGCTCAGGGTGACACTCGATTCAGCAAAGGAAGAAAGATTAACGAGGTCCCTATAGTGACCTCCATTCTGGGATGTCGTTTTCACCCTAACACTGGATCTTATGGAGGACTTTGTGGGGATCGTCCCAGCAAGCTACAAAGAGTTCAAGATTGTTAGTTAAAAGGCTAAAAACTCTAAGGGAAATGAAAGAAAAAAAAAGGGAGGACGGGTTGTTACCTCCAACTCTGAAGAAGTTTGGAACTATGATGTCCTCGCCCGTGATTTGCCAGCATCTTCCCATGGCCCCCAGCATAGGATCATTTGTCCTTGAAGTTTTTATTAGTAGTTGGGAGGTTCAATATTATGTGCGGGGTCCCGGTGTATGAAGAGAAGTAATACCAACTCTTGCACTCTTTGGGGTTGGCATTCATTTTGTATAATCTTTTCAGCCCAGAGACATATGGCTCTCCAAAACTAGCTTGGCTCCAAATCATGTAGAGTACCGCACACACTCTCCATCCGTTTAAGTTGAGTTGGCAAGGCACCAAGTTTATCATCGCTAGCATCCTTGCAAAGTACCCTTGCATGGGCAGACGTAAGCCCATTTTGAAGAAAGCAGTGTAGAACACCACCTAGTTGTCACTAGGCCGGCTAGCATGATCCCCGTCCTCAGAAACACTCAGAGTAATTTCATCGGGGATGTTGAACCTCGCCAAAAGTTGGTCCTGATCGACCTCGAATAGAGAAGAAGCTCGGTCCATATCCTGGTTTACAAAGTCTAGAGCGGGTGGGGTTGGTTCAGGTCGGGGCACCCATCTGCTGTTTGATTGGTTATCCTCTTGAGAAGGGGTCGGCGTTGTATCATAGTTTTCAGACTCTTCTAACCCCGAGCTGTGTACATTTACAGGCTCTTCCCGGCCAGAGGCTGCTGCAGAAGGCGGAAGGACTTTGATAAGAGTGGGGAAAGAAGACTCGGAGTCAGACATTCCTGCCAAGGAGAACGATTAGTTCAAAGAAACTTAGATTTAAATCTATTCCTATGATTAATATAGCTGCATATGTACGTTTACGATTCTCTTTGTCATTATCTTTACCGAGTGACTAACCCTAAGAAACTCTAATTGCCCTAATAGTGGCAAAATAGTAAATTTACAGACATTACCGAAGCAGAAACAAAAAAAACCCTAAACACACATGTTTTCTTCCTTTAAACACAAACCTAGAAAAAACACCCACATATCCACACTCGAACCCAAAACGCATACATTCAAAATAAAGAACCTAGATTGTCATTAACTCATAATAAAAGACCGAAAGTAATATACAAATATCATCCAAGTTCATCAACATCATCACAAACATCGACATAAATTAAGAAAATAGTAGGGTTGGGAAAGAACTTACTTATGTGTTAAAAGTTGGTGATGAGAGATGCTAAAAGTTATTGAATGAGAACTGGAGTTGCAGAAGGTTGTTCAAAGATCTGAAACATTTGATTTGAGTAGATGGAATGGTAAAGGGGATGAGTGAAAAGGAATGACCTTTAAATAAGCTGCCCATGCTGATTTTAGTCTTCAGATTGAAGCAGGATGACACATTGATGATACGTATGAGGGAGATCTCTACCGTTAAATTCAAATGAAAGGTTTAGAATGAAGTCAGAAGCTCAGATGATCACATTTGTCCGAGTTCTTGGCGTGCACATCACACATGTGCAGCACATGGCATCTCGGGGAGATGAAGCATAAGATTAATTGATTGATGTGATGTACATTTAATGAAAACCATTATGCATTCATATCTTCCTAGGGATGATTAAGAAACCCTAGGAAAACCTTTTAGTTGGCGATTAAAGAAAAGCAATCACTATAAAAATAAAATCTTTGGTAATATGTGTAGCAACCTGACCCGAGGAGTATGGCAATAAGAGCATTTACAAGGAGCCACAACCCGAGAACTTTGTCTCGTTCTGTACCACCATCCTTTTTAAAGTTCCCAGCATCAACTCACCAGCTCGTTGATACCGAGAACTATGAGACAAATGTTGACGATGATTTTTTACCTCGGGGAAGTTCAAATACTGAGGAGGGGAAGAATAAGGTTTGTACTTGGTCAAAAGAGAACAATGAAGATCCAAGGGATTAGAAAGGTTGTAGTTAGACAGAAGACCCAACCTCACTATGGAGAGGAGTTCTCCCAATGTCAGAACCTGTTGATGATGAAGCAAGTAGGGACACGTGTTGGGAAGCGGCCGCGAGTGCGCAGCAGAAAATTTAAGAAATCAAATTATGATGCCGCTATCCCTTTACCCAAGACCCATTTGTTTTGATTATTCTACAATCCTGGGCATGTTACTATATATTCTAAGCATAAAAACTCATAAAACATGCAAAGAACATAAACCTAAATGTAGGCACTGCATTTTTGCATATAAGTCCCGATGATGAGTCTCGCGTTGAGACACTACCTCTTTTATTGTGAAAGTCACGGGAAACGGACGTCGGAAGGGAATAGTCAAGAATTGACACATTTTTGGATTTAACTCGTTGGATTAGCTTCGGGTTCGCTTGTTGGACCTCCGTTTCAAAGCACACCCTTAGCCCAAAACCCCGCAAGACACATACCAAGCCCACACACCACTAAGACACACACCGAGCCCACCAAATGGACCAAGCCCACACGCCCAAAGAGACCTGGCACACGCCCATAGCCTTCCTAATTAACAAAAATCACATTTAACACATGCATAAATCAAGCCAAATCCACTTCATAAATTAAATAAATCCCATGGATCCCTTGTCTAAATAAACCAAATCATATCCTTAACTAAAGAAGAATAAATCAAATTAAATCAAATCACTTCCCTAATTAAAATATTTACTTATCCCATACTAATTTAAAAAGATATCCCATTAATGCACAAAGCATTCTCCATCTCAAACAAGGAAAACCCCTACCCCTTTGCCTATAAAAAGAACCCTTCACCACACATCTAAACCCTGGCTCATTCACACGAAAACACAAAGAAAATAACCCTCCATTGCCGTGAACCACCTCCTCTAAATTTCACCTCCATTGCCGCAAAACATATCAAGAAAACATCCATCATTTCCGCAACATACAACAAGAAAACAGCCCCCAAATCGCCCCCTAAACCACCACAAAACAGTCCAGAAATCAGCCCCTAAATACCACAAAAATAGCAGCCCAAACAGCCCTATAAAAATGCCAAAAACAGCCCCAAAAAAGCCCCCATTCACCACAAAAACAGCCCCAAACTGCACCATTAAACCACAAAAAACTGCACTCTAAAATACCTAAAAAAGCACAAAAAAACTGCACTTTAAAATACCCTTAAATCACCAAAAAACTGCACTTTAAAATCGCAGTAAAAAACAGCAAAAACAGCAGCAAAAATAGCAGCAAAAATAGTGAAAATAGCAGCCCGAAACAGCAAGGCAGCGAAGGAAAACATTGAACCGGTGAACCGGAGGAGTTGCGGATCATTAAACCCTTCTGACGGCCGCGTAACGCGCTTTCGAGAGACGAAAAAAGAGGTTAGACCTGAGGACACCTTCTTTATTTATTATTCTTCATTTTTTTATTTATTTTAATATATTATAGCATGAGAGTCGTTTGTTGATGCATGATGTGAATTCCAGGTGAACGGAATGCATGTTCTCTTTTGTGGTATATCGGATGGAAACCCGGACGTAAATTCCATAGCCGAATCCGAATGGACGGTAGTGCGGTTTGCACTCGGGATACAATGCCACGTACTACTTATGAGACACACTTATTTCATTTCATCCAAACCTGTATGCGAGCATGATTAAGTCTAGTATGTTATTTATTTTTTTAAGCATGATTTAGTCTAGTATGTTATTTATTTTTTTAGCATGATTTAGTTGTTTATTTTTAAGCATGAGTAGTTATTTGTTTTGCGTTTGGCAATTTGCATTAGGTTTATTTTGTTGTTTGCTTTTCGCATTATATAATTGAAACATGTTCATGAGATTGCCGTGTGTTGGCGTGTGTTATGAGGATTTACTTTCCAATCATGCAAACTTAGACATATGATTTATCTTTATGAACATGAACTAGATATAGGTTGTTCTTGAGCATGTTGCGTAGATTCGGTTAAGATATTGCACAAATCACATCATTACAAGTGGCATAAGTAAGGGAACATTCATAACCCAACAGGTTTGAGGTCTTCCCTTGCGAGGGGTGAGTGCGGCCTTAAATCTTTATTCCGGTTCACACCGGGTGGCGACTCCATGTTATTTCTCCGGTTTAGTTCCCCGCGAGCTATTCCATACTCCCAACTAGGCCGCGAGCCTAGAACAGCATCGCCAATTTCTGTGTCCTACAGTCTGGCCACTCCACTGGGATATAGAATCGGCCTCGAAATCATGACTTGTGATGTTTATGATTTGTGCGTTACTTGGCCGTGTCTATAGTGGGTTAAAGGGGTTTAATCAAAGGCATTGTTAAGGCTAGGTGATGGTTTGGTGTCTTCCTTCATTCACTACCTTTCTATAAGGAAAAGCTGTGATGACACCTACGTAATCATTACCTGTAGCTCGTTGTGACAGACTAATTTGGAGGACTTGTTGTTTATTCCTGTCACCAAGGCGATAAGAGCCTAAGAGACTTGGGTATTTAAGAGAGTTCGTTACATCCTCTCTCTGGGGAATCTACAATGGGAAATCCATTTGATAGTCAGTCAAACACCATAACTTGTTTGCACGTACCTTAAGGTATAAAAAAGGTGCGCTCACTTGGTCGCTCGAACCCTTGAGTGGGGATTTCAAGTTGTGGGCAATCCTTTGTCAGCGAGAGCCTTTGTCCGCACTCCCGTAAACCCACATGAGAACCTTAGTCGTAGAACAAGTAGAAATTACCTCCTTATGTTTATGTTTTGGACCACCATCATTTGGATCCAGTTGGACTTCTTGTCAAGAGATGTGAACTTGTTAGGCCATTTAAATTGGGACGAGTTCGTGTCCTTTGATAATTGGACCAAAAGCTTCTAAAATGCCGATGGGCCATTTTGTGTTTGGGCCTCTTATCATTTGAAGTTGTTTAGCCATGTTATCGCAAAGGTGTAAACCTGTTGGGCCTTTTCAACTGGGTCAAGTTTGCACCGCGCAATAGTATGATTGAATACTTTAAAATGATAATGGGCCGACTTATATATCTCATACATCGTACGCATCTCATACATACACGCATTATGTTAACCCTTTGTGTCTTAAAAGCCATCATAGATATCCGTTAGGTTAGAAAGGAAAAAAGATTTTTCAAAAAGAGTTTAGTAAACATGGATATCGGGGAAAAGGAAACCGAGGAACAAAAAACTTTACGGCAATGATAGAAAGACCATTGGGGGGGCCTTCAGCAAAAAAAGAAAAAAAAGAAAAAAAAGAAAAAAAAAAAAAAAAAAAGAAAAAAAAAAGAAATTTTTATTTTTTATTTTTTAGTCCTTAATAGTTAGGCATAAGTCCGATGATGAAATTGATTTCTTATGGGTGAAATCTTAGAAACGATAAACTCTTGATGTGTTTTTATCTGATACTTTGAGAGATTGATCTATGTTAGACTGGTAAGCACTTGATTATGGTTCTTAGCAGTGAAAACTTGAGTAGTTAGCAAAGTGACTAGTTGAAGAAATTGTAGGTCGGTGAATGACCGTTTGCTTAGATGTCTATCTTGATTGCTTATGTTATGATGTGTGGTATGGTTGAAAATGAAAGAAAAGTCTCTAAGAATAAATTAAACCACCTATAACCGATAAACGTGAAGCTACCCATTGGCGAGTATTAGGACCACCATGAGGAGAAATGCTATTTTAAATGGTATGTGTGTTGAAAAAAAAAGGAAAAAAATAGAGAAAAAGAAAGAAAACCATACCACATTGAGCACAGAAAAACAACTGCAGGCATAATTGAGATATCTAGGTTGGTTTGACCCATCCATCCCAATTTTTTGACGAAATCATTGAGTTGGCCTACCTAAGAATTAAGTTGTGAAAGAACCATTGCACACACACACTTTGAGTCTGACTTAGATCATTTATTCAAAGACTTGGATTTGAGTTGCGTTGAATGTTTTGAAGGTTCTCTGGTTTCAATACTGGGCATTCTTTGAGGACGATAATATGTATAACTATGGGGACTATTTTGTAGCATGTAATATAGTATGATGATATGGAAGGCCCCACCATATGGTTCATCTTGACCTAGAAAAAAACAACGAAAAGCAGAAAGCTAAATCAAGACTGGGGGCGACCAGTCTACCACCCAGCAAATAAGGGACACAATGAGATCTTAAGCCATGAGACAAAAGAGAACCAACCGATCACCAGAAGAGAACTGGCAAAAGAAAATTGTAAACAGGCCTAGGGGGCGACTGAAGACATTTGTGGGCAAGAAGCACCAAAGAGCACAAGGAAGACCTAACCCATCGGAATAGGAAACACATTCATGCATGCATGCATACACGTCATATACACGCAATCTTTGTCTTGTTTTTGTTCGTAGGTTTTAAAGAAAATGAGAAAGCGGCAAATGCAAGCCAACCGGAAACAGCAACATATCATCATCAGTTTCGGGAATGAGTGCTAGGGTCGAGGCCCACATCCGTATCAGTTTGGGGATGAGCCCTAGGGGTGAGGCCCACATCAACATCAATTTTGGGGATGAGTCCCAGGGTCGAGGCCTACATCAGTATCAGCTTGGGGATGAGTCCCAGGGTCGAGGCCCACATCAGCATCAGTTTGGGGCGAGGCCCACATCAGTATCGGTTTGAGGTCGAGGCCCGCATCAGTATCAGTTTGAGGGCGAGGCCCACATCAGCATCAGTTTGGGGCGAGGCCCACATCAGTATCAGTTTGAGGCGAAGACCGCATACGTATTAGTCTGAGGGCGAGGCCCGCATCAGTATCAGTTTAGGGGTGAGGCCCACAGCAGTATCAGTTCAGGGTGAGGACCCACTTCATCATCAGTTTGAGGGTGGGGCCCATATTGTCAACGGTAATGGGATGCGTCCCAGGGTCAAGACGCCCCCATTGTCGGTTGTAGTTCCGGGATGCGTCACAGGGTCGAGGGCCCACTGCATCATCAGCACAGTTCGAGAATGAACTAGCCAGGAATGGCACTCCGAGAATGGAGCACAGTTCGAGAATGAACAAGCCGGGAATGGCACTTCGAGAATGGAGCACAGTTCGAGAATGAACAAAGCCGAGAATTGCACTCCAAGAATGGAGCACGGTTCGGGAATGAACAAGCCGGGAATGACACACCGAGAATGGAGAAAGGTTCAGGAATGGACCATATCACAGTAACGGTTCGGGAATGAACCACCTCACAGTAACCGTTCGGGAATGGACCACCTCACATAGTAACGGTTCGGGAATGGACCACCTCACAGCATGGTTCGAGGACGAACCATCACATTATCAGTATCAATCTTGCCAGGTATGGCACTCTAGGGGCGAGGCCCACATCAGCATCAGTAGCAGTCTTGCCAGGTATGGCACTCTGGGGGTGAGGCCCACATCATTATCAGTATCAGTCTGGTCAGGTATGCCACTCTGGGGGCGAGGCTCACATCAAACATCAGTATCAGTTTTTCCGGGTATGGCACTCCGGGTCTGGAGACACCAGTATCAGTTTTGCCAGGTATAGCACTACGAGTATGAAGACAACAATATCAGTTTTGCCGGGTATAACACTCCGGGTATGGAGACACCAATATCGATTTTGTCAGGTATGACACTCCGGGTATGGAGATACAACATTAGTTATGCCGGGTATGGAACTCCGGGTATGGAGACATCAGTATTAGTTTTTTTGGGTATAGTACTCTGGGTATGGAGACACCAATATCGATTTTGTCAGGTATGGCACTCCGGGTATGGAGATACAGCATCAGTTATGCCGGGTATGGCACTCCGGGTATGGAGACATCAGTTTCAGTTTTGCCGGGTGTGGCACTCCGGGTATTGAGACATCGGTTTCAGTTTTACCGGGTATGGCACTCCGGGTATGGAGACGTCAGTATCAGTTTTGCCGGGTATGGCACTTTGGGGGCGAGGCCCATATTAACATCAACATCAGTTTTTCCAGGTACGGCACTCCGGGTATGAAGACATCATTGCGACACTCTAGGTATGGAGACGCAACTGCGACACCTCGAGTATAGGGTTTAGCACGCCAAGTACGGCACTCCAGGTTTGGAGAGATCACTGAGGCACCCTAGGTACGGGGTTTAGCACGCTGGACTATTATGGACTATCGTGGACTATCGTGGACTACCGTGACACCCTAGGTACAAGGTTTAGCACACCAGGAATGGCACATCATCAATTCAGTTCAAAGCAACAGGCAAGCCAGGTGGCAGCTGGCGAGTCAGGTAAGTGAAAATGCATCGCACGTACTTTGATAGGATTGTCATTGTCACACACTGCACAAGTCCCATCAAAGTGGGGGCGACTGTAGGCACTGCATTTTTGCATATAAGTCCCGATGATGAGTCTCGCATGGAGACACTATCTCTTTTATCGTGAAAGTCGCGGGAAACGGACATCGGAAGGGAATAGTCAAGAATTGACACATTGTTGGATTTAACTCGTTGGATTAGCTTCGGGTTCGCTTGTTGGACCTCTGTTTCAAAGCACACCCTTAGCCCAAAACCCCGCAAGGCACATACCAAGCCCACACACCACTAAGACACACACCGAACCCACCAAATGGACCAAGCCCACACGCCCAAAGAGACCTAGCACACGCCCATAGCCTTCCTAATTAACAAAAATCACATTTAACACATGCATAAATCAAGCCAAATCCACTTCCTAAATTAAATAAATCCCATGGATCCCTTGTCTAAATAAACCAAATCATATCCTTAACTAAAGAAGAATAAATCAAATTAAATCAAATCACTTCCCTAATTAAAAGATTTCCTTATCCCATACTAGTTTAAAAAGATATCCCATTAATGCACAAAGCCTTCTCCTTCTCAAACAAAGAAAACCCCCACCCCTTTGCCTATAAAAATAACCATTCACCACACATCTAAACCTTGGCTCATTCCCACGAAAAGACAAAGAAAATCCCTTGAGAACTCACGCCAAAAGCACAAGAAAATAACCCTCCATTGCCGTGAACCACCTCCTCTAAATTTCTCCTCCATTGCCGCAAAACATATCAAGAAAACAGCCCCCATTGCCGCAACATACAACAAGAAAACAGCCTCCAAATCGCCCCCTAAACCACACAAAACAGTCCACAAATCAGCCCCCAAATACCACAAAAACAGCAGCCCAAACAGCCCTATAATCACGTGAAAAACAGCCCCAAAATAGCCCCCATTCACCACAAAACAGCCCCAAACTGCACCCTTAAACCACAAAAAACTGCACTCTAAAACACCTTAAAAAGCACAAAAAAAACTGCACTTTAAAATACCCTTAAATCACCGAAAAAACTGCACTTTAAAATCGCAGTAAAAAACAACAAAAACAGCAGCAAAAATAACAAAAACAGCAGCAAAAATAGTGAAAACAGAAGCCCAAAACAGCAAGGCAGCGAAGGAAAATGTTGAACCGGTGAACCGGAGGAGTTGTGGAGCATTAAACCCTTCTGACGGCCGCGTAACTCGCTTTCGAGAGACGACAAAAGAGGTTAGACCTGAGGACACCTTCTTTATTTATTATTCTTCATTTTTTTTTATTTATTTTAATATATTATAACATGAGAGTCGTTTGTTGATTCATGATGTGAATTCCGGGTGAACGGAATGCGTGTTCTCTTTTGCGGTATATCGGATGGAAACCTGGACGTAAATTCCGTAGCCGAATCCGAATGGACGGTGGTGCGGTTTGCACTCGGGATACAATGCCACGTACTACTTAAGAGACACACGTATTTCATTTCATCCAAACCTGTATGCGAGCATGATTTAGTCTAGTATGTTATTTATTTTTTTAAGCATGATTTAGTGTAGTATGTTATTTATTTTTTTTAGCATGATTTAGTTGTTTATTTTTAAGCATGAGTAGTTATTTGTTTTGCGTTTGGGAATTTGCATTAGGTTTATGTTGTTATTTGCTTTTCGCATTATATAATTGAAATATGTTCATGAGATTGCCGTGTGTTGTCGTGTGTTATGAGGACTTACTTTCCAAGCATGCAAACTTAGACATATGATTTATCTTTATGAACATGAACTAGATATAGGTTGTTCTTGAGCATGTTGCGTAGATTCGATTAAAATATTGCACAAATCACATCATTACAAGTGTCATAAGTAAGGGACCATTCCGAACCCAACAGGTTTGAGGTCTTCCCTTGTGAGGGGTGAGTGCGGCCTTAAATCTTTATCCCGGTTCACACCGGGTGGCGACTCCATGTTATTTCTCTGGTTTAGTTCCCCACGAGTTATTCCGTACTCCCAACTAGGCCGCGAACCTAGAACATCGTCGCCAATTTCTGTGTCCTACAGTCTGGCGACTCCACTGGGGATAGAGAATCGGCCCCGAAATCATGTCTTGTGATGTTTATGATTTGTGCTTTAGTTGACCGTGTCTATAGTGGGTTAAAGGGGTTTAATCAAAGGCATTGTTAAGGCTAGGTGATGGTTTGGTGTCTTCTTTTATTCACTACCTTTCTATAAGGAAAAGCTTGTGATGGCACCTAGGTAATCATTACCCGTAGCTTGTTGTGACAGACTAATTTGGAGGACTTATTGTTTATTCCTGTCACCGAGGCGATAAGAGCCTAAGGGACTTGGGTATTTAAGAGAGTCAGTCACACACCATAACTTGTTGGCACGTACCTTAAGGTATAAAAAAGGTGCGCTCACTTGGTCGCTCAAACCCTTGAGTGGGGAGTACTAGTTGTGGGCAATCCTTCGTCAGCAAGAGCCTTTTTCCGTACTCCCGGAAACCCACATGAGAACCTTAGTCGTAGAACAAGTAGAAATTACCTCCTTATGTTTATGTTTTGGACCACCGTCATTTGGATCCAGTTGGACTTCTTGTCAAGAGATGTGAACTTATTGGGCCATTTAAATTGGGACGAGTTCGTGTCCCTTTGACAATTGGACCAAAAGATTCTAAAATGCCGATGGGCCATTTTGTGTTTGGGCCTCTTATCATTTGAAGTTGTTTAGCCATGTTATCGCAAAAGTGTAAACCTGTTGGGCCTTTTCAACTGGGGCAAGTTTGCACCGCGCAATAGTATGATTGAATACTTTAAAATGATAATGGGCCGACTTATATATCTCATACATCGTACTCATCTCATGCATCTCATGCATACACGCATCATGTTAACCCTTTGTGTCTTAAAAGCCATCATAGATATCCGTTGGGTTAGAAAGGAAAAAAGATTTGTCAAAAAGAGTTTAGCAAACATGGATATCGGGGAAAAGGAAACCAAGGAACATAAAACTTTACGGAAATGATAGAAAGACCATTGGGGGGCCTTCAGCAAAAAAAGAAAAAAAAAAGAGAAAAAAATTGTTTGTTTTTAAGTCCTTAATAGTTAGGCATAAGTCCGATGTTGAAATTGATTACTTTAGGGTGAAATCTTAGAAACGATAAACTCTTGATGTGCTTTTAACTGATACTTTGAGAGATTGATCTATGTTAGACTCGTAAGCACTTGATTATAGTTCTTAACAATGAAAACCTCAGTAGCTAGCAAAGTGACTAGTTGAAGAAATTGTAGGTCGGTGAATGACCGTTTGCTTAGATGTCTATCTTGATTTGCTTATGTTATGATGTGTGGTATGATGAAAATTAAAGAAAAGTCTCTAAAGAAAAGAACTGAACCACCTAAAACCAATAAGCGTGAAGCTACCCATGGGCGAATATTAGGACCACTATGAGGAGAAATGCTACCTTAAAGGGTAGGTGTGTTGAAAAAAAAGAAAAAAGGAAAAAAAGAGAGAAAAAGAAAAGAAAAAAAAGAAGAAGTTCAAAATGAAAAGAAAAAAGAGAGAGACAAAAAAGAAAGAAAACCATACCACATTGAGCACAGAAAAGCAACTGCAGGCATAATTGAGATATCTAGGTTGGTTTGACTCATCGATCCCAATTTTTTGGCGAAATCATTGAGTTGGCCTACCTAAGAATTAAGTTGTGAAAGAACCTTTGCACACGCACTTTGAGTCTGACTTAGATAATTTATTCAAAGACTTGGATTTGAGTTGCGTTGAATGTTTTGAAGGTTCTCTGGTTTCAATACTGGGCATTCTTTGAGGATGATAATATGTATAACTATGGGGACTATTTTGTAGCATGTAATATAGTATGATGATATGGAAGGCCCCGCCATATGGTTCATCTTGACTTAGAAAAAAACAACGAAAAGCAGAAAGTTAAATCAAGACTGGGGGCGACCAGTCTACCACCCAGCAAATAAGGGACACAATGAGATCTTAAGCAATGAGACAAAAGAGAACCAACTGATCAACAGAAGAGAACTGGCAGAAGAAAATTATAAACAGGCCTAGGGGGCAACTGAAGACATTTGTGGGCAAGAAGCACCGAAGAGCATAAGGAAGACCTAACCCATCGGAATAGGAAACACATTCATGCATGCATGCATACACGTCATATACACGCAATCTATGTCTTGTTTTTGTTCGCAGGTTTTAAAGAAAATGAGAAAGTGGAAAATGCAAGCCAACCGAAAATAGCAACATAGCATCATCATTTTCGGGAATGAGTCCCAGGGTCGAGGCCCACATCTGTATCAGTTTGGGGATGAGCCCAAGGGGCGAGGCCCACATCAGCATCAGTTTTGGGGATGAGTCCCAGGGTCGAGGCCCACATCAGTATCAGCTTGGGGATGAGTCCCAAAGTCGAGGCCCACATTAGCATCAGTTTGGGTCGAGGCCCGTATCAGTATCAGTTTGAGGGCGAGGCCCATATCAGCATCAGTTTGAGGCGAGGCCCACATCAGCATCAGTTTGGGGCGAGGCCTACATCAGTATCAGTTTGAGGGCAAGGCCCGCATAAGTATTAGTCTAGGGGCGAGGCCCGCATCAGTATCAGTGTGGGGGTGAGGCCCACAGCAGTATCAGTTTGGGGCAAGGCCCACATCAGTGTCAGTCTGGGGGCGAGGCCCACATCAGCATCAGTCAGGGGGCGAGTCCCACATCAATATCAGTTTTGAGGGCGAGGCCCACATCAGTACCAGTTTAGGGTCGAGGGCCCACTGCATCATCAGTTGTAGTTCCCGGATGCGTCCTAGGGTCGAGGACCCACTACATCATCAGTTTGAGGGCGAGACCCACATTGTCAACGGTATTGGGATGCATCACAGGGTCTGAGACGCCCATGTTATCGGTTGCAGTTCTGGGATGCGTCCCAGGGTCGAGGGCCCACTGCATCATCAGCACAATTCGAGAATGAACTAGCCAGGAATGGCACTCCGAGAATGGAACACGGTTCGAGAATGAACAAATCGGGAATGGCACTCCGAGAATGGAGCACAGTTCGAGAATGAACAAAGCCGAGAATGGCACTCTGAGAATGGAGAACGGTTCAGGAATGAACAAGCCGGGAATGGCACTCCGAGAATGGAGTAAGGTTCGGGAATGAACCACATCACAGTAACGGTTCGGGAATGAACCACCTCACAGTAACGGTTCGGGAATGGACCACCTCACACAGTAACGGTTCGGGAATGGACCACCTCACAGCATGGTTCGAGGAAGAACCATCACATTATCAGTATCAGTCTTGCCAGGTATGGCACTATAGGGGCGAGGCCCACATCAGCATCAGTAGCAGTATTTCCGGGTATAGCACTCTCGGGGCGAGGCCCACATCATTATCAGTATCAGTCTAGTCAGGTATGGCACTCTGGGGGCGAGGCCCACATCAAACATCAGTATCAGTTTTACCGGGTATGGCACTCCGGGTATGGAGACACCAGTATCAGTTTTGCCAGGTATGGCACTCCGGGTATGGAGACATCAGTATCAGTTTTTACGGGTATGGCACTCCGGGTATGGAGACACCAGTATCAGTTTTGCCAGGTATGGCACTCCGGGTATGGAGACATCAGTTTCAGTTTTTCCGGGTATGGCACTCCGGGTATTGAGACATCAGTTTCAGTTTTTCCGGGTATGGCACTCCGAGTATGGAGACATCAGTATCAATTTTGCCGGGTATGGCACTCTGGGGGCGAGGCCCATATTAGCATCAGTTTTGCCAAGTACGGCACTCCGGATATGGAGACATCATTGCGACACTCTAGGTATAGAGACGCAAATGCGACACCTCAGGTATGGGGTTTAAAACACGCCAAGTACGGCACTCCGGGTATGGAGACATCATCACTGCGGCACCCTAGGTACGGGGTTTAGCACGCTGGACTATCGTGGACTATCGTGGACTATTATGGACTATCGTGGACTATTGTGGACTACCGCGACACCCTAGGTACATGGTTTAGCACGCCAGGAATGGCACATCATCAATTCAGTTCAGAGCAACAGGCAAGCCAGGTGGCAGCTGGCGAGCCAGGTAAGTGAAAATGCATCGCACGTACTTTGATAGGATTGTCATTGTCACACACTGCACAAGTCCCATCAAAGTGTTGCCGACTGTAGGCACTGCATTTTTGCATGGAGACACTACCTCTTTTATTGTGAAAGTCGCGAAAAACTGACGTCGGAAGGGAATAGTCAAGAATTGACACATTATTGGATTTAACTCGTTGGATTAGCTTCGGGTTCGCTTGTTGGACCTCTGTTTCAAAGCACACCCTTAGCCTAAAACCCCGCTAGACACATACCAAGCCCACACACCACTAAGACACACACCGAGCCCACCAAATGGACCAAGCCCACACGCCCAAAGAGACCTAGCACACGCCCATAGCCTTCCTAATTAACAAAAATCACATTTAACACATGCATAAATCAAGCCAAATCAACTTCCTAAATTAAATAAATCCCATGGATCCCTTGTCTAAATAAACCAAATCATATCCTTAACTAAAGAAGAATAAATCAAATTAAATCAAATCACTTCCCTAATTAAAATATTTCCTTATCCCATACTAATTTAAAAACATATCACATTAATGCACAAAGCCTTCTCCTTCTCCTTCTCAAACAAGGAAACCCCCCCCCCCCCCCCCTTTGCCTATAAAAAGAATCCTTCACCACACATCTTAACCAAGGCAAATTCTCACGAAAACACAAAGAAAATCCCTAGAGAACTCACGCCAAAAGAACAAGAAAATAACCCTCCATTGCCGTGAACCACCTCCTCTAATTTCTCCTCCATTTCCACAAAACATATCAAGAAAACAGCCCCAATTGCCGCAACATACAATAAGAAAACAGCCCCCAAATAGCCCCCTAAACCACCACAAAACAGTCCACAAATCAGCCCCGAAATACCACAAAAACAGCAGCCCAAACAGCCCTATAATCACGCCAAAAACAGCCCTAAAACAGTCCCCATTCACCACAAAAACAGCCCCAAACTACACCCTTAAACAACAAAAAACTGCACTCTAAAACACCTCAAAAAGCATAAAAAACTGCACTTTAAAATACCCTTAAATCACCAAAAAACTGCACTTTAAAATCGCAATAAAAAACAGCAAAAACAATAGCAAAAACAGCAGCAAAAATAGTGAAAATAGCTGCCCAAAACAGCAAGGCAGCGAAGGAAAACGTTGAACTGGTGAACCGGAGAGTTGTGGAGCATTAAACCCTTCCGACGGCCGCATAACGCGCTTTCGAGAGACGACAAAAGAGGTTAGACCTGAGGGCACATTCTTTATTTATTATTCTTCATTTTTTTATTATTTAATATATTATTGCATGAGAGTCGTTTGTTGATGCATGATGTGAATTCCGGGTGAACGGAATGCGTGTTCTCTTTTGTGGTATATCGGATGGAAACCCGGACGTAAATTTCGTAGCCGAATTCGAATGGACGGTAGTGCGGTTTTCACTCGGGATACAATGCCACTTACTACTTATGAGACACACGTATTTCGTTTCATCCAAACCTGTATGCGAGCATGATTTAGTTTAGTATGTTATTTATTTTTTTAAGCATGATTTAGTGTACTATGTTATTTATTTTTTTAGCATGATTTAGTTGTTTATTTTTAAGCATGACTAGTTATTTGTTTTGCGTTTGGGAATTTACATTAGGTTTATGTTGTTGTTTGCTTTTCGCATTATATAATTGAAATATGTTCATGAGATTGCCGTGTGTTGTCGTGTGTTATGAGGACTTACTTTCCAAGCATGCAAACTTAGACATAAGATTTATCTTTATGAACATGAACTAGATATAGGTTGTTCTTGAGCATGTTGCGTAGATTCGGTTAAAATATTGCACAAATCACATCATTACAAGTAGCATAAGTAAGGGACCATTCCGAACCCAACAGGTTTGAGGTCTTCCCTTCCGAGGGGTGAGTGCATCCTTAAATCTTTATCTCGGTTCACACCGGGTGGCGACTCAATGTTATTTCTCCGGTTTAGTTCCCCGCGAGCTATTTCGTACTCCCAACTAGGCCGCGATCCTAGAACAGCATCGCAGATTTCTATGTCCTACATTAAAAATGCTAACTATCACAAGAACTCTAATTAAAATAAAGAAAGAAATAAGACTTACTTGAACCGAAGACTCCTCCAGTCCTCCCTCCAACTACAAGCTTTTCTCGAACTCAGCAAGCTCTTCCACGTTCCAAATATCCACCCAAGTGTGTGGCCTCCAAATATGTACACACCAAAGCCAAAACTCAACGACAAGACTACGCCTTGAGTGCACAGGTATTTTGCCCTTGGTGCTAGCCTAGGAAAATACCTCAAAACTTTTAACTTGAGGTTCCTCTAGTCAATTAGACTTAAGGATCCTCAAAATTAGTGGCTTACTCGTAAACTTTAGAGTTGCTCACTTATATAAACCCAAGATATGAATGGTTTGGTGCAAAAAAATTGTAAAGAATTCTTTGGGTTTATATAGGTGCTCCAAAGACAACAAAATTAATTAAGAATCCGATGTGGGATAAAAGCTAATTTAATATTAGCCATTGGATCTTAATTTAGTGGTTTAATGAGATTATAAAACCCTAATAAGAGTTTGGGCCGAATTAGAATTCAAAACAAATAACAAATAAAAAACAATTTACTATTCATATTACTATTCACGTTACTATTCATGTTTATTTATTTATTTATTCCAATTCCTAAAGTGCCCCTATCATCATTCACCAATCCCTAAGCCACTATGGAACCTCATAAATGATATGTTCAATAATTAAACTCATTGAACCATTTATGAATAATTCCTACAGCAATCATATATGCTGTTAAATTTGTACCTGTGCACTATTAACCATTGATTTCGACTTTGTTGTGTGTGACCTTTTGGGTTCCCCTCAAGTTGGACATGAAATGAATCGTGATAATTTAATCGAACATAAATTATCCTCTGATTAGATGGTCGTTCGATTTCAATGACCAAGGTTGACATCTAGCAACATGCCAAGGCCCCCAAATGAGAATGAAAGATATATACCAATTATGTATGCGATTTACATATGATACGGTCCATCACCTCACTATATCCCCACCGTTTGACCTAGGGTATGGAAAGTGTCTACCCATATAGTCAAAGGTATGATGTTGATAGTGTCATGAATCGTGCTAACCCAAGAATCTCACATGATTCTTCCACTGCGGCCACAGTCTCAAGCACTGATCACACATATCAACCCGCGAACTGAAATAATACTCTTATAAGAAAATATTATCTGAGAGAGTGGTGATTCTCTATTGTATCTTTACAAAATTCATGTGTTTCAACAAATAACCCAATCATACCCTTATGACCAGATCTTTTGAACTCGGGAAGGAGAATGTCAAAGTAATTTGATCCACACATAAGATTGTAAAGACCTCAAGTCTAAGGACTAGTCATATAATCGATACATGAAAGTTCTCACAGACACATGGGATAAACACTCCATGTGAAAACTTTCGGCGGTCAGTTCGATGGACACGAGCAACTCATGCATCCATATGATACACCAAGCGGACGGATCTCCGCTAGTAGCCTATAAGATCAGCTACCCCACTTAAGGGCGGATCATATCATCATCTTAGTCTCTTCGTTTTGTGAACGCCCAGATTATTCACAAAACTATGACTCGGAATGTTTAAGAGTTATGATTCTCATAAGGCGTGGAAGCCATCATCTTATTACTCCAAGGGGTTATTACAGTGTTTGATGATTCATATAATTTATGTAAGACACGTATAATAAAGATTTCCATTTTATTAATTAATGAAAATATTGCAAATACATGTACATATAGCCCATCTACAAGTTGGGTATAGGGCATATCCCTAACAATCTCCTACTTGCACTATAGCCAACTAGTATGAATCTGGACACCATACTCTTGGGTGTGCCTATCATGCTTTTGTTAAGTCAGCCCTTTAGTCAGAGAATATGCAAGATTATCTTATGTGGGTATTTTCTCTATAATAACTTATTTTCTCTCAACAATCTCCCTGATGAGATGAAATTGCCTGAGTACATACTTGGATTTCTGGTGAGACCTTAGTTCCTTTGATTGAGCAATGACGCCCGTGTTGTCACAGTATATCGTGATGCCATTCTTTATCGCGGGAAGCACTTCCAGTTCCGTGATGAACTTCTTTATCCAGACTGCTTCTTTAGCTGCCTCATATGCTGTAATATACTCGGCTTCAGTGGTGGAGTACGTTGTAGTTGATTGCTTTGAGCTTTTCCAACTGACAGCTCCGCCATTCAAAGTAAACAGATATCCTGTTTGCGATCTGTTGTCATCCCTATCGGTCTGAAAGCTCGCATCATAGTAACCAATGAATTTCATCTCAGAACAATCTCCGTATGTCAAGAACACATCCTTAGTTCTTTTCAGATACTTGAGGATTGTTTTGACAGCTGCCCAATGTTGCTCACTAAGATTTGCCTGATACCTGCTCGTTATGCTAAGTGCATAAGAGACATCAGGTCTTATAATAGCATGGCGTACATGATCAATCCTATTGCTAAAGCATAAGAGATTATACTCATACGTTCTCTATTTGAAGGAGTATGTGGACATTGCTCCTTAGATAATTTGATTCCATGATAAGTAGGTAAATTACCTCTTTTGGAATCTTCCATTTTGAATCTTTTCAAAATTTTATCTATGTATGTAGATTGAGAAAGTCCTAACAACCTCTTAGATCTATTACGGTAGATCTTAATGCCGAGGATGTAGGCTACTTCTCCCAATTCTTTCATGGAGAAATTTTGAGATAACCATTGTTTGGTGGCTTGCATCATGGGAATATCATTCCCGATGATTAATATGTCACCGACATATAATATAAGAAATACAACAGCACTCCCACTACTTTTCCTGTAAACACAAGGCTCGTCTACATTTTTGATGAAGTCAAATTCTTTGATTGTCTCATCAAATCGTATATTCCAACTTCTGGAGGCTTGCTTGAGTCCATAAATGGATCGTTTAAGATTGAATACTTCATTATGATCATCATTAGATGCAAACCCCTCAGGTTATGTCATATAGACTTCCTCTACGAGGTTCCCATTAAGGAAAGTTGTTTGGACATCCATATGCCAAATCTCATAATCAAAGTGTATAGTTAGTGCCAGTAAAATTCGAATGGACTTTATCATTGTAACAGACGAGAAGGTTTCGTTATAGTCAATTCTTTGGATTTTTCTATAACCTTTCGCCACCAACCTAGCCTTATAGGTTTGGATGTTGCCTTCTGCATCAGTTTTACGCTTGTAAATCCACTTGCAGCCTATAGGGTTTATCCCTTCAGGTGCATCCACCAAGCCCCAGACTTGATTCTGATACATAGAGTCTATTTCGGATTTCATGGCCACAAGCCACTTGACTGAATCAATGTCACACATTGCTTCATCATAACTGGTGGGATCCTCATTATCAATGACCTGATCATGTTCCTCATCAATATAGAAACCATATCTTTCAGGCTCATGTCTTTCCCCTACCAAACCTTCTAAGTTCATAACCTTATGGTTATTCCGTCGCTGCCCTTTTGAGGGGTCTGGGGTTTCGTTCTTGTTAGTTTGTTCTTCTCGTACCTCATCGAGGTCAAGTCTACTCCCACTATGTTTCTTAAGAAGGAATTCATTCTCTAGAATTTGGCATTTCGTGAGACAAATGTTATTTGTTCATTTGGGACGTAGAACACGTATGCTCTTGAGTTCAAGGCATATCCTACAAACTTACATTTAACTGCCTTATCATCTAATTTGTTAGTTTGTGTGAGATTAACATATGTGTCACATCCCCAAACTCTTAGATAACTAAGACTATGACGTTTCCCAGACCATAACTCATATGGTGTTTGACTAACAGTCTTGGAAGGAACTTGGTTTAGTAGTAGTGTTACAGTTTCTAAAGCAAGACCCCAAAATGAAAGAGGTAGATCCATGTCTGGCATCATTGATCGGACCATATTTAATAATGTTCGATTTCTCCTTTCGGAGACCCCATTATGCTGTAAAGTTCCCGGAGGAGTCCACTGGGAAACGATGCCATTTTCTCTCAAATAATCTTGAAATTCATCGCTTAAGTATTCACCACATCGGTCAGACCTTAGTGACTTAATACTTTTATTAAGCTAGTTTTCTACTTCAGCTTTGAAGACTTTGAATTTCTCAGAGGCTTCAGATTTGTACCGCATAAGGTACACATACCCATATCGCGAGTGATCATCGATAAAGGTAATGAAGTAGGAAAATCCACCTCTAGCGGTGACTGACATTGGTCCGCATACATCAGAGTGTAAGAGTTCTAATGTCTCCGCTACACGCTGTCTTTTACCTTTGAAGGGTAATTTGGTCATTTTACCTAGTAAACAAGACTCATAAGTTCCATAAGGTTCATATTTGAAGGGTATGAAATACTCATCCTTATGTAGCTTAGTTAATCTTGTTTCATTGATATGACTTAAGCGACTGTGCCATAAAAGTGATTCATTGAGATTATTCGAGTTAACGTTGTATATATTAGAGGTTGAACATTCTTATTAGTTTGTAAGACATAGATACCATTATTCAAAATACCATCTCCATATTTTATTTCATTGAAATAAATAGAACATTCATTACAACTTATTAGGCATGAAAAGCCTTTATTACATAAAGAAGAAATTGAAATGATGTTCTTTACTAGAGAATGTACATAAACATAATCTTCTAAGTCTAAAACTAAACCATTCGACAAAACTAATGAATAAGTCCCCACGCACAATGCAGCCAGTTTTGCTCCATTACCCATGCGTAAGTTAACCTCCCCATGACGGAGTCTCCTACTGTTTCTCAAGCCCTGCACATTGTTACACAAGTGAGTCCCACAACCGGTGTCAAGCACCCAAGTAGAAGGTTCAGAGTTTTGAGAGTATAGTTCAATCATATACAACATACCTGAAGAATTGGGCTTCTTGGCCTCTTGGGCTTCCCTATCTTCCTTGGCTTTCAAGGATCTACAGTCTTTCTTCCAATGACCCTTCTTTCTACAAAAGAAACATTTCCCCTTTCCCTTTTTCTTCTCCACCTTTCCATTGGGCTTTAGGTGATCTGGAGCCTTGGCCTTGCCCTTATTTTTCTTTTGGCCTCGTGGTTTCAGGTCCGTACCCGTAAGCATGACGGAGGTTTTAAGCTCCGGTTTCAAGTCATTCTCTGCTAGCTTTATCAGATTGTACAATTCTGCTAAAGTAGCTTCTTTATTAGATAAATGAAACTGCATAATAAAATTAGAGAAGTCTTTTGGTAAGGATTGAAGAATTAGATCGTGACCTATCTCATGATCCATAATGAAACAAAAGGATATTATTTCTACAACCCACAAGAGAATAAAATATTTGTTGTTTTTCATGTGGTTTTCCTAGAAAAGGATTTAATTAATGCAGTGGTAAGTGGGAGGAAAGTAGAACTCGATGAAAATCAAAGTGATACTGTTCCTGGCACCGACCCCCTCACGGAACACAAACAGTCCATCAAAGATGAGACTGTTCCATAATCTTCTGATACACAAGAACTACGTAAGTCGGAGAGACTCAGAAAACAACTTGAGAGATATGGGTTTCTAATCTCACCTCATGTAGACATTAATCGTATTGAGGAAGATGAACCGGCTACGTATAAGGAAGCGATACAAGGTATCGACTCCATTTTATGGCAAAAAGCCATGAAATCCGAAATGGATTCCATGTATATCAACCAAGTTTGGACACTGGTTGATTTACCACAAGGCATTAAGCCTATTGGTTGTAAATAGATCTTCAAAAGGAAGACAGACATGGTAGGCAACATACAAACGTACAAAGCTAGGCTTATAGCTAAAGGGTATCGTCAACGACATGGTGTGGATTACGATGAAACCTTTTCACCCGTTGCCATGATTAAATCCATTCGGATAATGCTTGTTATTACTGCATATTTTGATTATGAAATATAGCAGATGGATGTCAAAAACATTTTCCTTAACGGAAACCTTTTGAGGATGTTTATATGCAACAACCTGATGGTTTTGTCATACCAAAACATGCAAACAAGGTTTGCAAGTTAAACCGATCCATTTATAGATAAAAGCAAGCATCGCGTTCTTGGAACCATCTTTTTGATGAGATCATAAAAGAATATGGTTTCATTCAAAACGAAGATGATTCTTGTGTATATAAGAAGGTTAGTGGGAGCGCACTGACATTCATTTTCCTATACTTTGATGATGTATTGCTTCTTGGAAATGACATTCCTATGCTACAATCGGTGAAAACTTGGCTTTCATTAATATTATCCATGAAAGACCTGGGAGAGGCAGCCTTTATTCTAGGAATAAGGATCTACCGGGATATATCTAGAAAGCTGCTGGCACTCTCCCAAAGCTCGTATATTGACAAAGTGTTGAAGAGATTCAACATGGATCAGCCCAATAGGGGGCTGCTTCCGGTGTCACATGGCGTCTCTCTATCGAAGGATATGTGTCCTAAAACTCAAGATAAGAGAGATGCAATTATTCGGATCCCATATGCTTCAGCAGTCGGATCGATCATGTACGCCATGATATGTACGCGACCTGATGTCTCATATACTTTGAGCATGTGCAGTGGTTATTAGGCCGATGCAGGTGATGATTATTGGATTGCTGTAAAGAACATCCTTAAGTATCTTAGACAAACTAAAGATGCTTTCTTAGTGTATAGGGAAGGAGAACTTGAGGTGACTGGGTTCACCGATGCAAGTTTCCAAACCGACAAAGACGACTGTAAGTCACAATCAGGGTACATATTTTATTTAAACAACGGAGCGGTGAGCTGGAAATCTTACAAGCAAGAGAATTTTACCGATTCAAGAACAGAAGCTGAATATATTGCTACAGCTGAGGCAGCAAAATAAGCAGTTTGGATCCGTAAATTCCTAATTTGATTAGGAGTAGTTTCGTTAGCAGCTGATCCCGTACCTTTGTATTGTGACAATAATGGGGCTATCGCATAGGCTAAGAAACCACGGTCTCATCAACAATCCAAGCATGTACTTCGGCGATTTCATCTTATTCGTGAGATCATACATCGTGGCGATGTGAAGATCGAGAAGACCGCATCAGATGATAACATTGCAGATCTGCTGATGAATGTTATATCTCAACAAAAGTTTGAGCGACATATACATAGTTCAGGAGTTAGATACTTGAGTGATTGGCTATAGGCCAAATGGGAGATTGTTGGACAATTATGACCCATAGCATCACTATTTGTAAAGAACATTGTGTTTTTGTACAAATTATCTATGTGACAAAAAGAAATTGTTATTTTATCATTATTGTAATTAGATTACTTGGATATATATTAATGATTAAAGTCCATATGGTTAAATCAGATTAATAAGATATGAGACAGTATTAATCCACAAACGGTTTAATCATTAAATATCTCTAGTCGAAGTATTATCGAGACTGTACATTAATAATGTAGAATAGACTAGTATTACAATTGTGCGCGTTATGGAAGTTTAATGGTATAGTTCTCATATATTTAGGTATTGGATACTTATGCAAGTGTAATAAGAGGTTCTGTTAGCCGTTGGACTGGGAACAGTTCGCTCTGGATAGACCCACTCGGAATCCTATTGGTAGTATGACTATGTGTCTATGGGAATCCGAATCAGGGTAGGTGTATGTGATCTTTAACCTGAGACTTACGTCGCTATTACTTGCGACAATCAGTTTACTTTAGTATTATTCGTCTAGAGCTTTAACATATTCTTTGTATGCCTGTATTGGGTTTACTGAGAATCGTAGTGTATTGGATGTGATGTCAAGATGGGAGTATCACTTCAGTAATATGAAGTTGATGGTCACACAGGATACGGAACTAGTACTCTTAAAGCTACAGAAATGGGATAGTATGGCTAGGTCATGACTTCCCGATTACAGAGATTAGTTACTCAGGATCTGATATATGCTTCGTACGAGGCAGACATAGAGCCAGCCCTAGGCCTAGCATGTGACATCCGATACTGGATCGTATTACGTATTACATAATATTAGTATTACTACGCCTGATACATATGATATTCCTCGAAGAATATTTCTAGATAATTGGGTAGGCATAGTGCTTTGCTAGAAGTCAATCATGTCTTGTAATCGGTGAGAATATGGTACGGGGTACGCACATGTTCAGATAGTCCGATAACCGTATTTACTGCCAACATATCCAGGAATCTCTTGGGTCGCTTCCCAAAGATTCACCAATGACATTTGACTCAGATAGAATTAATCTAGGATTAATTATAAGAGAGAAAATTAATTTGGGATTAATTGCGGCAAGAATTAATATGGGATTAACTTCGTATAGAAGAGAGAACGCGATTAATTTAGAATTAATCGATAAAATAAATGTAATAGTTAAATGGATTTTTCTATTTAATTTTTTTATTTGTCGCTAAAATAATATATCAGATATGTTAATTGAAATCCGATTTCAATACGAAATTAAAATTGGATTTTAATTCGGGTGAACGAATTAATTTAGAATTAATTCGAAAGCGGGTATCGTAATAATTTTGCGAGGCATAATTATTTAATTAAATTAGATTTAATTATGGCGTGATGATAAATTCGATTAATCGGAATTAAACGAACCCGATAAAATTACGTGTGACTTTGCATGTGTCTTTTTGTGTTTTGGGAACACAAAATATCTTTGAATTTGGTGGGCCCAAGTCAAGTTGTGTGTTGAGGAAGCCAACTCAAATTTTTAATTTAAAATGTGGTGGGACCACATGACTTACATCATAGGTCAAATATTGATGCCAGTAGTTGGCTTAATTAATTAAATGCTTTAAACACACACAACCACCAAGTCTTGAACTCTCTCTTCTTCTCTCCACCTTGGCCGAATTCTTCACTTCATGATTGTGAAATTTTACTTCAAAATTTCAAAAAATTTAGCACTTGGAGGAGTCAAATTAGGTGATAGGGAAACTCACCCAAGGAATAAACAACATAACAACAAGCTTGGAGCTTCATCTAAAGTGGAAATTTTGAAATTTCTCATTTTAACAATGTAAGTGATTCCGCCACTTTTCTTGTTTTTTCACACATATAATCATGTTTAGGATCTTGTGGCATGTCTTAGAGACTTACAGTTTTTCCCTTTCCTTTTTTATGCTTAACAGTTCTTCTTTGTTTGTCTAGTCAAAGGGACCATGCCCTGATAGTCCAGAAGTTGGCCAAGGCTGCTCGGTGGAAGTCTAAAGGCGCCCGAGGCAAAGTTACCACACCCATTCCTCCCGAGGTCAAGAGGAAGGCTATACATTCTGCTTCCTCGTCTTTCGGCCCTCGAGTGCTCATTGGGCTACCCCAAAACTGATCTCTTCAACCCAACCGCCTACTTCCCTTTAGCCGATTTCAACTTATGGGTGCACCTCGTTCCCCACAAGCCATGCCAACAACTCCCTGACCCCAAAAACATTGCTCTCATCAGATCAAGGGTGAAGATATCGATGAGCCTCCGACGAAGACCCCCAAGAAAAAAATGTTAGGTCGCAAAGGCAAGGGTTCGGCTTCCCCCACAAATTCTGATGACAGCATCCCAATGCTCGGGACTGATGACCTTCCCGAGTGGGTGAGAGCTCAAATGACCTACCTCTTTCTAGCCTTCAATCATATGGCCAAGGTGGTCGGGTTGGAGAAAGCCAAAGAGTTCGAAGATCTTTCTCATGAGGAAGTGTCGATAAACTTGTGACTTCCATGCACATTAACCGAACCTTCTCCCAAACGACTTACTCATTATTCTTCCATTCTGATCTCAACTTTTGTGTGTAGATGGCCTACCTCATGGCCTTAAACTGGAATCTGATAATAAACAGTCTCTCTTATGGGGGTCAGGCCCAAAGATTTCAAATTAGTTTGACCGAGCAGGAGTATGAGTTGTCTAAGCAGTTGGAAATGACCAAAACTGAGATTGAAGGGCTCAAGATGGAGAACCACGGTCTCAAGAAATCTGAGACTGATGCCCAGACTGAGGCAGATGCCCTTCATAGGGCCTCGTTATTTATAAAGAAGAAGAAAAATGATGTAAAGGCTGAGGTCACCCGTATAAGCGACGAGGTCAAGTCTCTGAAGTGGCAGTTTGCCTCATCTGCGAAGCAACTGAAGGAAAAATTAGAGAAACTTGACATGGCTTGGTGTATGATTGGGCTTGATGCATGGCTTGGTGTATGGTTGGCATGATAATTAATATATATTTAATATATATTAATTAGTCAAAAGATGAGCCTTGGGCCTTGGGGCTCTTGGGCTCTTGTGATTAATTAGCCTCCCTGAATAATGTTTTCTTTTTGAGTATTCTGGTTTTGATTTTCCAATTTAAGTCAGAAGGATACAACCCTTCAATCAAATTGAAAAGGAGTCACACCATTTCATCTTCAACTGTTCCAACTGTCACTATATATACAACAATACATTTTGCAGATTAAGATACAATTTTTGTTCCTTGGAAAACGTTGAAACTTTTTCTGATATTTGAAGAAAACGAAATACAAAAATCTAGTAGATTCGCCAGGGGTCGATTTCCGTGCAGAATGTCGACCTCAGATTGTTGAATCCTGGTGGCAGACGTCCGAATAACTACAAGAACAAGAGTAGGGACGAAATTCTGCTATTGGACATAGCGTTTCGCTAGCCTCAATCTTCAGTCTGTGAGTTTGTAAATTGAATTAATTGCACTATAAGTTTCAATTTTGATTGTTGTTATTTTCATTAGAATTTTCAATTCTGTATTGGTATTGTTATTGTTTATACAAATATATTCAATAAAATTATAGCATTCATTGATTGTTCTTTAACAATCTATAGCAGAATTTTTCGTAATGGAACAATCTGTGAATGCTGTGAAGCCTCATGTTGAGAAACCAGACAAGTTCAAAGGACTGGATTTCAAACGTTGGCAACAGAAGATGTTGTTTTATTTAACAACATTGAACCTTGCACATGTCGTCAAGGAAGAATGCCCTGTGGCAGAGGGAGATAACATTCCTGCAGAATAACTCAATGCAATTGATGCATGGAAACACAGTGAGTTTTTATGTAGGAATTATATTCTGAATAGTCTTAATGACTCTTTGTATGATGTATAAAGATCTTATAAGACCGCCAAGGATCTATGGGATTCTCTGGAAAATAAATATAAGATCGAAGATGTGGTTCAAAGAAGTTCATTGTTGGAAAATTTCTGAAGTACCACATGGTGGATTCAAAAACTGTTGTCAACCAAGTAGAAGAATTACAGATTCTTATCCATGAACTTGCGCCGAAGGCGGACTCTACCGGTACAGTTTGCTGTCGGATCTGTATAGAGAAACTATACTCTTAATATTAATTAAATCAAGATTTCACATCTCAAGCATAAAAAGACCGATATGTCAATGGAGGATCTGGTTCTCAAACTAAGAGTACAGGAAGATAACCGCAAGACTGAAGGGCTGAATGTTTCAGAATTTGCAGCCAAGGCAAATGTCATTGATAGTGGAGGGGCGTCTAAGCCTAAGCCTCAAAACCAGAAGAATAAATGGAACAATAAAGGGAAGGATAAAACTCAAAAAGTTCTTGCTCCGAAAGGGAAGAATTTCAAGGGAATTAAAGGTGCTTGTTGGGTGTGTGGAAAAATTGGACATCGAGCACTAGACTGCCGCCACAAGAAAGGAATCTGGGTCCAAATGATAAGAACAGCAACAAACAAGCAAATATTGTTGAGGAAGAATTTGTTGGTATTGTTTTTTCTGAAGTGAATTTGCTAACTGGTAGTACGGATTAGTGGGTGGATACTGGTGCAACAAGACATATTTATGGAAACAGAAGTATGTTTGTTAGCTACACTCCTTACAATGGCGATGAAAAGTTATATATGGGCAATGCAACTGCTGCAACTGTTGCTGGAAAAGGGAAAGTGGTTCTGAAATTCACTTCCGGGAAAGAACTTGCCCTAATGGATGTACTCTATGTCCCTGAAATTACTAAAAATCTTGTTTCTGGTCCTGTATTAAGCAAGAAGGGTTTTAAACTTGTATTTGAGTCTGACAAATTTGTTCTTACTAAGGGTGGGACATTTGTAGGAAAGGGCTACCTTTCTGAAGGGCTCTTTAAACTCAATGTAATTGTTGATGATGCTATTAATAAAATAAATACTTATGTTTACTTACTTGCTTGAATCTTCTACATTATGGCATGCTAGACTAGGTCACATTAACTATAAATGTATGCATAGAATGGTCAATCTTGGTTTATTGCCTAATTGTACAAAAGATAATATGCATAAATGTGAAACATGTGTTGAATCAAAGTTTGCAAGCAAGTCATATAAATCTGTGATTAAGAGATCAAATGAATTATTAGAATTAATTCATACAGATTTGGGTGATTTCAAATCAATACCAAGTTGTGGTGGAAAGAATTACTACACCACTTTTATAGATGATAGTAACAGATATTGTTATGTATATTTGATACATAGCAAAGATGAGTCTTTTAATATGTTTAAGACATATAAAGTTGAGGTGGAAAATCAGCTAGACAAGAAGATCAAAATTTTACGATCTGATAGAGGCGGAGAATATGAATCTAATGCCTTCGCAGAATTTTGTGCTTCTAATGGAATAATTCATCAAACAACAGCACCATACTCTCCACAACAGAATGGGGTGGCTGAACGGAAAAATAGAACTTTAAAGAATATGATGAATTCCATGCTAAACAGTCTTGGTTTACCACATAATATGTGGGGTGAAGCGTTGCTTACAGCTAACACCATCTTAAACAGAATTCCACCAAAGAAGAGTGATCAATCTCCATATGAAAAATGGAAGAAAAGGCTACCGGCATACAAAATCCTGAAACTGTGGGGTTGCCTAGCAAAGGTTCAAGTTCCCTTGCCTAAAAGAGTTAAACTTGGACCTAAAACCATTGATTGTGTGTTTATTGGATATATTAATAATAGTGCAGCATACCGGTTTCTAGTAATCAAATCTGGAATTTCGGATATCCAAGTAAATACAATTATTGAGTCTAATAATGCTGAATGGTTTGATCATATATTTCCTTACAAGGATAGATTAAAAAATAAACGAAAAATGCCTGAATTTAATCAAGAGAATGGGAATGATATTGCCTCTTCATCTGGTGTTCAAAACAAGGATTTGGAACCAAATAAATCAACTCTCCAAGAGAAAGATTTAGAACCTAGAAGAGGAAAAAGAATCAAGGTAGCAAAAGATTATGGACCTGATTTTTTAACCTTTCTCACTGAAGCTGAACCTCAAACATATCAAGAGGCCATAACTTCGTCTGAATCTGTTATTGGCAGGAAGCAATAAATAGCGAAGTAGAATTCATACTACAAAACCATACGTGGGAGTTAGTAGACTTACTATCTGGTTGCAAACCGATTGGTTACAAATGGATTTTCAAAAAGAAATTGAAGCCTGATGGTACAATTGATAAATACAAAGCTCGTTTGGTAGCTAAAGGATACCGTCAAAAACAAGGACTTGATTTCTTGACACATACTCACCAGTAACCAGAATAACATCTATAAGGATGTTAATAGCGATTGCAGAAATTTATAATCTGGAAATACATCAAATGGATGTAAAAACTGCATTCTTAAATGGTGAGTTGGATGAAGAAATTTATATGGAACAACCTGAAGGGTTTGTAGCAAAAGGAAAAGAGAAAAAAATATGTAAACTTGTGAAGTCACTTTATGGACTTAAACAATCGCCCAAACAATGGCATGAGAAATTCGATCATACAATGATATCACATGGATTTCGGATCAATGAATGTGATAAATGTGTTTACATCAAGAAAATGAATAATGATTCATTTGTCATTGTATGTTTATATGTTGATGATATGCTTATCATGAGACCGAATTTAAGTGTTATAAACTCCACGAAGAAAATATTGAATTCGACATTTGATATGAAAGACATGGGAAAAACTTATGTTATCTTAGGAATTCGAACTCAAAGAAGTAGTGATGGTTATATTCTAAGCCAATCACACTACGTGGAAGCTATTCTTCAGAAATTTAGACATTTTGATAGTAGTCCATCTAAAACTCCTTTTGATCCTAAGAGTACATTAAAGAAAAATGTTGGGGACATTGTGTCACAACTAGAATATTCTCGTATAATTGGGACGTTACAATACATCACGAATTGTACTAGACCATACATTGCCTACTCTATGAATAGATTGGCAAGATATATGAGTAATCCTTCAAATGATCATTGGGATGCTTTAGTTAGAGTATTGAGATATCTTAAATACTCAATGAAGTATGGTTTACACTATACAAAATATCCACCAGTTTTGGAAGGATATAGTGTGCCAATTGGATTTCGAATGATACAGAAAAAGCAACAAGTGGATATGTGTTTACACTTGGTGGAGCTGCAGTATCATGGAAATCACAAAAACAAACGTGTATAGCACGTTCAACAATGGAATCAGAATTCATAGCCTTGGATAAAGCTGCTGAAGAAGCGGAATGGCTAAAGAACTTCTTGGAAGATATTCCAATGTGGCCTCAACCTGTGACGGCCATATGTGTGCACTGTGACTGCATGGTTGCTATTGGGAGAGCAAAGAGCCATATGTATAATGGGAAGTCAAGGCACATAAGACGAAGACATAACACTATAAAACATATGCTCTCGGCTGATATTATTTCCATTGATTTTGTAAAATCAAAGGAGAATATTGCAGATCAATTAACAAAGGGTATACCAAAGGAGCAAGTGTTATATTTATCGAGGGGAATGGGCTTAAAGCCAACACAATGAGAAGTAACTTAGCGGAAACCCAACCTAGCAATTGTTAAATCAAAGTTTAGGTTCAATGTGGAAAACTAGTTGGGTGAAACTCAAGTAATAGAGCATAACAAGCTGCTCATTCCTATGATAAGAGAAGTTATGCTCTTTATGACGATAAGGATGAATGATTAATCATTCTTAATGACAAATTAGTATTATATGATACTTATAAATTTTGTGTCACCTATATAGGAGTAATGTGAGGTCGCATTTATGAGAATTAAATGGCTAAATTCTCTAAAGCTCCTATGAATCCAGGATTGTTCAGGACCAAAATGAACACAACCGTATGAATCGAAAGATGTCGAAATTGAATATGTGTGATACTTATTGCCTAGATTTACAAAATATGATGAACAGTTCAATATCTCCTATACACACTGACTCATCGGTAAATCCAATAAGTATTTACTAAGGAAGGTTCAAGTCCAAAAGACACCTCTCCTAATGTATATCAATTTTAAGTTTTCTCCAGATCATGTTATGTACAGTATCGCCACAATTTGCTATACAAATGTGGGGTATTGTAAGAGTTTGTATATTAAATAGTGATAGAGCCCCACATCTAAAATGTACAAGGAATGTGAATGGTTTATAAGTGGTCTCTAAACACTTATATTAAATTGGAATGATAAGGCTTGGGCTTGGGCTTTGATGCATGGCTTGGTGTATGGTTGGCATGATAATTAATATATATTAATTAGTCAAAAGATGGGCCTTGGGCCTTGGGGCTCTTGTGATTAATTAGTCTCCCTGAATAATGTTTTCTTTTTTAGTATTCTGGTTTTGATTTTCCAGTTTAAGTCAGAAGGATACAACCCTTCAATCAAATTGAAAAGGAGTCACACCATTTCATCTTCAACTGTTCCAACTGTCACTATATATACAACAATACGTTTTAAGATACGATTTTGATACTATTTTTTTTCCTTGAAAACGTTGAAACTGTTTCTGATATTTGAAGAAAACGAAATACAAAAATCTAGTAGATTCGCCAGGGGTCGATTTCCGTGCAGAATGTCGACCTCAGATTGTTGAATCCTGGTGGCAGACGTCCGAAGAACTACAAGCACAAGAGTAGGGACGAAATTCTGCTATAGGACATAGCGTTTCGCTAGCCTCAATCTTCAAGTCTGTGAGTTTGTAAATTGAATTAATTGCACTGTAAGTTTCAATTTTGATTGTTGTTATTTTCTTTAGAATTTTCAATTCTGTATTGGTATTGTTATTGTTTATATAAATATATTCAATAAAATTGTTTTTTAACACTAACCACGTGCTTGTGTAGGTTATTTCGAAACCTATTCCAGGTTCTTATAGGTGAGGAAATGAATTGAGTAGCCATAGCAGTCTATTAATAAAAACATAATTAAATCAGATTTCTGACGGATGATTAAAGTTTGTGCTTATTTTTTTTAATGGAATAAAAATTTTATGATTTCCTAGCTATATTAGACTTTTTATATTTTATTATTGTTTATCATGGATAAAGGTAAATACAGATGGACTTGCTGGGGGAATCCTGGACCTGCTTCATGCGGAGAAATTTTCAGGGATTTAATGGTGACTTTCTTGAATTAATAGTAGTAGGTTTTTTTTTTTTTTTAATAAGAGATAATTATCATAAATTAAAGAGGAAGATTACAACCTAAACTTGAGGAAGAAGTGATCCTCCTATCTCCACTTACAGAGGAATTGCAAGCTTTCTTAGCTAACACATGAGCTTCTAAATTACACACTCTAAGAGCGAATTGAAAAATAATTCATCAAAAAACATTAGAAAATCTTTGAATTTTCTTTGATAATCCAACCCATCTCCTTAGAGCTCAAAGAAGATCCTTCAACCAAGTCAACCACGTTCCTAACATCCGAGTCCACTATTAAATGAGTCAAACCCATTTGACGAGCAAGCATAAGACCCAGTCCAATTGCCTAAGCTTCAGCGATCTCAACATCTCCCAAAAACTTAACCTATTCAGTCACTAAATCAACTGTATTCCCTTGATAGTCTCTGAAAATAGCAGAGAGGCCAACTAGGTTGCTCTTTACATTGATCCCCGCATCAACATTGACCTTAATACAATCAATGTATAGGAGGAGGGTTCCACCTGGTGCTGTCAAGCAGTGCATCTTTAAACTTAATCCGAGAAGCTTGAATCTTTACAACATCTGCAGACTGGCATACATTACCAGCCTTGGCCAAGATTTAGTGAATATCAAAGGGAGTGTGTTGAAACAATAAACTATTTCTAGCACCCCAGATGGTCTACATAATAGCAATCACATACCTGAATTCTGAGTGTCCAGAAAAAAAAATTGATGATCTGTATAAGCGAGCCATATATAAAGTTCTAAACCAGGTTGCCAAAAGATGAAAATTTCCAGCAAGCCTTTGAAAGCTTACAGGCAAAGAGAGCGTGAAGAGTAGCTTCCTTATCCCTGCCACATCTATAACAAACTGCATAAGAAAAGATTTTTCTAGAGGCAAGAGATTATCTGCAGTTGGCAATAGACCTTGAATGCTTCTCCAGAGGAAAATTTTGATTTTAGAAAGTAGATCCATTGACCACACTCTTTGCCAAAAGCTGGACTCATTTGCAGAACTGCTAGCAACATCCCTGTTTTTAATGCCAAAAGGGTTTAAAAGATGCAGACCTAGGGAACCAATTGCTCTCATAAATCTTGATATGATCACCATTTCCCACCCTCTATCTCAGCCCTTTTTCTAATAAGTTTCTCCCCCAACAAATGCTTTTCCAGAAGAAAGAAACATTATGACCCCTTTTGGCTGCGAGGAAGTTATCCTCTTTGAAGTATCTAGCCTTAAGCACTCTTGCCCCCAAAGACTTTGGCTATTGAATAATCCTCCATCTCTGTTTAGCCAAAAAGGCTTGGTTAAAACATTCAAAATTCCTGAACCCTAAACCGTCAGAATTGGCTTAGTCTATCCCAGCAAGTCCAATGAATTTTTTTACCATCATCATTTGTTCCCCACCAATAGGCATTTTATCTCATATGAATTTCCTCACAGAAACTGACTGGGATTCTGAATACACTCATAGTGTAGGTTGGAATGGCTTGGGCAATTGCCTTGATCGATACCTCCTTACCTCCAGTAGAAAAGAATTTGTGCTGCCAATGCTTAAGTTTGCCAAAGGCTTTCAATTTCAGATCACTAAAAACTCTTCTTTTATTATGGCCAATGATAGATGGTAGACCAAGATATTTCCCGCGACTAATGTTCCTATTGAGACTAAAAATGGCCGCCATTAAATCTTCACTGGTGTGTTTGTCCGTGTCGGGCTTGAAAGAGAGATGAATTCTCAAAGTTGAAAAATTATCCAGAGGCTTCAGTATAAATGTTAGATCTCTTCCAAATCTCAGACCCGAAAATTGCTTATTGTGCTTGTTAGAAATGTTAGAAAATAACATTTAGAAAATATTAATGGGAAACATGTGTTACACCCATGATGGTAACATTTTTGGAGGGGTTAGAGGAAGTCATTAAGTTACCAAATACATGTAATTAAATAGTAATCAGAATATCCAAATGCATGTGATTACATAGTAATCAATGCCTGCTTCTAAGTACATGTGAATGAATAGGAAGTCATGCATGTGATGGTATAGTAACTTGATTTCACCTCCTACAAGTATGAGCATTTTCTCACTGAGATAAAGAATCAATTAAGTATGATTAAGGACATCTTTACAAGAAGTAAGATATGCAATTGTATTGTGGAATATATAGATTTATTTCAATATATTTGTGAATAAATCTGGGACTAGTAATACATGTATAGCTAGATCCTAAATGGACCATTATGGATTTATTCAATGAAAATATTAGGGATAATATTTCCTTATATTGGTATGAGAGCTTTAATATATGTATTCTAGTTAGATTGTACACAAAAGGCATGATCACGCATGAAAAATGAAGAAAATGCATTATATTTTTAATTTTACAAAAAAAAAAAAACTTTCTTCGAAATTTGAACCTTAATATCTTATTGTAAAAAGTTGATAATGGTGCTTTCTAAGATGATTTGAAAATTAGGACATGTAATCTTTAATTCGGTATATCATTTGCTTAATTTAGATTAAAATTGAGAAAGATATAGACCCTAGAAGTTGGCTAGTAGAACCTGTTTTTACCCAGAAAAACACTCCCAGATTAGTAAAAAGATATGTCATCCACTATTTAGGAATCCATACGACATGTCATTCGAAATTTATACGACAAATCTGAAATTCCCTACAAGCAATACAACAACCAAACTCTATATTCCAAGAGGGGGTGAATTGGGTTATTATCTACTAATGCGAAATTTAAAATCTTTGCCGATTTTAACTACTTTTACCGATTAAGCCTTAGGGTATATTTTCTCATACAGTAAATATTACCTATATTCAAGTTTCTAACATATAAGTAAATACAAAAATAAACTTGTGGTAATTAAAGAGTTAAGGGATAGAGAAAATAACATCGTGAGTTATAGTGGTTCGGCCAACAATGCCTACGTCCACTCCCTCAAGACGCGCTTGAAGCATTTCACTATCAATCGTGTTTTTGTCGTGGCTCACATGCAACCAAGATTTTTACACAAGGTTCACTCCAAACCCTTACACTTTGAGTTTTCTACATAGGCTCACTCACAAACCTTCACACTTACCCAAACGATGGGATTTCACAAACCACAAGTGTTTTGATTAAGAAGTTCGTAAACACACTTGGACACTCACAAAGATAAAGAAAATTGTGTGAATTGCTTATCCAAGTGATCTAAGCTCACTACTAAAAATTAAGAAGGTGTATTGTGTGAGCTTTATGTATGAGAGTGTATGATTATGAAGGTTTATGAAATAATTTTGTTCTTGCCTTAGTCTAATGTATATGAAGATTGTGTCACCGCAAAAATGAATTTGGGCTCAATTTATAATAAAATGCAAAGTAGCCCCAACTTGTCTGTTCGAGACCGGTATGTCGGTCTCCAGACACCGGTATGACGGTCTGGCATAGTAACGGCTCTCAATGCTATATTACCATTTGAATATATCTGTTAGGCCGGTATGGTCACTGGTATGAGGACCGGTTTGGTCCTTGCCGGTTTCTGTAAGCATGTTCTACTAATAAGCTCACCGGTATGGACACCGGTATATGGACCGGTATGGTTCGTGCCGGTTTGGCTCATCGGTATTGTAGCCGGTTTGATGCATGTCGATTCTAGTGTGTATGAAATCCCCAGTATGAGTGGTATGGTCACCGGTATGGCACCGGTATGAAATGTGCCGGTTCTAGAGAGCTTATAAAACAGAGCATCTCACCGATATGGGGACCGATAAGGGATCGATATGTCGTTCTATTAGGGTTGGTGCTCAGAGTGCCAATCTGAATCGTATTTATATTCGATTCATGAATACGAACAATTCTTTTTTCCACAATATTACTTATTTATGGTAGTACTTCTTGCTTTTATATACATATTCGATCTAATTACGATTAGATTGAAACTAAATATGATTTAGTGATATATATATATTAGACAAAAACCCGATAATATATAATGTAGTGCACAGTTACAAAGCAGTTTGTAATTGACATTGGGAAGTGTCACTACTAAAAGTATATTATCGAATAAAGTTCTTGGTCAAGATTTACTAACACGGGTCGGTTAGTAAAATCCGCTGACACCAGTACACGTCGTATATCAAGACTTAACCACGAGTCTGGGGAGACTCGTATAAACGTGTAGGTGTTTATATAGGATAAACATTGAATGACTCACTGAAAATTTCCTAATAGATGGTACACCAACGTCAATAGGAATCTTCTCAGGTCAAGTGAGCTTAGTGGTCCTTTGACTAGAGATACCACTGTGGATGTATGAGGTATCCTCCACACTTTGATGGCAGTCACGTCATCGATCTATTTTAATCAGATCACCGCCTGTTTGTTGGGTTAGGACTGATCCTCAAGATATCATGTGCGTATCAAGATAGAATCAGTCAGTTCTGTGTACAGAGCATAGGTATTCAATGTGCAATTAGAAATAGGTTAAAACCATGGGCCCGTGGTACACTATAAAAGTAAGTTCTAAGTGTTATTAAGAGATTGCTAATAGAATCATCGACGGGATTATACCTATAGAGATTTGACTTTTTATCTTTATATTTCTAGGATAATCTGAATACCTGTGACAGAGGGATTATACGTATGCAATGACCTCGACCTGTATGATTCAATGAGTTTATCTGTGGTCGTCATAATTTATGGGTGGGTAGATTATGGACACGAAATTGGATTTTGTGACGGATATGCCTGAATCTAGAGAGTCTCACTAATGAAACATACTCGTATAACACTAGGGAAACTATTATAAATAATATTGATTAGTTATAAATCGTTTAACGATTACACGAAAAGATACATGCATAGGGGCTATTCGGTCATTTCCAAGTTAATGTGTATTTGGATTAAATACTTGATTTTATTAAATACACATTAATTTTTGGTCAAATAAAGTATTCGACACATGTTCCAAATATGTATCAATAGTCTCTAAACCATGTCTACATTATTCTCCCCACCAGCTCCACTCAGTTTATATTTTAGTTTCCTCAATAATTTAAAACGATCAGACGAATCTGGATCAAACTGTTTAATGTGTATTATGGAATATTTAAAGTAAATATGATACATGTATTTAGATATTTGTATTAATTAATTATCTAATTATTTAATTGTTAAATAATTAGAATAATTTAATACATTTATCTTTATCATCATTATGCTTTTAAATGGAAAAATATGATTGGTTCACATGTATTTTACTTTTTGGAAAATGTAGCAAAATTGAATTTGGCTTCTTTAATATTGATTAAAAATTGCCAAAATTTTATTTCAAAAAATACCCAATTTCGTTCCTAACCCTACATATAAAAGGGTTTCATTTTTCATTTGGAATTTTGTGTGTTACTCTTCCAAAAATATTACAAAAGAGAGTTGAGAGAAAAATGTGAAGAAAAGAAGAAGATTTGAAGAAAACTTAAGCTTTTGTAAGTTTTTTCAATTCATTTTCAACTAGAAAAAATATTTCTAGGGTTCCAAGCTTTAATATATGATGTTTGGTTGTTTCTCTACTCTTTTAATTTTGTGATATGATTGTTGGAAGAATGAATGAAAGATGTATGCATGTATATAAACAAAGTTTGCTTATTAATGGTTAATAAGCACACTTTTGGTCATTAGATGATTTGGTAGCCATTCTAGAGTTGCTTAGCCACTCATAAATGACGTAGAATTGTTATTGAGTTGTTTCCAGGTGGTGAGACTTGTGGTGTGGTAAGGATTGAATTAATGTATTGAATTTGTTTAATTTGGTGTAATTTGTCAATTTGTGGAAATTGTAAAATTAGGGTTCATAACCCTTTCCAAATTTGGGGCTTTTCATATATGTGTTGTAATTTGATGTATATATAATGTATTTTAAATTTGGGTTAGATTGAATTTGATCTTGACATGTTTTAAACTAAAAAGGACCAAATTGTAAATCTTGGAAAATTAAGAGACCTCTCGGTAATTTGGGAAAAATTGTTTTCTTGAATTACAATTTGTATTTTCATGTATAATACATGTATAAATCATTTCGGTAGTGCTTTGGAATCACCTAATTATGTATTTGACAAATTAGGACTAAAATGATCAAAATGCAAAGTTTAGGGGCATTTTCGTAATTATTAAAAAATCTGGAAAATTTTTCAGATTTATGTTTTTAATGTATATTTAATGTACGAATCAATTTTTTTGTGATTGGAAATCACCTAAGTTTGTTTTGAACAATTTATGACTAAAATGATGAAAATAGAAGGTTTTTGGGTCTTATGGTAATTTACTGAAATTATGGTTTCCGGGTTAAAAATTTCTGTTTTTGAGTATTAAGTGATTAAAATAAATAATTTTATTTTAATTACCCAAGAAAAATTAAAGAAATGGGAAATTTTGATTTTTCCGCATTCCGCTACATAACCCGGTATTTTGCCCAAAACCCCAACAAAAATGGTATCAGAGCAGATCTGAACCTCAACACATGATATGAATATGCCTTTAAATTCAATGTTTAATTTTTTCAGTACTTTATGCATGCTTGTATTGTTGGGAAACGGCCACGAGTGCTCAGCGGAAAATTAAAAATTATGATGCTGTTATCCCTTTGCCCAAGACCCATTTGTTTTTATTATTTCACAAGCCTAGGCATGTTACTATATATTCTAAGCATAAAAACTCATAAAACATGCAAAGAACATAAACCTAAACATGCTAACTGTTGGGTTCTCTAAGAACATACCAATGATCTATTTAAGCATAAAAGATGTGAATACACAAAGTAAGATTGCGGAAATGATACTCACTTTGATCGGTTTCTTAAATGTGTTGAGAACAAAAATTTATCTCTTTAGAAGTGCTCCAAGCTCCTCTCTTTTATTAAGCATAAAATATGTGAATACACAAAGGTGTTGGTGAATGAATTCCAAACTCAAGGGATTATTTCCCTAACACCTTTGTAGACTCTTTAAGTGCTAGCTAAGGAAGAAAATTGCAACAAAAATTTTCCTTTGGTCTCTGGTGGTTCTCGGCAAAGTGAGAATTTGAGAGAGAGAGAGAGGATTTCACACCAATAGCAAGAAGAGAGAATGGGTGAAGTGTGTTGACTTGTTTTAATTTTCAAAAAGTTAAAAGACATATACCAAAAATCCAAAGTTGGTAAAAGTCTCTCACAAATCAAGGTTGAGTATTTTACAAGCCATCACCAACAACTAACAACTTCCATCAAGCAAAAGTTTGATAAAGTTGACTAGGTGATGTGACTTATAGGCCCCACTATAAATTCAAAATCCGAGTGGGCCCGCAAAACACATATCGGACTCGAGTTTGTTAATTCAGAATTAACGAATTTTCGTTGCGACTTAATTAAATCAAATTTAATTAAATAATAATGCGTCGCAAAATTATTACGAAAGTCGCTCGCGAATTAATTCTAAATTAATTCGTTTGCCCGAATTAAAATCCAATTTTAATTCCGTTTTGAAATCTAATTTCATATTATCGAATATATTATTTAATCGATTAATTCCAAATTAATCGTTCTCTCTCTCTTCTAATTGAATTTTATCCCAGATAAGTTCTCGCCGTAATTAATCCTAGATTAATTTTCTTTCACTCATAATTAATCCCAGATCAATTTTGTTCGAGTCATACGTCATCGGTGAATCTTCGGGAAGCGACCCATGAGATCCCTGGATATGTTGGCAGTAAATCCGGTCGTCGGATTATCTGAACACGTGCGTACCTCGTACCACGTTCTTACCGATTTACAAGACATGGTTGGCTTCTAGCAAAGCGTTGTGCCTACCCATTCTCCAGAAATATTCTTTAAGGAATATATAATCTTTGTCAGATGTAGTATACGTAGTATTGCGTATTGCGATCCAGTATCGGATGTCATATGCAAGGCCTGGGGCTGGAATAGTGTCTGCCCCGTACGAAACATATATCGGATCACAAGCAACTAGTCTCTTTAATCGGATAATCATGACCTTGTCATAATATCCCGATGGTTGCAACACATTAGAGTACCAATTATGTATCTCTGCTTGATCATCATCTCCATATGACTGAAGTGATACTTCCATCTTGACATCACACCCAATACACTACGATTCTCAATAAACCCAGAAGAGGCGTACACAGAACCTGTTAAAGTCTCGGACGACCAAAACCAAAGCGTATTGATTGTCGCAAGTACTAGCGATGCAAGTCTCAGGTTAAGACCAAATACACTTATCCTGATTCGGAGTCTGATGAGCGGAAAATATATCAATATTTACCGCCCCTTTTACCTAATATTTTGTTTAGTTTCTCGGGTTTGATGAATGTTTTGATGTGTTTTTATGTGTTTTGCAGATAAATAAAGTATCGGGACTTAATGGAATCAATTTGGGGCTAAAACGATGAAATCCGGAGCAAAAAATGGCGAAAACGAAAATTTACTATACGCGTCACGAAGTGCAGTCATAAATTCCAATTTTGCGCAAGTTTTGTATTTTGGCCATAACTATTTCATATGATATCCGATTGAGCTGATTCAAGTTCCAGATTAAAGAAGACTACAAAATCTACAACTTTGAATGAAATTGTGTTTTGTGTAATTACTAAAGTCATTATCAAAAAATAAAAAAAAATGGAAAATGACAATTTAAAATTGTCAAACTTCCACAAAACATGCTTGCATGTTTGGTGGAGTGTTTTGTGGAGTGTCTTGTGGCATGTTTGGTGTAGTGTTTGGTGGAGGCTTTTGTGGAGTGTTTGGTGGAGCAATTGGTGGAGAAATTGGTGGAAACCTTAGATTTTCCTATAAATACCAAGCTATTTCATTTGTAATTCTCATGCTTTCCTTAGGTTTTTGTAAGGAATTTAAGGATTGCATCTTGTTTGTATTTATTTTCAGTATTTAATTTATTCATTTTTATTTTCTGTAATAGTAGTTTCTTTTCTTTTCTTTTCTTTTCTTTTATGTTTTGTAGTTAGATTTCCGCTGGGGGAAGGGTGGAGCTTTTATTATTTAAGTTTAGATTAATCTCCCTTAATTATAATATGGAAATTATAATTTAACATAAAAGGTTATACCGCCTTAATGGCTGGTTTTATTTATTTGACATAATGTGACACCGCCTATATGGCCGGTCTTTATGTGACACATGATTACCACCTATATGTCTAGTTTATGGACAAATAATGATACCGCCTTTATGGTCGGTCAGACTTAATTAAAATCTTACTTAATGAGGATATCGCCTGTATGGTCGGTTGGTAATATCACTGATAATTTCTAGATTATAATAAGAGAGATTTCTAAATTAGAATTAGTAAAGGTGGATCCCCCAACCCCCAGCATTTTATTTTTATTCTAGGGAAGTGATGGAACACAATATCCACACACTTAATAATTGATTTTCTTTTTATGGATAATTCTTTAGTTTGTTTATTGAGTCTTAACTTTAATGCTTCTTGTTAATTGGTCATTAATAAGATTGATTTGGTAAACTTAAAATGAACTTGACGAATGGATTTTAGGTTTCAGCCTTAGATTCAATAGCTCATGATCTTCCTTGAGGATAGATAACCCTTTAATAGATTTCCTTACAGGATAGGAATATACCTGTCGGGCGGGGGTAACCATAATTGGAACTTGACCTTAATGAATTCAGGTAATCTGGTTAACATAGGAATATGATTAATTGGGTTATACTGGGTATTTGCGTCTGACCATCGGAAGAGGATTTTGCATATCATCGTGTTCCAGGTTAGCAAACTCATTTATTACACATATATTAGAGAATCAATTCATCTTTAGAATAATATTGTGTGAAATCACGACCCTAGATATTTAAGTCTTTTGTTATTTTCCTTAGTATTTTCTTTTGTCCTTTATTATTTTTTTATCAAATCCACATTCAACCAACCAAAAGCAATCATTCTCTTCTCCCTATAATTAGCTACATGTAAATAAATAGTATCAATAATTAATAACAATAATAGGAATTCAGTCATCGTGAGATCGATATTTTTATCCTACTTGAACGATACGTGCGCTTGCGTTATACGTGTGTGATTACGCCGGTCAAGTTTTTGGCGTCGTTGCCGGAGACTTATTTTTCTTGAGTTATTAATTTTGAAGCTATATAATTACTTGTATCTTATTTTCTTTATTTTTATCTGTAATTTTTATTTCTTTCTTTTATTTCAGATGGTTAAACAATGGAATACTATTGGGATATTGAAAGATTACGAGCTTTACTAGAAGAAGATACACCCCAATTCAGAGAGGAACAGTCTGGTTTTCTGAGGCCTGTTGTCCAGCCCAACAATTATCATTGGATGTCAGAACCAATCAGTTCTACATTTTCTCAACAGAACGAAATGGGGAGATGTGTAATATGTGATGGTAACCACCCGAGCGATCAATGTAAATACCTTTCAGAGTGGCAGAATTATTGGAATCATTCAAGGTACGAAGAAGTAAGAACCATCATACTTTCCATCTTATCCACCATCCACCTTTGATCTTCATCAAGAACCAGAACAATCAGAGGAAGATCAGATGATTGACATTCTCAAAGATTGGTTCAAGAAACGAGACGAAAAGTTGGATACAATGCTTGAAACATTCTAGAATCAACTCGAAAGTATTCAAAGACAATCAGCATCCATTGAGAGATTGACAGATCAAACGAGACAATTAACAGAAAACCAGAGCTACATACCTCACGAAACATTTTCAAATGAAATTGACGAAGCTTTCGAGTATCAAGCATTTCACCATGACACTTTAATAGAGGAATAGGCTGAGCAGAATCAGAAACCAAAGGTATCAATTCAGGAGCCCAAACCAACAAAGTCTCTTTTTGATTTTTATTATTCAGATTCTGATGAGGATAAAGAAGCTGAGTTGTTTTGTACCAACTGCACCAACAAGTAAAGATGAAACTTTCCATCTTTAAAATGAAGATCTTGGAGCATTCTTTGCATTGATATTTGAAAAAGATCTACCTGAGCCAGTCACATCAACCTCAGAGGATGAAGACCTAATATCAGACACATTTATACATCATCAGGTTGATACTTATTGAGCATGCATTTCAAAAATGACAGATGAAGAACTGAACGCGGATATCCTAAAATACATCTGTGAAGAAAATGTGGAGCAAAAAAACAGAGCAAATAGAGGAGCAAATGTCTGACCTTATTGAAGATCCAATACATTCAGGCGAAACATCACTGTTTGGGGATTACTAATCAAAGATATCGCTCAAAAGCTTGACAGAATGGAACCCTCATTCCAAGTCAAGCACCATACGAGACCTCCTGATTTTCTTTCTTTCTTTTTATGAACCACTGGAGCGACAAAGATTAAGAAGGTGGCACGAGCACCAACTCTGACAAAATTATTTTTGCCACTTTACCGTTAGAAGAGACTCTTCAAAAGCAACGCTCACGGGATCGTCTTTAATCGGACATCCAAAACCACGCTGAAACCTCATTGACAGATGGATTTCAGTCACGTCTAACTGAAGACGGAAAATTTAGCGCTAGCAGGGAGGCAACCTATGCAATTTTTTTTTGTAATTTTTGTTTTCATATTTTGTGTATACATGTTGTAGATTTTTTTTAATTTTGTGTGTTATTTTTTTTAAGGAAAGGCACAAACGGAGCATTTAAGGAGGAATGGTGTTTGGCAATCACAAAGATGAGATTTAAGTCATTAGTGATGGCTAAGTAAGAAATGGATTCTTGAGACGCATCCTAATGGATTTATATACCAAACGAGTGGCGTATTGCGTACACAATTCCGTTGCCTTAATAATTTCTTTGATTTTCTTTTCTTTTGTTATTTTCTTTTATTTTCGCCGACAAGATCTATACTTTTTGACTTTCATGATTTATTTTAACGATTATTGTCATTTGACAGGTACTAGTGCTATTATTACTCACCATTTTCAGGATCTATAAATTCAGCTCGTCATTCTTCTCTTCTACAGATCCAGATAAAAATTCAGATAAGAGAAAAATATAAACCACTTCCAAGCAACGAGTTACTCATATCTGTGTGTTTTATGAATCTAACTCTAGGACCAAACCAGAATTTATGGAGGCCGCAAAGGAATTGGGGAGAGTTATTGCTGAACGAAACATGCACTTAGTATATGGCGGTGGCAATCTTGGATTAATGGGATGTGTTTCAAAAGCCGTGCAAGAAGGTGGCAACCATGTTTTGGGAGTCATTCCAGAACCATTAGCAAAGACAAACCTCATCGGAGACTCAAACGGCGAGGAATGTATTGTCCCAGGCATGTCTGAACAACTCATTGAAATGGTTAATCACGCTGACGCCTTCATTGCTTTACCAGGCGGGCTAGGCACGTTGGAAGAAATATTCAATGTGGCATCATGGGCAAATTTGAACATCCACCAGAAACCCATTGGATTATTTAACGTGGATGGATTTTTTGATTTTATTTTTGTCTTTCTTACAGATGCTAACAAACTTGGGCTTATCTCAAAATCTGTAAAAGACATATTCCTAAAAAGGAGAAAGACCGATGAATTAATCGACCAACTCTTAGCCTATGAACCAAAAATAGACCCCATTGTTTCCAAGTTGAACTGATCTGATAGCGATCGTGGAAAGAGGCGTAGATTGGATTTAGATCTTAATCGGTAATTTTATAAAGCATCAATTGTCAAATCTGCGCTAACCATGTGCTATCTACTAAACTCTTCTTCTACTTTTTAAGACATTGGGGACAATGTCTCATTTAGGTTTTGGGGAGGGGAATAGTTAATAGTATCTTGTTTTTATTGTGTTATTTTTAGTCTAATTTTTTTTCGAAAAATACAAAAAATTTGAAATATTGTACAAAAATCAAAAAAAAATATTTTGTGTTTTTGTTTTTTGAACTTGATTAATCAGGTTAAATTGGTGAGCTGTGTAAGGAGTTTCCACTCTTGATACGTATCTCAAACCTATTTTCGGAACAAGTTAATTTTTGTTTATTTCCTTTTGAATTATTTAATTTGTGAATTCTCCATAAAACTGACTAAAATGAATCTTCATATACTTAGTTGCTAGGTATTATCAACATACATGGTAACATACGGACATGAGTAGTAATTGACGAGTTTGTAATATTCAGTGCTCTGGTTTTATTGGAGGAAGCATCTTAAAAAAAGAAATGGGTTAAAAAAAAGAGAAAATAAACGTATGAGATCTGAGTTATTAAGTCTGTAAGGGTGTCTTAACACCTAGTGCCCTAAACCCAACTGGTTTGGGAGTCATTGGCCCAAAGTTCGTTACATGGATCGAAGATGTTGTAAATATATATATATATATATATATATATATCTGAAGTCTGAGTAATTAAGTCTGTAGGGGTGTCTTAACACCTAGTGCCATAAAGCCAACTGGTTTGGGAGTTACTGACCCAAAGCTCGCTACATAGATGGAAGATATTGCATATAAATAAATCAAAAATCAAAGAAAAAATCAGAAAAATCCAAAAAAAAATCCATTGCTAAAAAATGTGTGAATTCTGATAAAACTTTAGGACAAAAATATTACTCTCTTTTCAACTACACTTATGAATATTGTGGGCACAATGACTTGATTAATACCTTGTTAGTTGTGTGTATAAGAATGGTAAAACTAATCGGAGAATTTACTTATTTGGTAATTTAGAAAGAAAGAAAACAACTACTAACTTGGATAAGAAGTTTCACTTGTTTACTCACTAACATTTTTATTCCTTTTTCTCTTGTCTTTTTGTTTTTGTGTGCATTAGATTGACGTTTGTGGGTATCGTCACTGTAAGCCCTCACGAGACTACAACTCGTCCACTAGGGACACCTAGGGGTTTAAAGGCTTGTTGCATACGCTAAATGCAACCGTAATCCCTACGAAAATGGCTTAGTTTAATTTTAATTGTTTCTTGTATTTTATTTTGTTGTTTTGCTCGAGGACTAGCAAAATGTTAGGTTTGGGGGTGTGATGAGCGGAAAATATATCAATATTTACCGCCCATTTACCTAATATTTTGTTTAGTTTCTCGGGTTTGATGAATGTTTTGATGTGTTCTTATGTGTTTTGTAGATAAATAAAGTATCGGGACTTAATGGAATCAATTTGGGGCTAAAATGATGAAATCCGGACCAAAAAATGGCGAAAATGGAAATTTACTATACGCGTCACGAAATGCAGTCCTAAATTCCAATTTTGCGCAAGTTTCGTATTTTGCCCATAACTTTTTCATCCGATATCCGATTGAGCTGATTCAAGTTCCAGATTAAAGAAGACTCACAAATCTACAACTATGAACGAAATTTTGTTTTGTGTAATTACTAAAGTCATTATCAAAAAATAAAAAAAATGAAAACTGACAATTTATAATTGTCAAACTTCCACAAAACATGCTAGCATGTTTGGTGGAATGTTTTGTGGAGTGTCTTGTGGCATGTTTGGTGGAGTGTTTGATGGAGGATTTTGTGGAGTGTTTGGTGGAGAAATTGGTGGAGAAATTGGTGGAAGCCTTTAGATTTTCCTATAAATACCAAGCCATTTTTTGTAATTCTCATGTTTTCCTTAGGTTTTTGTAAGGAATTTAAGGATTGCATATTGTTTGTATTTATTTTCAGTATTTAATTTATGCATTTTTATTTCATTAATAATAGTTTCTTTTCTTTTCTTTTCTTTTCTTTTATGTTTTGTAGTTAGATTTCCGCTAAGGGAAGGGTGAAGCTTTTATTATTTTAGTTTAGATTAATCTCCCTTAATTATAATATGGAAATTATAATTTAACATAAAAGGTTATACCGCCTTAATGGCTGGTTTTATTTATTTTACATAATGTGACACCGCCTATATGGCCGGTCTTTATGTGACACATGATTACCACCTATATGTCTAGTTTATGGACAAATAATGATACCGCCTTTATGGTCGGTCAGACTTAATTAAAATCTTACTTAATGAGGATATCGCCTGTATGGTCGGTTGGTAATATCACTGATAATTTCTAGATTATAATAAGAGAGATTTCTAAATTAGAATTAGTAAAGGTGGATCCCATAACCCCCAGCATTTTATTTTTATTCTAGGGAAGTGATGAAACACAATATCCACACACTTAATAATTGATTTTCTTTTTATGGATAATTCTTTAGTTTGTTTATTGAGTCTTAAACTTAATGCTTCTTGTTAATTGGCCATTAATAAGATTGATTTGGTAAACTTAAAATGAACTTGACGAAGGGATTTTAGGTTTCAGCCTTAGATTTAATAGCTCACGATCTTCCTTGAGGATAGATAACCCTTTAATAGATTTTCGTACAGGATATGAATATACCTGTCGAGCGGGGGTAACCATAATTGGAACTTGACCTTAATGAATTCAGGTAATCTGGTTAACATAGGAATATGATTAATTGAGTTATACTGGGTATTTGCGTCTGACCATCGGAAGAGGCTTTTGCATATCATCGTGTTCCAGGTCAGCAAACTGATTTATTACACATATATAAGAGAATCAATTCATCTTTAGAATAATTGTTGTGAAATCACGACCCTATATATCTAAGTCTTTTGTTATTTTCCTTAGTATTTTCTTTTGTGTCCTTAATTATTTTATTTATCAAATCCACATTCAACCAACCAAAAGAAATCATTATCTTCTCCCTATAAGTAGATACTTATAAATAAATAGTATCAATAATTAATAACAATAATAGGAATTAAGTCCTCGTGGGATCGATATTTTTATACTACTTGAACGATACGTGCGTTTGCGTTATACGTGTGTGATTACGCTGGTCAGATTCCCATAGACACATAGTCATACTACCAATGTGATTCTGTGGGGTCTATCCAGAGCGAAGCTGTTCCCGTACCATCGGTAACACAACCTCCTATCACATTTGCATAAGTATCCAATACTTAAATATATAAGAACTATGTTGTTATGCTCCCACAACGCGCACAAGTGTTATACTAGTCTATTCCGCATTATCGATGTCCAGTCTCTATAATACTACGACTAAGGATATTTAATGATTAAAACTTAATGGATTGATACTATCTCATATCTTATAATCCGGAACTAATTATAAGGACTTTTATCATTTATATATTCAAGTAATCTAATTATAAAATGATAAAATAGAAATTTCATTTGTCACATAGTTAATTTGTACAAAAACCACAATGTCTTTTACAAATAGTGACGCTATGGGTCATAATTGCCCAACAATCTCCCACTTGGCCTATAGCCAGTCACTCTAGTATCTAACACCTGAACTATGTACATGTCGCTCAAACTTCTACTGAGGAATAGCTTTCGTCAGCGGATCTGCAATGTTGTCATCTGATGTGGCCTTCTCTATCTTCACATCGCCACGATGTATGATCTCACAAATCAGATGGAAACATTGAAGAACATGCTTGGATCGTTGATAAGACCGCGGTTCCTTAGCCTGCGCTATAGCCCTGTTATTGTCACAATACAATGGAACGGGCTCAGCTGCTAACGGAATTACTCCTAATCCAATTAGAAATTTACGGATCCAAACTGCCTCTTTTGCTGCTTCAGCTGCAGCAATATATTCTGCTTCTGTTGTTGAATCAGCAACAGTCTCTTGCTTGGAAGATTTCCAGCTTACTGCTCCGTTGTTCAAACAAAATATGTACCCGGATTGCGACTTACAGTCGTCTTTATAGGTTTGGAAACTTGCATCGGTAAACCCAGTTACCTCAAGTTCTCCATCTCCATAGATTAAGAAAGCATCCCTAGTTCATCTAAGATACTTAAGGATATTCTTAACCGCCATCCAGTGACCATCAATTGGATCGGCCTGATAGCGACTACACATACTCAAATCAAAGGAGACATCGGGTTGCGTACATATCATGGCATACATGATCGATCCGACTGCAGAAGCGAATGAGATCTGACTCATGTTGTCTCTCTCATCTTGAGTTTTAGGACATATGTCCTTAGATAGAGTGACACCATGTGACACTGGCAACAGTCTCATCTTAGACTGTTCCATGTAGAATCTCTTCAACATTTTGTCAATGTACGTGCTTTGGGAGAGTCCAAGAGCTTTCTAGATCTATCCCGGTAGATCTTTATTCCCAGAATAAAGGCTGCTTCTCCCAGATCTTTCATGGAGAATTTTAATGAAAGCCAAGCTTTCACCGATTGTAGCATGGGAATGTCATTGCTAATAAGCAATACATCATCAACGTAAAGGATAATGAATGTCAGTGCGCTCCCACTAACATTCTTATATACACAAGGATCATCCTCGTTTTGAACGAAGTCATATTCTTTTATGATCTCATCAAAACATTGGTTCCAAGAATGTGATGCTTGCTTCAATCAATAAATGGATCGATTTAACTTACAAACCTTGTTTGCAAGTCTTGGTACGACAAAACCGTCAGGCTGTTGCATATAAACATCCTCCAAAAGATTTCCGTTAAGGAAAGTGGTTTTGACGTCCATCTACCATATTTCGTAATCGAAATATGCAGCAATAGCAATCATTATACGAATGGATTTAATCATGTCAACGGGTGAAAAAGTTTTATCGTAATCGACACCATGTCGTTGATGATACCCTTTCGCTACAAGCCTAGCTTTGTACGTTTGTATGTTACCATCCATGTCGGTCTTCTTCTTGAAGACCCATTTGCAACCAATAGGCTTTACGCCTTCTGGTGCATCAACCAGTGTCCAAACTGGTTGGTGTACATGGAATCCATTTCGGATTTCATGGCATCTTGCCATAAACCGGAGAAGATACCTTGTATCGCTTCCTCATACATAGCTGATTCGTCTTCCTGAATTAGATTAATATCCACATGAGGTGAGATCAGAAACCCATACCTCTCAGGTTGTTTTCTGACTCTCTCCGACCTACACGGTTCTTGTGTATTCGAAGATTGTGGTACAGTTTCATCCCTGATGAATTTTCATGTTCCGTTAAGGAATCGATGCCAGGAATAGTATCACTCCGATTTTCATCGAGTTCTACTTTCCTCCCACTAACCACTGTAGTTAGGAATTCCTTCTCAAGGAAAACCGCATGTAGAGCAACAAATACTTTGTTCTCTTGTGGGTTGTAGAAGTAATATCCTTTGGTTTCCCTAGGATAACCTACAAATAGACACTTGTCTGATTTGGGATCAAGTTTGGTACCATCCAAATGTTTAACGTATGCCCAGCAACCCCAAATCTTCAGGAATGAAAAACCCGGTTTCTTTCCGGTCCATATTTCATACGGAGTCTGTTGAATAGACTTTGACGGAACCTTATTCAAAATAAGTATTGTACTGTTCAATGCATATCCCCAGAAGGAAATAGGTAGCTCAGTGCGACTCATCATCGACCTTACCATGTCCAATAAAGTTCGGTTTCTCCGTTCGGACACACCATTTAATTGAGGTGTTCCAGGAGGAGTCCACTGTGAAAGAATACCATACTCTTTCAAGTAATCGAGAAACTCATTGCTCAAGTATTCTCCACCACGGTCCGACCGTAATGTTTTAATACTTTTGCTGGTCTGTTTTTCTACTTCGTGTTGAAACTCTTTGAATTTCTCAAAAGTTTCCGACTTGTGTCTCATAAGATAAACATAACCATAACGCGATGCATCATCCGTAAAGGTTACGAAGTATTCATATCCACCTCTAGCCTAGCTAGACATGGGCCCACATATGTCACTATGAACGAGGGCTAACAGTTCGGTGGCACGTGCACCTTTACCGCTAAAAGGTGTTTTAGGCATTTTTCCTAATAAACAAGATTCGCTGACGTCATATGAATTTGGATCAAATCCGTCCAAGTACCCACTCTTCGAAAGTGTTGATATGCAAGTCTTGTTAATGTGTCCCATACGACAATGCCACATATAAGTTTCATCTTTGTTACTTAATTTAAGCCTTTTTTTGTTACATTACATGTTTGAGATTGATTTATATTCAAAATATAAAGACCATTATACATATCAGCAATGCACATCTCAATATCATTTTTATACATAAAACACCCAGTGTTTATAAATACAAAAGTATACCCACATTGGGCTAAACAAGATACAGAAATAATATTCCTAGTCAAACTAGGTACATAATAACAGTCTGATAGATTTAGTACATGCCCTGAGGGGAGTTCCAAAATATAAGTCCCAACGGCCAAAACAGCGACTCTAATCCCATTTCCAACTCGGAGGTCAATCTCTTTGAGGCCAGTCTCCTGCTAATCTGCAGATCATGCACATCAGTACATATATGAGTACCACAACCAGAATAAAAAATCTAATTTTTAAAACTAGAAGTAGACATGTTTATTTCTATAACAAACATACATGTAGTCACGGCAGTCATGCCCGCTTTGATTTCCTTCATGTTCTCCTTGTACTCACGGAAGTCATGCTTCTAGTGACCATGTTTGCCACACTATAGGCAGACATCTTGGGATTTGTCCTTAGCCTTCCCAGAAGACTTTGATGATTTGGCCTTGCCCTTCTTCTTCTTCTTCTTTACACCTCCAGTAGCCTTTGGCCAAGCCTTGGCAGACTTAGATGTTGAAGCGAAGTGCACCTCGCGCGCTTTTTGCCCTTCAATAGCTCTTTTTCTGCTTCACGCAGTATTGCCATCAACTCTCTAAGAGTATGGTCTTGGTTCATCATATTGTAGTTCATGATGAACCCGCTCCAGCTGTCAGGAAGAGACTGCAAGATCAAATCTATAGAAGTCTCAGCCTCAATGGTTATGCCTAGCTGACCCAACTATTCGATGTCAGCAATCATCTGCGACACATGGTGCTCTACAGATGTACCATCTGACATTCGAGAGCGAAAGAGCTTCTCTGTAATTCATACCTTTACAATAAGGTTAGATCAATGAAGGTCCTTCAATTTTTCCATCATAGTATAGGGATCCAATCCCTTGTTCTGGTGACGAAGTTAAGGGGTCATTGCAGCGAGCATGACGGATTGAACAATTGAGTTGTCATCGATGTGAGTCTTCCAAAGCTCAAGCTCAAGCGGGTGGTCAATTTTGGGCTTAGGCCCGAGAGGTCTCTCTATCGTATAGAGCATCTTCTCGGCCCCCAGGACAATCCTGAGGTTCATATCCCAGTCAGGAAAGTTCAAACCATTAAAGACATTTTCGCCCATGATAATGTCCTTAACGTTGATCTTTCCCGCCATCTTAATTGCAATAGTCTAACTATTCAATTAACGATTTTTGGGTACAGTCCAACTGTTACAAGAAAATAATAAAATATTAGTCCAACTTATAAATACATAAAATGGCGAAATAATTTGAAAGCGTGTATAGGCAAGTATTTGAACGAAATTGCAAATTCAATACTAGTCTCCCACTATTTTTCCAGCGAGCCTCTAACCCTCTGTTGAGTACTCGGGAAACCTAGTTTCCTAGTGGGCTAGGATCCCGTTAAATAACACACAACCTTGACTTTGGCCAAAATGTTGTATGATATTTAACTAGGTACATCTCTAAGATCAATTGGATATCATCCAATTCCTAGATCCGGTAGGTGGACCTCCAAGTCTGAAATATATTACAATATATATGCCAATATATCCAATATATTTTCCTAACCTTTTCCTCTGAATCAACTAAGCCTTGGCTTTGGCTCACCAAGCTTAATAATTCCAGTTAAGCGGGACCCATTGACCTTGGAAAGCTTCGTAATCCATGTCGATGAACAAGAAGTGACATTGACTTTGGCCAACAAATCACAACTTGCCCAAGACATGGGATATGGAACAAAGCTTTCATGGTACAAACACATTCGCTATGGACATTGATCTTGACTTTGGCCAACAAACCAATGCCAATCTTGGATCTTGAGAAAGAACCACTCAATGGATCGCTTAATATTTGTTGAGGGTTTTTCGCGTAAATTGGCAACCAATTTATTATCTTTGATTAGATCTCATCATAGACCCTTAAGCATGCATTCTAAAAGCATAATAAGTCACGATAAATAAAATAATAATGATATGCGGATGGATATCTCATAAATTGTTCCTATAACAAATCACTCTATTTCCTCTCCCGGCTAGCACTATTCTAACTTCTACCCAATTACATAATACAATAAAGAAACCTCATTACATTGAGGGGAATTGGTGATAGAGAATTACAAAGAGTCAAGAGATAAAGGCTGGACACGCAGGTCCAATTTAATAAATTCTAAATTTATTACAACAATTTCAAAATTGCCCTCACCCATCTAATATCCGTCTGATATACATTATTCATACAATATATCCATGTATTCACACAAAGCATGTTATTCAATCAATCTAATCCAATTAATTAATCTTTGAATTAAGTGATCATCCAATGTTCAAACAACGATTTGATTTGCGCGAGTCCAACTCGTTTAAGAATAAGTACTCAAAGTGCGAATTCTTGAATTATATTGAACTACAATTTTAAATCTAATTTATTTTGTATTCAATACTAATTCTTATTTAATTCCAAATTAAATAATTACACTTTATTAATGTGCCTTTTAGACTTAGATTCTAAATCTAATCTAATGGGTCTCAAAGGCGCAATTAACATTCAATGTCTATTTAATTAAAGTCCAATGGGCTTTTAATTAATTATTAAGGCATGGGCTTTGGCCAATATGGGTCAAACCCAAATGCCAAGGCCCAATAAAGGAATCACCTTATTTGCCATGAAATTAATTTGGCCCATTAGGCCCAATTAAATTTAAAAGACCCATTTATTATATTTGGACTTAAGGGAATGGTTTTAGGCCCAATTTGGATCCAATCCAATTGTCCTAAACCAACTTGGTCCAACCAAGCCCATTAGGCCCAAATATAACAATTTTAGCCCAATTCCAAATTAAAGCCTAATTAATTAAATTCCAATATTCCAAATATCTCAATTTATTTAATTAAAGTGTATATCCATAATTAATTAGTTAAATTATATTTCCAAAATACCAATTTAATAATTAATCATGCTTAATCATTATCAATTCATGTCCAACATAATTGAAGCAAAATCAAACTCCAACATGCTTCTAAGGCTCACTGCAATATGGCATTTTTTTCATCAATTTTGATTTCAATCCAATTAAATCACAAATCAATATATCAATGCATTTTAACTCATCTAATGGTCTAAAAAATCAAAATCACCATGAGTTTCTAAGGTCCATATATTCGGCCAAGATAACCAATTAGGGGAAAATTAATCTAATCAATTTTTATCCAAATTAATCATGCATAACTCTAAGTTATCATAATCCAAACATGACCAAACACTCAATTTGACAAAATCATGCTCCAAGTTAAATTACCCAAATTCAAGTTTATGAACCTAAATATTTCATGCTTAATTTGGCTCTGATACCATTGTTGGGTTCTCTAAGAACATGCCAAGGATCTATTTAAGCATAAAAGATGTGGATACACAAAGTAAGATTATGGAAATGATACTCACTTTGATCGGTTTCTGGATGTGTTGAGAACAAAAAATTTTCTCCTTTAGAAGTGCTCCAAGCTTCTCTCTTTCATTGTATATTGAGCTCCAAACTTGGTGAATGAATTCCAAACTCAAGGGATTGTTTCCCTAATCCCTTTGTAGACTCTTTAAGTGCTAGCTAAGGAAGAAAATTGAAACAAAAATCTTCATTTGGTCCATGGTGGTTCTCGGCAAAGTGAGAATTTGAGTGAGAGAGAGAGAGAGAGGCTTTCACGCCAATAGCAAAAAGAAAGAATGAGTGAAGTGTGTTGACTTGTTATAATTTTCAAAAAATTAAAAGACATATACCAAAAATCCAAAGTTGGTAAAATTCTCTCACAAATCAAGGTTGAGTATTTTACAAGCCATCCCCAACAACTAAAAACTTCCATCAAGCAAAAGTTTGATAAAGTTGACTAGGTGATGTGACTTGTGGGCCCCACTATAAATTCAAAATCCGAGTGGGCCTGCAAAATACATATCGGGCTGGGGTTCGTTAATTCTGAATTAACAAAATTTCGTTGCGACTTAATTAAATCAATTTAATTAAATAATAATGTCTCACAAAATTATTACGAAAGTCGCTCGTGAATTAATTCAAAATTAATTCCGTTATGAAATCTAATTTCATATAATATTCGAATATATTATTTAATCGATTAATTCCAAATTAATCGTTCTCTCTCTCTTCTAATTGAATTTTATCACAGATAAGTTCTCGCCGTAATTAATCCTAGATTAATTTTCTCTCACTCATAATTAATCCTAGATTAATTATGTTCGAGTCATACGTCATCGGTGAATCTTCGGGAAGCGACCCATGAGATCTCTGGATATGTTGGCAGTAAATCCGGTCGTCAGATTATCTGAACACGTGCGTACCCCGTACCACGTTCTTACCGATTTACAACACATGGTTGGCTTCTAGCAAAGCGTCGTGCCTACCCAATTCTCCAGAAATATTCTTTAAGGAATATATAATCTTTGTCAGGCATAGTATATATAGTATTGCGTATTGCGATCCAGTATCGGATGTCACATGCAAGGCCTGAGCCTGGAATAGTGTTTGCCCCGTAAGAAGCATATATCAGATCACAAGCAACTAGTCTCTTTAATCGGATAATCATCACTTGTCATATTATCCCGATGGTTGCAACACATTAGAGTACCAGTTCTGTATCCCTGCATGATCATCATCTCCATATGACTGAAGTTATACTTCCATCTTGACATCACACTCAATACACTACGATTCTCAATAAACCCAGAAGAGGCGTACACAAAACCTGTTAAAGTCTTGGATGACCAAAACCAAAGCGTATTGATTGTCGTAAGTACTAGCGATGCAAGTCTCAAGTTAAGACCAAATACACCTACTCTGATTCAGATTCCCATAGACACATAGTCATACTACCAATGGGATTCCGAGGGGTCTATCCAGAGCGAAGCTGTTCCCGTACCATCGGTAAACATAACCTCATGTCACACTTGCATAAGTAATCAATACTTAAATATATGAGAACTATGCCGTAATGCTCCCACAACGTGCACAAGTGCAATACTAGTCTATTCCGCATTATCGATGTCCAGTCTCGATAATACTACGACTAGGGATATTTATTGATTAACCTTAATGGATTGATATTGTCTCATATCTTATAATCTAAAACTAATCATAAGGACTTTTATCATTTATATATTCAAGTAATCTAATTACAAAATGATAAAATAACAATTTCCTTTGTCACATAGTAATTTGTACAAAAACCACAATGTCTTTTATAAATAGTGACGCTATGGGGCATAATTGTCCAACACTAACTATCATAATAACTCTATTAAAATAAAGAAAGAAAAAGACTTACTTGAACCGAAGACTCCTCCAGTCCTCCCTCCAATCTACCAGCTTTCTCAAACTCAGCAAGCTCTTCCACGTTCCAAAGAGTAACCCAAGTGTGTGGCCTCCAAAGGTGCACACACCAAAGCCAAAACTCAACGGCAAGACTACGCCTTGAGTGCACGGGTATTTTGCCCTTGGTGCTAGCCTAGGCAAATACCTCAAAACGTTTAACTTGAGTTTCCTCTAGTCAATTAGACTTAAGGATCCTCAAAATCCGTGGCTTACTCTTAAACTTTAGAGTTGCTCACTTATATAAACCCAAGATATGAAAGGTTTTGGTGTAAAAATTTGTAAAGAATTCTTTGGGTTTATATAGGTGCTTCAAAGACAACAAAATTAATTTAGAATCCGATGTGGGATAAATGCTAATTAAATTTTAGACATTGGATCTTAATATAGTGGTTTAATGAGATTATAAAACCCTAATAAGAGTTTGGGCCGAATTGGAATTCAAAACAAATAAAAATAAAATAAAATAAAATAAAAAAAACGCAGATTTTTTTTATTTATTTTCTTATTCATTTTTCCAATTCCCAAAGTGCCCCTATCGTCATTCACCAATCCCTAAGCCACTTTGGAACCTCATAAATGATTTGTTCAATAATTAAACACATTGAACCATTTATGAATAATTCCTATAGCAATCATATACTGTTAAATTTGTACTATGCAATGTTAACCATTGATTTCGACTTTGTTGTGTGTGACCTTTTGGGTTCCCCTCAAGTTGGACATGAAATGAATCGTGATAATTTAATCGAACATAAATTATCCTCTGATCAGATGGTCGTTTGATTTCAATTCCAAGGTTGACATCCAGAACATGCCAAGGCCCCAAATGAGAATGAAAGATATATACCCATTCTATATGCGATTTACATATGATACGGTCAATCGCCTCAATGTATCCCCACCGTTTGACCTAGGGTATGGAAAGTGTCTACCCATATAGTCAAAGGTATGATGTTGATAGTGTCATAAATCGTGCTAATCCAAGAATCTCACATGATTCTTCCGCTGCGGCCACAGTCTCAAGCACTGATCACACATATCAACCCGCGAACTGGAATACTACTCTTATAAGAAAATTTATCGAGAGAATGGCGATTCTCTGTTGTATCTTTACAAACTTCATGTGTTTCAACAAATGACCCAATCATACCCTTATGACCGGATCTTTTGAAACAGAGAAGGAGAATGTCAAAGTCATTTGATCCACACATAAGATTGCAAGGACCTCAAGTCTAAGGACTAGTCATATAATCGATACATGAAAGTTCTCACAAACACATGGGATAAACACTCCATGTGAAAACTTTCGGCGGTCAGTTCGATGGACACGAGCAACTCATGAATCCATGTGATACACCAAGTGGACGGATCTCCGCTAGTAGCATATGAGATTCGCTACCCTACTTAAGGGCGGATCATATCATCATGCTAGTTGGGACAAAATGACCCATAGCGTCACTATTTGCACAGATCATTGTGTTGTTGTAGCAAATTAACTATGTGACAAGGAAATTGCACTCTCATCATTTGTGATTAGATCACCATAGATATATAAATGAATAGAGGTCTCTATGATTAGTTCCTGGATTGAGAATGATATGAGACAGTATCAGTCCCCGAAGGATTAATTATTAAATATCCCTAGCCGGAGTATTATCGAGACTGGACATCGATAATGCGGAATAGGCTAGTATTGCACTTGTGTGCGTTGTGAGGGCACAACGGCATAGTTTCTCATATATATAAGTATCGGATACTTATGCAAGTGCGATAGGAGGTCGTGTTTCACCGATGGTACGGGAAACAGCTTCGCTCTGGATAGACCCCTCGGAATCCCATTGGTATTATGACTATGTGTCTATGGGAGGCCGAATTCAAGGTAGGTGTGTATAGTCTTAACCTGAGACTTACATCGCTAATACTACGATAATCGATAGACTTTGGTCTTGGTGGTACAGGGCTTTAACCGATTCTGCGTACACCACTTCTGGGTTTATCAGAGAGTCATAGTGTATTGGGTGTGATGTCGAGATGGAAGTATCACTTCAGTCATAGTGGAGATGATGTCACGCAGGATACGGTACTAGTGCTCTTGAGTGATGCGCATCCAATCGGGATATTGTGACCAGGTCATAAATATCCGATTATAGAGACTATGTTACCAGACATCCGATATGTGTTTCGGACGGGGCAGACACTTATCCAGTCCCAGCCCTAGCACGTGACTATCCGATACTGGGCCGATATGCACAATACAATGGTATACTACGCTTGATACAGATCTTAATATTCTTAAATGGATATGTCCGGAGAATTGGGAAGACTTGGTGCTTTGCTAGGAGTCGACCTTGTCTCGTAAATCGGTAGAACGTAGTACATGGTACATACGTGATTCGGATACTCCGACGACCGCATTTACTGCCAACTTATCCGGGGATCTCATGGGTCGCTTCCCGATAATCCACCGATGACGCATAACTCGCACTCTTAAATAAATCTTATTACTTTTGCAATATAAAAAAAAAAAAAAATGAAAAACGAAAGGGTCGTCTTATTCAAAACCCCAATTATGAAATCCCTTCTCTCCCACTTCACACCTCATATCTGAGATTATATAGAAGAGGAGAAAATTAATCTAGGATTAATTATAGAGATATTTTATCTAGGATAAAATATCGTCTAGAGAGAGATAACGATTAATTTGGAATTAACCGATTAAATAATATATTCGATATATTAAACGAAATTAGATTTCGACGCGGAATTAAAATTAGATTTTAATTCGGGCGAACGAATTAATTTAGAATTAATTCGTTAGCGACGTGAATAGTGAATTCGCTAGGCGTAATCATTTAATTACGACGCGACGGAAAAATCGTTAGTTTGGAATTAGCGAACCCGAGCCCGAGTGTGATTGCGAGCGCATTCGTATTTCGAATTCGAGTGCGGCAACGCAAGTCGCATCAAGCGTCAAATCATTTGTCACATCAAGCGTCAAATCAAATGTCACTTTGAGTGATTGATGATTGATGTGATTGATTGATTGAAAGACATGTCACTTTAATAAAGGTGATATGAATAGTGATGGAATTGACTATAATTGTAAAGCATTTTGGAGGAAAGCTTTAAGTTTGGCTCCAAATTCATTTGATAAATTGGATTTAAATTAAATGAAATTGATTATTTATTTTGGAAAATATATAATCAAAAGTTTTACACATTTTTTCATTAAGTAAAACACAATTCTCTCTCTCACTCTCTCATCTCTCTCACGCCAAACAGTGGCTTTGCTCACTGGTTTTGAACTTCATTTGGCGTGAATATTAGGGAAGCATGAGTGTGTTTTCATGGTGAAATTCAAGTGCTAGCACACTTACGAGTCTTGCGAAGGTGGTAGGGAGGTTCGACCATGAGCCGGGATCCGTCGGACGAGGCTTGGAGCTCCGTTTCATCACTCAATTCTGTTTTTTGAGACAGTGAACTGCTGGTTTGCGCCCTTGGCAGTGAGCATTTTTGGCTTCATTCGTCTTCAAATCGACTCAACCGATCGATGTGAGTATTCCGCTATCTCCGTTGGTGTGTTCACACATTATTTCATGTCTTGTTTGATCTTGGGACCTAGATAATAACCAACAATGGCATCAAGAGCCTAGGTTCAAGCATGAAAATGTAGGGCTTAAAATTTGGTAAATGTTTGTTGAGCATGATTTGAATAAATTGATTGTTTAAGTATGCTTATAACATGTTTAATTTTCATTTGGTTGGACAATTTGTTGAAAAATGATTTGGAATTATTTTCCCCAAATATTTGACTTGGCCGAATGTGAGGATATTTGGAAATCTTGGATTTTTTTCATTTTAATTCATTGGATGAGTTATAATGATGTAGGATGATGTTGATTTGAGATTGAATTGGATTTAATTTTGAATTGGATAAATCCCTAAATTCCTTATGTTGGCCGAATTGGATTATGCCCTTGAATGTCTTGGTATTTGATTTAGGACATGGATGTATTGGAAATCATTTAGGATGTTGATTTAATGTCGATTGTGGGTTCGATTGGATTGAAACCAATCGGACACAAACCATCCTTTAGCCGAGAGCATTAAAGCATTTAATGGGTTTGATTTTTTCATTTATTTGTTGTTGACATATGATAATGATAATGAGCATGATTAATTGGACTAATATGGTGTTTTAGAAATATTGATTTAGTTGATTAATCATGTAATACACTTTAGGTTAATTGAATATGAAATTGGATTTTTGTATATTTAATTAATTGGGCCTAATTTTGGAAATTTGGACTTTAATGTTGTAATGGGGCTTATTGGGCTTGATTTTATCAAGTTGGGTTTAGGCCAAATGGATTGGATCCAATTGGGCCCAAAGCCACTTCCGTTAAGCCCAAATGCGACTAATGAACCTTTAAAGTTCAATTGGGCCTAATGGGCCAAGATTGATTATGGGCTTATGGGTAAATCCCGGATTGGACTTTGGTTATCGGTTTGACCCGAGTTGACCAAAAGTCACGCCTTAAGAAATCAATTAAAAGCCCATTGGACCTTAATTGAATTGACGTTGGACGTTAATCGGTCTTTGAGACGCGTTACGATTAAATTTGGAATTTAAATCGTAAAGGTTTATTAAATAAAAGTGTAATATTTAATTTGGAATTGAATAGTGAATTAGTATTAAATACATGTTAAATTAGATTTAATGATGTAGTTTAATTTAATTCATGAATTCGTACTTTAAGTATTTATTCGCAAAAACGAGTTTGACTCGAACAAAATCAAATCGTTGTTTGAACATTGGATGATCACTTAATTATCAGATTAATTAATTTGATTAGATTGATTGATAGCATGCTTATGTGTGTGAATACGTGGTTGTGTTGTATGAATAATGTATATCAGATGGATATTAGTCGGGTGGGGCAATTTTAGAAATTGTTTGTAATAAATTCGATTTATTAAATTGGACCTGCGTGTCCAGCCTTATCACCTTCATTCTCTTTGTATTCTCTTCTCACCTATTCCCCTCCATGTAAATGAGGTTTCTTTAGAAGTGTAGTGTAACGGGTAGAAGTAATACAAGTGCTAGCTTGAGTGAGAAAGTGAGAGATTTGATCTAGGATCAATGTAAAGTATCCATCCGCATATCATTATTATTTATTTTCATACTCGCTTTATTATGTGTTTTAGAATGCATGTTTAAGGGTGTATGATGATGAGACCTTAACAAAGATAATTAAATTGGTAGCCAATTTGCACGCGAAAAACCCTCGTTAAATATCAAGCGTTTATTTTCCTTCCATTGAGTGATTCTTACTCAAGATCCGAGATTGGCAGGGGTTGTTGGCCAAAGTCAAGCCCTTGTCCGTCGAAGATGTGTTTTAATCACGAGGCTTTATTCCATATCGGTGTCGTGTCCAAGTTGTGGTTTTGTTGGCCAAAGTCAAGACCACTTCTTTTCCATTGACATTGATAGTACGAACTTCCATGTCAATGGGTCCGCGCTTGACTGGGATCACTAGGTTTGTTGTGCCAAAGCCAAGGCCTAGTTGATTAAGGAAAAAGGTTAGGGTATTATTCGATATATCGGCATATATTAGATATATGTTTTGGGACTTGGATGTCCACCTACTGGATCTAGGAGTTGGATGAGATCCAATTGATCTTCGAGATCTACCTAGTTAATTATCATACAATTTGTTGGCCAAAGTCAAGATTGTGTGATATTTAACGGGATCCTAGCCCACTAGGAAACACGGTTTCCCGAGTACTCGACAGAGGTTAGAGGCTCGACGAAAATAGTGGGAGGCAAGTATTGAATTTGCAACATTCGTTCGAATACTCGCTAAACGCGCTCATCTATATTTTACTCGTCATATTAATCAAAAGTATTAGTTGGACTAATATTTTATGTTGTTTTAAATATATATATAGTTGGACTATATACAAACTCATTCGATATATAGTTGATTTTATAATTGGATTACAGTAATCAATATAATTGAATTAAAATTATAGTTGATTAAATAATTGGATTATTGTAATCATTATAATGAATAGTACCTTATTAAATTGATTAAATAGTTGGACTATTGAAATCAAGAAAGAATTGAAAAGTTGAATATTTAAAATATATAATCCTTGGATTAAATGTTTTAAATGATTTAATTTTCATTGGGAATTAATAATAGGTTACTTTATTGGATAAAATAACTTGTTATATCTAAGCTCATAATTAAAAAAAGCAAATAGTAGAGCATAATCTTTGGAAGATTTATGTGATGATGACTTTAGTGCTTAATTTAATATACTTGTCAATAAATCTATCTTTAGATTTAAAAGGTATTAAAATTGCAATTTATAATTCTTAGAGAATTGATTTGACTGTTCTAGTGGAGATAAAGTCAAAGTTTGCAATTGGGCATGTTGCACAAGGTGCACTCATTTCGATATTCTAAAACCCAAGGCTTGGCCAAAGGTTTGTGAAATATTGAAAGATAATTGACATATCCCAAAGTGACTAACATTTGGATATGGCAGACACGAAGAATTAAAGAAAGGGCGAGGCTCTGACTTTAAAATATTTGTCAAATTATGTTCACTACTAGTATTGAAATTGGATTTTAATACTTAGTGTGGTACATACAATATATGTATTGATGTTCAGAATCCGCTATAAGCTGGATACTGACTTCAAGCCGAGATTTCTCTGCAAATCGGAAACGGACGAAAGTCGCTGTTTCGACCGTAGATACCTAAGTTTAGGAACTACCCTTTGGGTATGTACTTAAATTAGGAACTGTTATAATATAACTAGTTTGACTAGAGACATTATCTCTATATCAGTGTTAATCCGTTGCGGATAAACCTTTATATTCTAGAACACTAAAGTGTTTTATATAAAGATGATACTGAGATAAACACATTAGATGTGAATAACAGAATTTATATTTTGAATATAATAAAATCTCAAACATATAAAAATGAGAAATAAATAGCTCAAATTGATTTGATCAATAGAGACTTATTTGTGGCATTGTTGTCTAGGACACAATTAAACGAGACTCGTATATCCACACTTTTGAAGAGTGGGTACTAGGACTGATTTGACTATCAAATAAGGTCTGCGAATCTAGTTTATTAGGTAAAGTACCTAAAATACTATTTACTTGGTAATAGTAAAAGGGCCACCGATCTGTTAGCCCTATTCATGGTGAAGTAAGTGGGCCCATATCTAGCTAGGCTAGATGTGAACATGAATATTTCGTGACCTTAACGGATGTGGCATCACGTTATGGTTATGTGTTTCTTTTGAAGAACACAATCGGAAACTTTAAAGTTTCGACACGAAGTAAATAAACAGATCGGCTATAGTATTATTCCGCCACGGTAAGACCGTAATGGAAAATACTTAAGCAGTAAGTTTCATACGTACATGAAAGAGTACGGTATTCTTTCAAATGAGGACTCCTCCCGAGACACCTCAGTTAGACGTGTGTCCGAACTAAAAAACCGAATTTTGTTGGACATGATAAGGTTTATCACGAGTCGCTCTGAGCTACTGTTTCCTTCATAGGATATGTATTACAGTGCAAAACTTATTTAGAATAAGGTTCCATATAAATCTGTTTGACAGATGTCATGTAGGATATGAACAGGAAGGAACGAGGTTTCCTCATTCCTGATAATTTGGGTATACCAGGTATAACGTTTGGATGATACCAAACTAAGGACCCAAATTGGATAAGTGCCAATATAGGTTATCCTAAGGGAAACCATAAGTATAGTACTTATAAATCTCACATGAGAACAATGTGATTGTTGCTCACCATGCGGTTTTTCCTGAGAGGAATACCGATATGCAGTGGTCAGTGGGAGGATAGTGATACTCGATGAAAATCGGAGTAATACTGTTCAAGGCACGAAGTCCTTAATGGAACGCAAATAGTTCATCTATGATGAATCTATACCATTAATCTTCAAATACACATGAAACTAGTAGATCGGATAGAGTCAGAAAACAACTTAGGTATGGGTTTCTGATCTAACCTCATAAAGATGTCATTTATTGGTATATCCACCGACTACGTTTTGAGGAAATGATACGAAGGTATCGACTCCCTATTATGGCAAAGGCCATGAGTCCGAAATGGATTCCATGTATAACAACTATTTTGGATACTAGTTGTTGTACCACAAGGCATTGTGCCTATTGGTACATTAACGTCTTCAAGGAAAACATACATGGAAGGCAACATACCAACGTACAAAGCTGGGCTTTTGACGGAAAGGTATCGTTATCAACATTGTGTTAATAACGGTTCAACCTTTACCTGTTGCCATGGTAAATCCATTTTGAAGATGCTTGTTGATAACTGCGTATTTCATTTATGAAATGTGTCAGTTATAGATCAAAATCGCTTTCCTGAAAAGGAAACCTTTTGGAGGATGTTTACAACATCCTGACGATTTTGTATAACCGACAAACAAGGTTTGCGGGTTATTCGATCCATGTTTGGATTAATGCAAGCATAAGGTTCTTGGAACTGACGTTTTGAAATAATAATAATGGTTTATGATTTGAATCAAAACGAAATAATTCTTGTGTATATAAGGAGGTTAGTGGGAGAGCGCACTGACAGTTAAATTCCCATATAACAATTGATGAAAGCTTGGCTTTCAATAGAAATTCTCCGTAGAATTCTGGGGAGTAACAACCTTATTATTCAGGAATAAAGATCTACTGGGATATATTTGGAGTTGTTAACACTCTCTGGGAAATTGAACATTTAAAATGTACTTGTATTGGTGTCTCATACGCTTCGAGCATATGGAGTCACGATCAGGTCAATCCAAGTGATAGTCACTGGATTGAAGTTAAGAACATCTGTTAGTATCTCAGAGAACTAAAGATGCTATCTTAAACTATGGAGAAAGAGAACTTGAAGTGACTGAGATCACTGCTGCAAGTTTCCAAACAATTAAATACTACGGTACTATTAAGTTTGAACACTGGGACAGTGAGCTGGAAATATTCCGAGCAAGATAATTGTTGCCGAATAAACAACAAATGCGAATTATTGCTACAGCTGAGGCAGCAAAAGAAGCCATTTGGATCGAAAATAAATCTAATTAGATTAGATATAGTTCTGTTAGCAGTTGAGCTAGGCGTCAGCACAGGCTAAGGAATTAAAGGTCTCATCGACGATCCAGATATATACTTCTATATCATCTGATTCGTTCGGATCATACATCGTGGCGATGTGATGATCGTATAAATCGCGTCAAACGATAATCAAACAAATCCGCTGACGAAAACTTTTCATCAGCAATTTGAGCGAACCGTACATAGTTCGGGTGTGGGGGACACTTGAGTGACTCGCTACGTGCCAAGTGGGAGATTGTTGGATAAAATGACCCATAGCGTCACTATTTGCACAGATCATTGTGTTGTTGTAGCAAATTAACTATGTGACAAGGAAATTGCACTCTCATCATTTGTGATTAGATCACCATAGATATATAAATGAAGAGAGGTCCCTATGATTAGTTCCTGGATTGAGAATGATATGAGACAGTATCAGTCCCCGAAGGATTAATCATTAAATATCCCTAGCCGGAGTATTATCGAGACTGGACATCGATAATGCGGAATAGGCTAGTATTGCACTTGTGTGCGTTGTGAGGGCACAACGGCATAGTTCTCATATATATAAGTATCGGATACTTATGCAAGTGCGATAGGAGGTCGTGTTTCACCGATGGTACGGGAAACAGCTTCGCTCTGGATAGACCCCTCGGAATCCCATTGGTATTATGACTATGTGTCTATGGGAGGCCGAATTCAAGGTAGGTGTGTATAGTCTTAACCTGAGACTTACATCGCTAATACTTACGATAATCGATAGAATTTGGTCTTGGTGGTACAGGGCTTTAACCGGTTCTGCGTACACCACTTCTGGTTTATCAGAGAGTCGTAGTGTATTGGGTGTGATGTCGAGACGGAAGTATCACTTCAGTCATAGTGGAGATGATGTCACGCAGGATACGGTACTAGTGCTCTTGAGTGATGCGCATCCAATCAGGATATTGTGACCAGGTCATAAATATCCGATTATAGAGACTATGTTACCAGACATCCGATATGTGTTTCGGACGGGGCAGACACTTATCCAGACCCAGCCCTAGCACGTGACTATCCGATACTGGGCCGATATGCACAATACAATGGTATATTACGCTTGATATAGATCTTAATATTCTTAAATGGATATGTCCGGAGAATTGGGAAGACTTGGTGCTTTGCTAGGAGTCGACCTTGTCTCGTAAATCGGTAGAACGTAGTACATGGTACATACGTGATTCGGATACTCCGACGACCGCATTTACTGCCAACTTATCCGGGGATCTCATGGGTCGCTTCCCGATAATCCACCGATGACGCATAACTCGCACTCTTAAATAATCTGGGATTATATAGAAGAGGGAGAAAATTAATCTAGGATTAATTATAGAGATATTTTATCTAGGATAAAATATCGTCTAGAGAGAGATAACGATTAATTTGGAATTAATCGATTAAATTAATATATTCGATATATTAAACGAAATTAGATTTCGACGCGGAATTAAAATTAGATTTTAATTGAATAGTGAATTCGCTAGGCGTAATCATTTAATTACGACGCGACGGAAAAATCGTTAATTTGGAATTAGCGAACCCGAGCCCGAGTGTGATTGTAAGCGCATTCGTATTTCGAATTCGAGTGCGGCAACGCAAGTCGCATCAAGCGTCAAATCATTCGTCACATCAAGTGTCAAATCAAATGTCACTTTGAGTGATGTGATTGATTGATGTGATTGATTGATTGAAAGACATGTCACTTTAATAAAGGTGATATGAATAGTGATGGATTTGACTAGAATAGTGTAAAGCATTTTGGAGGGAAAAGCTTTAAGTTTTGGCTCCAAATTTCATTTGATAAATTGGATTTAATTAAATGAAATTGATTATTTATTTTGGAAAATATATAATCAAAAGTTTTACACATTTTTCATTAAGTCAAAAACACAATTCTCTCTCTCACTCTCTCATCTCTCTCACGCCAAAACAGTGGCTTTGCTCACTGGTTTTGAACTTCATTTGGGCGTGAATATTAGGGAAGCATGAGTGGGTTTTCATGGTGAAAATTCAAGTGCTAGCACACTTACGAGTCTTGCGAAGGTGGTAGGGAGGTTCGACAATGAGCCGGGATCCGTCGGACGAGGCTTGGAGCTCCGTTTCGTCACTCAAAATTTTGTTTTTGGAGGCAGTGAACTGCTGGTTTTGGCGCCCTTGGCAGTGAGCATTTTGGGCTTCATTCGTCTTCAAATCGAATCAACCGATCGATGTGAGTATTCCGCTATCTCCGTTGGTGTGTTCACACATTGATTTCATGTCTTGTTTGATCTTGGGACCTATATAATAACCAACAGCTAGTCTCTCCACTTTGTGAACGCCCAGATTATTCACAAAACTATGACTAGGAATGTTTGAGACTAATGATTCTCATAAGGCGTGGAAGCCATCATCTTATTACTCCAAGGGCTTTATTACAGTGTTTGATGATTCATATAATTTATGTAAGACACGTATAATAAAGATTGTCATTTTATTAATTAATGAAAATATTGCAAATACATGTACATATAGCCCATCCACAAGTTGGGTATAGGGCATATCCCTAACATGTATTTATTTAATTTGATTAAATTAAATGCGTAACATCTTTGCGGAAAATCCCCACTTAATAAGGTTTTAAAGTAATATGTATTGGATGCATATTTCTTGGTCCGTCTTGTCAGTACAATTTTTGGATATCTGTTCTATGGCTGCATCCGAGAAAGTGCCAAAGCAGTGAGGGTGTAGTTGATAGAAATTTATCTATACCGGATGTATATGTGATACTAGATAAATTCAAACGAAAGCGAAAATCTTGAACGTGCCAAAGCTGTTAGGACTATGCAAGTATCTTGAATTTATCATTGACAAGTTTAACCTTGGTACGCCTCCTTGTGAATGTGCCAAAGCTGTCACAACGAGAAACGACCAGGACCGAAACCTAGAAGTCACTAGTGAGTGATTGACAATGAGTTGTCTACCTAATTTATATAAGTAGGTGAGAACGTGCCAAAGCTGTGAGTCGAAATATATTCATGGGGTCTACCTCTCACTATGGAATTCAATTTAATCATTGAATTCCCATTTTCCGTTGGGGATTACGGTATTACGTAAAATAGTGGGAGGCACTGCTTGGTTAAAAATTCCATAACTAAGTTAGTGTGTAATATTATAAAAATTGTTGCTTATGTTTCCTTTATTCTATTGTGTTGATAGAAATAAAACTTCTAATCCACTGCATGCATATTATTTGTATATGTTTTCTGACTTTTCTTATGGTTGCGGATTTCTAGAATAGGTTCTAGATTTAGATTAGGCTTAGATATGGTTAGATTAGTTAAAACCATCAGGAACTGTTGTTCCGATTTTCTGGAAAAATCAAGATGGTTAGTGACTTAGTTACTAAGTCACATTAGGTAAAAAAAATATATTCTTATGCAGTAAGAATTGACGTGAATTAGTTCATGTCTCAAGATTCTTGACTGGCATTAAGAAAACCTCATTAGGTATTTGTTTATTTGATAATGATGTTTCTTGGCTTTAGTGACCTTTAGAGGTAATGTGTCTGACATAATTTGCTAATCAATTATTTAAAATTGTTGTGAATAGTTGAAGGCAAATTATAAAGCTAAAGAAATGAGATGAGTATAGTTGTGTATAGGAAATATCGATTTTCACAATACGACAACTATAGGTATTGGATATCGGATCTCCCGTCTAGTTATTTAAAATATTATTTAATGATTGTTTTGATATTTGATATCAAAACTTGTGACTATTGGATAGTTACTTGTTCTTTATAAATAGTTATTACATATTTTGAAACGACCAGTAGTGTCATTGATGTAGAGATAAACACTAAGAAAATATTTGGTTAACTAAATAACTTAGAATAATGATTTATGAGATTTTATCACATCAGCATTAGATGCTTATTCTGTATGATAAAGGATGGTCTGATACGAGATCACACCACATATCATTTTCCATTTAATGAATATTATATTAGGAAGTGATTAAATCTCATTTAGCCAATGATTGTCATTGGACTACAAATTTATTAAACTAATATATTATATGTATGTAGTTTCATGAATTAGAAATTACCTTGGATAGTTTTATTTGCTTCGTAACTTAGTTAATGAATTGTCATGACTTAGTTACGTGTTTCTAAAAGAATACATATTAAACGTCTTGAATTGTTCGAGAACTTTTAATATGTTTCTAATGAAACGCGAATAGAATGTTTTGACTGGTTCAAAGATATTCGATTTGAAGTTTTGAAAACTATATCATTAAAATTCATTGTGAGTCTTTGAATTGTTCAAAGATGTGTGATATGATCAAACATATGAATTTTTGGCAAATTAGTTCTAAGGTTATTCAATGAATATGATTCTTAACTCAATATTATTCTTCTATGATTCAATCGTGATGGAATTGGTTAGTGGGAGAAGTCGAATCTTATATGATTTGATTCGTTTGATATTGAGTGTTATCGAATTAGTTTCAATACTCTTGGGAATATTCTCCAGTAACTCTAATTCTTCCTTTTAATTAAGGTTCCATTAGTTTCTATAGTTATGTATATGATATGTATAGATAGAAAATTCAAATCTTGAAGAGTTTGAGATTTGAATCTTTCTTTTGTATAATAGTTATATAATTGAAAGTACTTGCGCCTCGGAGGTACAAGTAAAAGTTTATCATTTGTTCTATTTAATAGAATATTATATTCTATTAAATAGAACAAATGAGACTTATTTGTGGCATTGTTTTCTGGGACACATTAACAAGACTCGTATATCCACACTTTCGAAGATTGGGTACTAGGACGGATTTGATTCTAATTCAAATGATGTCTACGAATCTAGTTTATTAGGCAAAGTGCCTTAAAAACATTTTACTTGGTAAAAGTACAAGTGCCACCAATCTGTTACCTCTCGTTCATAGTGACGTAAGTGGGCCCATGTCTAGCTAGGCTAGAGGTGGATATGAATACTTCGTAACCTTTATGGATGTGGCATCACGTTACGGTTATGTGTATCTTATGAAACAGAAGTCAGAAACTTTTGAGTAATTCAAAGAGTTTCGACACGAAGTAAGAAAACAGACCGGTAAAAGTATTAAAAATATTACAGTCGGACCATAGTGTAAAATACTTAAACATATAAGTTTCAAGATTACTTGAAAGAGTATGGTATTCTTTCACAGTGGACTCCTCCCGGAACACCTCAATTTGACGGTGTGTCCGAACTGAGAAATCGAACTTTGTCGGACATAGTAAGGTTAATGATGAGTCGCTCTGAGCTACCAATTCCTTCTAAGGATACGCATTAAACAGTGCAATACTTATTTTGAATAGGGTTCCGTCAAAAGTCTGTTGGACAGACTCTATTTTAGATATAAACAGGAAAGAAACCGAGTTTCTCATTCCTGATGATTTGGGATGCTGGGCATATAATTGAATGTTTGGATGATACCAAACTAGAACCCAAATCGGATAAGTGCCTATTTGTAGGTTGTCCTAGGGAAACCAAGGTATAGTACTTACACAACTCACAAGAGAACAATGTAATTGTTGCTCTCAATGCGATTTTCCTAAGAGGAATTCCTATATGCAGTGGTAAGTGGGAGGAAAGTAAAACTCGATGAAAATCGGAGTAATACTGTTCTAGGCACCGAGTCCCCACGGAACACCAACAGTTCATCAGGGATGAAACTGTACCACAATCTTCGAATACACAAGAACCGCGTAGGTCGGAGAGAGTCAGAAAACAACCTGAGAGGTATGGGTTTCTGATCTCACCTCATATAGATATCAATCTTATTGAGGAAGACGAACCTGCTACGTATGAGGAAGTGATACAAGGTATCGACTCATTTTATGTATTGGGTGTGATGTCAAGATGGAAGTATCACTTCAGTCATATGGAGATGATGATCATGCAGGATACGGAACTGGTACTCTTGTATGCTGCAGCTATCGGGATAATATGACAAGGTCATGATTATCCGATTATAGAGTCTAGTTACCAGAGATCCGATATATGTTTCGTACGGGGCAGACACAATTCCATCCCCAGGCCTAGCATGTGACATCTGATACTGGATCGTAATACGCAATACTACATATGCTACGCCTGACAAAGATTATATATTCCTCGTTGAATATTTCTGGAGATTTGGGTAGGCACGGTGCTTTGCTAAAAGCCAACCATGTCTTGTAAATCGGTAGGAACATGGTACCGGGTACGCACGTATTCGGATAGTCCGATGACTGTATTTATTGCCTACATATCCAGGGATCTCTTGGGTCGCTTCCCAAAGATTCACCGTTGAGATTTGACTCGAACAAAAGAATTAATCTGGGATTAATTATGAGAGATAAAATTAATCTGGGATTAATTACGGCAATAAATTAATCTAGGATTAATTAAAAGAGAAAGAATTAATCTATGATTAATTACGTCGAGAATTTATCTGGGATTAAATTCGTCGAGAAGAGAGAAAGCGGTTAATTTAGAATTAATCGGTAAAGTAAATTTAATAGTATGGTATTACAGTCGGACCATAGTGTAAAATACTTAAACATATAAGTTTCAAGATTACTTGAAAGAGTATGGTATTCTTTCACAGTGGACTCCTCCCGGAACACCTCAATTTGACGGTGTGTCCGAACTGAGAAATCGAACTTTGTCGGACATAGTAAGGTTAATGATGAGTCGCTCTGAGCTACCAATTCCTTCTAAGGATACGCATTAAACAGTGCAATACTTATTTTGAATAGGGTTCCGTCAAAAGTCTGTTGGACAGACTCTATTTTAGATATAAACAGGAAAGAAACCGAGTTTCTCATTCCTGATGATTTGGGATGCTGGGCATATAATTGAATGTTTGGATGATACCAAACTAGAACCCAAATCGGATAAGTGGCCTATTGTAGGTTGTCCTAGGGAAACCAAGGTATAGTACTTACACAACTCACAAGAGAACAATGTAATTGTTGCTCTCAATGCGATTTTCCTAAGAGGAATTCCTATATGCAGTGGTAAGTGGGAGGAAAGTAAAACTCGATGAAAATCGGAGTAATACTGTTCTAGCACGAGTCCCACGGAACACCAACAGTTCATCAGGGATGAAACTGTACCACAATCTTCGAATACACAAGAACGCGTAGGTCGGAGAGAGTCAGAAAACAACCTGAGAGGTATGGTTTTCTGATCTCACCTCATATAGATATCAATCTTATTGAGGAAGACGAACCTGCTACGTATGAGGAAGTGATACAAGGTATCGACTCATTTTTGTATTGGGTGTGATGTCAAGATGGAAGTATCACTTCAGTCATATGGAGATGATGATCATGCAGGATACGGAACTGGTACTCTTGTATGCTGCAGCTATCGGGATAATATGACAAGGTCAATGATTATCCGATTATAGAGTCTAGTTACCAGAGATCCGATATATGTTCGTACGGGGCAGACACAATTCCATCCCCAGGCCTAGCATGTGACATCTGATACTGGATCGTAATACGCAATACTACATATGCTACGCCTGACAAAGATTATATATTCCTCGTTGAATATTTCTGGAGATTTGGGTAGGCACGGTGCTTTGCTAAAAGCCACCATGTCTTGTAAATCGGTAGGAACATGGTACCGGGTACGCACGTATTCGGATAGTCCGATGACTGTATTTATTGCCTACATATCAGGGATCTCTTGGGTCGCTTCCCAAAGATTCACGTTGAGATTTGACTCGAACAAAAGAATTAATCTGGGATTAATTATGAGAGATAAAATTAATCTGGGATTAATTACGGCAATAAATTAATCTAGGATTAATTAAAAGAGAAAGAATTAATCTATGATTAATTACGTCGAGAATTTATCTGGGATTAAATTCGTCGAGAAGAGAGAAAGCGGTTAATTTAGAATTAATCGGTAAAGTAAATTTAATAGTGAAATTAGATTTTACTATTTAATTTATTTAATTGAGCTAAAATAATATATTAGATATATTAAATGAAATCGGATTTCAAAGCGGAATTAAAATTGGATTTTAATTCTAGCGAACGAATTAATTTAGAATTAATTCGCAAGCGACTTTCGTAATAATTTTGCTAGGAATTATTATTTAATTAAATTAGATTTAATTAAATCGCAACGGTAATTCGCTTAATTCAGAATTAAACGAACCCGAGCCCGAGCGATGTTGCGTGTTGGATTGTCCGACTTAAATTTGGAATTTGAAGTGGGGCCCACCAACTTACATCAAATGTTTGACACTTGATGGAATTTGGTATTTGGTTGATTGAAAGCTTGGGATTGCTTTTTTTACACTCAAACCAAATCCAACACTATTTATTATTTTATTTTTGAAATTAAAACCAAATACCAACTCTTGGATGTTGACTTTGGTATTAATTTTAGAAACTAAAATAACAAAACATCATCTTCTCTCCTTCTCCCACCATGGCCGAAACTTCATCTCCTTGGAGGAGAAAAAATTTTCTTTCATTTTGTTCCAAGCTAGCACTTAAAAGAGTAAATCAAGGTGATAGGGAAACTCACCCAAGTGTTGGAAACACTCAAGAAGGCTTGGAAGCTTCAACATCCATGGAAAAGTCTTCAAATTCATTCAATCAATGTAAGTCTTCCGCAACTTATTTTTGTTGTATTCACACACAAATCACTCTTAGACGATCTTGGCATGTTCTAGGAACACTTACATATATAACTATATTTATACTATAATATATATATATAGACTTTCACGAAAAACATCAATCAACAAACAATTATGTTAAGGGAATCATCGTGCATTATACTTACCTCAATCTACGAAAAATTCCTATATATGACTATATCCTTGCTAAGATCTGAAAAAATATAAAAATTATGATCAGGTCCCTCAACTTTGCTAAAATTACGATTGTTTCCATAAGCTTTTAAATTTCCAATTTTACCCCAAAGCTTGACTACTATGTCCATATAGTTCTAGAACTCTCAAATATTACTTATTAACCCCTGAAAAATAGAATTTACATAATTACACTCCTAATCACGCTAATATGCATTTAAGTCCAAAATTTTCAAAATCTTACGTTTACACCCCCAAAACGGTGACAATCACGTACCAAGCTTCAATGAACTCCAAAATTTTTAACAAAAGAACCAATGGTCAGTATACGTCACAAAGATCACAGTGATGGTGGTGGTGATGGCTGAAGCACGATGGTTACCGACGAACGATCAAACGATGATAACTATTATTTTTGGCTCGTTTCTTAACAACCGAATGTCAGATTTGGGCAAATGAAGTATCCACACTGTATATCTTGTCGAGGGGAAAATTTTAGTCTATGAGGTGAGGTACACGCGTGGCGGCACGTGGGCACGTGAATGAGAAGACTCGGTGGCGCGTGGAGGAGCGTGCGGGCCTGTCTGGTAAAACGGTGCCGTTAGATTCGTATCGTCGAGAGGATTCTCCAGATGTGGTCACTCACCGGAATCAAAGATCGGAAGACGTCGAAAAATGTATTTTCTCTCTCTGGACACACTTTCTCTCTCTAATTGTTTCTCTCTCTATTGGTTGCGTTTCTCTCTCAAGACGCTCCCTGGAAATGCTCTCAATCTCTTTGTAATTGTCTTCAAAACTTTGCTCTTCCACCCTTCTTGGATCATGTCAAAACCAACTAAAATCTAATGTGTTGTTGTTTGATTAATAATGGAAATGGTTGTGTGTTAGTAGAGTCAGAGGTGGGTGATGACTGTTGTTTGTTTTTTATAATTTGGATACAATAAAACACATTAGGTTGTGATTATAATGTGGTGGGGATTAGTTAGTTAATAACCAAATTTGTTTTATCATGCATAATATTACAATCTACCCACCTTCAAAAAATTTCGTCCTCGAAATTTCTCAATCCTCAAACGACTCTGGGTAATTCTCCCTCATGTCCTGTACCACTTTCCAAATTTCCTCATGTATGTGATTATTTGGCCATGTGACCTTCACTAGTGGAATGCGTCTGGATCTCAACTTTTTAACCTTTCCATCTACCATCTTCACATGCTTCTCTTCATATGTCATATTCTCACTCAAATCTACCAGTTGGCTCTTTAAGATCTGAGTATGATCTAGTACATATTTCTTCAGCATTGATACATGAAATACATTATGAATTCTTTCTACTTCTAGTGTTAAATCCAAACGATATGCCATCTTACTTACTCTCTCCAAAATCTCATAAGGACCAATATAACGTGGTGCCAACTTCCATTTCCAACCAAATCTCAGTACTCCCTTCCAAGGTGAGACTTTCAAGAAAAATTTATCCTCCATTTGGAACTCAAGATCTTTCATTCTTTTGTCAGCATAACTCTTATGTCGACTATGCACCTCTAAAAATCTAGCTCTAATCAATTTGATCTTCTCCGATGTCATATCCACCAAATCCAAACAATGAATCTGTCTATCTCTAATCTAGCCCCAACAAACATGAGTCCTACATCTCCTCCCATACAAGGCCTCAAACAGATCCATACCGATACTAGCCCGGAAACTGTTGTTATATGTAAACTTTACTAGATGTAAATGCTCATCCCAACTTCCAGTAAACGTCAATACACACGATCTCATAAAATCTTCTAATGTCTGAATAGTCTGCTCTGACTGTCCATCAGTCTGTGAGTGGAATGCAATACTTATAGAAATCTGTGACCCCATAAACTTCTGGAAACTCTACCAAAAATGAGAAATAAATCTGGCATTTATATCTAATATAATCAACAATGGTACATCATGTAGCAGCATAATTTGCTCCATATACAGTTTTACTAGCCTCTCTGATCCCTATTGATCGGCGTAATCACACATGTATAACGCAAGCGCACGTATCATTCAAGTAGTATAAATATATCGATCCCACGAGGACTTAATACCTAAGCTACTAATTTATGAAGCCAGAGTTTTATGAGTATCTAATAGATTGGTTGTTTGATTGGATGGTGACTTTAAACTTAAAACAAGTAAATTAAACAGCGCGAAAATAAATTAAAGGAAATTCAATATTAAGAAACTATTTAGGGTTGTGAATCCTTCCAATATCTTTTAAAGATGAAGTGGTTATCTCATGTTTGTGTAATATATTGGTTTACTAACCTGGAACACGAAATTATGCAAAAGTCTCTGTCGATGGTCAAATGCAAATACCCAGTGTAACCCAATTAATCATATGTCTATGCCAACCAAGTTACCTGAATTCATTAAGATTAAGTTCCAATTGTGGCTACCCCCGCCCGAAAGGTATATGTCTATCCTCTAAGGAAATCTATTAAAGGGTTATTTATCATCAAGGAAGATCGTGGGCTATTAAGTCTAAGGCTGAAACCTAAATTTCATTTGTCAAGTTTATTTTAAGTTTACCACTTCAATCTTATTAATGGCCAGTTAACAAGGAAGCATTAAGCTTAAGACTTAATAAATAAACATTTATATTACCCAAACTATAAAATAACCCCTTATAAACCGGTGATATTGGAATTCATCACAACCTCAAATAACGGGTTTAGTTACGACACATATCTAAGGCTAGTAAAAGCTTAAATAAAAGAAATGACATAAAGTAAATGCTGGAAAGTAAATGCTGGAAATTAAATAAAGTAAATACTGGAAAGTAAATGCTGGAAATTAAAAAGGGAAAAGTACAATAAAAGAAAATGCTTGGGTTAGAGGATCCACTTTTATTACTTCTATTTTAGATATCTCCATTATTATAATATATTAACTTTGCGTGATATTACCAACCGATCATATAGGCGGTATCCTGATTAAGTCAAATTTATAATTAATTCCAACCGACCATACATGCGGTATCAAGCTTAGTCAGGTTAAAACCAATTTTATTAAGTCCAACCAACCATAAAGGCGGTATCCTCTTTAAGTCAGGTTTTAAATAGTTTATATATTATAATTAAGGGAGATTAATCTAAATATTAGTAATAAAAGCTTTACCTTTCACCCCAGCAGGGGGGAGTTACCTCCTCATTACTGAAAAGTAAAAACAGAAAAGTAAAGAAAGGAAAGTACTTTTGCGTAAAGTAAATGAAATTAAATACAAAAAGTAAAGACTGAAAAGTAAATAAAAGAAAGTTCTAATACGAAAATTAAATACTGAAAGCTGTAAATAAACAAACAAGATACAATATTCTTAGTATTCTTAATGAATTCCTTAGAAGAAAGTATGATTTTAAAAATTAAATTTGGCCTCAATTTATAGGTAAAATTTTACCTCACGCGTCACGACGCGTGGAACATTACGTGTCGCGACGCGCCGTTGATTGAAGACACATGGCACTGGCTTCGCGAGATAGTGACACGTGGCGTCGGCAGAATTATTATCACAATTATTGGCTTGGCGTCGTGACGCGTAAGGCTATTTGCGTCGCGATGCTGATGTCAGCAATGACGTGTTTCAATGATGAGTGTCAGCAGCATGTGATGATGACACGTGTCCGGCGCACATTAGCAGATGTTGACACATGGCAGGCGCATGTTAGCAATGTCGCATGATAGAAAAACTTCTCTGATTGGTCCACGTGTCCGGTGCATGTTAGCAATCTCCGACGCCCGTTAGCAGACGGCACATTTTAGCAAACGGTGCATTTTAGAAGGAAATTTACACTTTTGCCCTTTTTGTCTGTTTTCTTATGTTTTGGCCTCGAATTGCCTCCAGAGAGTCATGTTATTTTATTTATCTACAAAATACAACAAAACACATCTAAATATTCACATAACTCAAGAAACTATACAAAATAAAGTCAAAGGAGCGGGAAATAGTGATCTATTTACCACTCATCACACCCCAAACCTAAGATTTTGCTAGTCCTCGAGCAAAACAACAAAATAAAATAACATAAACATCTTTCAAATAAAATTAAACTAAGCCACTTTCGTAGGGATCACGGTTGCATTTAGTATATACAACAAGCCTTTAAACCCCTAGGTGTCCCTAGTGGATGAGTTGTAGTCTCGTGAGGATTTACATCAACGATACCCATAAACGTCAATATAAAACTAATGCACACAAAAGCAAAAAGACAAGAGAAAGGAGAATAAACAAGTTAGTGACTAAACTGGTGAAACTCATTATCCAAGTTAGCAGTTGTTTTCTTTCTTTCTAAATTACCAATTAAGTAAATTCTCCGATTATTTTTACCATTCTCCATATACACAAGCAATAAAATATTAATCAACTCATTGTGCCCAAAATATTCATAAGTGTAGTTGAAAAGAGAGTAATATTTTTGTCCTAAAGTTATATCAGACTTCACACCTTTTTTGCAATGGAATATTTTTTTCTATTTTTTTTTTTACGAAAAATAAATAAAGCAACATCTTCAATCCATGTAGCGAGCTTTGGGCCAGTGACTCCCAAACCAGTTGGATTTAGGGCACTAGGTGTTAAGACACCCATACGGACTTAATTACTAGGATTTTATATGTCTCTTTTTAATTTATTAACATCTTTGATCCATGTAGCGAGCTTTGGGTCAGTGACTCCCAAACCAGTTGGTTTTAGGGCATTAGGTGTTAAAACACCCCTACGGACTTAATTACTCGGATATGAGATGTGTGTGTTTTTTTATCCCTCCAATTTTTTAGATGTTTCCTCTAATTAAACTAGAGCACTGAATATTACAAAATTTTCAATTACAACTCATGTCTGTATGTTACCATGCATGTTGATAATACCTGTCAACTGAGTATATGAAGATCCAATTTAATCAGTTTCATGGAGAATTCACAAATTAAATAATTCAAAAGGAAATAAACAAAAATTAACTTATTACGAAATAGGTTGAGATAAGTCTCAGGAGTGGAAATTCCTTACACAGCTATCTCACACCAATTTCACCTGGTTAGTCAAATTAAAAACACAAAAACAAAACATTTTTTTTATTTTTTATTAATTTTTTTGAAATTTTTGAAATTTTTTGACTAAAAATAAATAAAAACAACATAAAAAAAAGATACTAGTCAATTATTCCCCTCATTCAAACCTAAATGAGACATTGTCCCCACTGTCTTACAAAGTAGAAGAAGAGTTTAGAAGATAGTACCTGGTTAGCTGAAATTTTACATCTAAAATGAATATTAAAGGTTAAGATCCAGATTTATCCGACGCTTCTTACCACGATCATTATCGGACCAGATTATCTTGGAAAGGATAGGGTCAATTTATGGTTCAAAGGCTAAGATTTGGTCAATTAAATCTTGGGCAGTTCTGGCAGTGAAGAGGAGTTCCTTTACAGGTTTTGACACGAAATCATTTCTCCGGGCATCATCGAGAAACAAATAAAGAAAATCATAAAATCCATCAGCATTAAACAGTCCAATCGGTTTCTGGTGTATGTTCAAGTTCGCCCAAGATATTACTGTAAAAATATCCTTCATCGTGCCTAAGACACCTAGCAAAGCAATAAAAGCATCAGCACGGTTAATCATTTCCACCAGTCATTCAGACATATCTGGCACAATTAGTTCCTCTTCGTTTGATGGTCCTATAAGATTCACCTCCGCCAAAGGTTTTGGGATGATTCCCATAACTTGACTACCTCTTTCTTGTACAGCCCTCGAAACGATCCTCATTAGTCCAAGATTGCCACCGCCAGATACTAAGTGCATATTCCTTTCAGCTATGACTCGACCCAATTTCTGTGCTGCCTCAACAAATTCTGGTTTAGAACCAACACTAGTACCGTAAAACACACAGATGTTTACAACTCGTCTTCTTGAAGTTGCTTCCATTTTTTTTTCGTATTTCTTTCTCAAATTTGGAGGTCTTCAAGAGTGCAATGATGAGTTGAATTATAAAACCTGAAAAATGGGTGAGTAATAATAGCACTAGTACCTGCCAGATGATACTTATTAGTTAAACAGTAAAATATTCGTGAAAGTCAAAGAGTCTGGATACTATCGGAGAAAATAGAAGAAAATAACAAAACTAATCACAATTATTAGATATATACAAAGAGAAAATAATATTAACAAGAAGTAACGGCTTGAATGACGTCTATGCGTCAGGGATAAGCTTCCCATCCAATTTTCTTATAAATTGGCAAACAGGGTCTTTTAAAGTCAGATTCCCGAGACTGTATTGTTGTCTTTCTTTTCGGAATTGTGTATATAACATGTGAATAGCATAATGCACATATCCACTGGATATGTGCAAGGAGTCTTAGATATGTCATCCAAAGACTCCTTACTCAAGCCATCCCTAATGAATTTGATTTTATCTTCACGGTTATCAGACATCATTCTTAAAGAACGAAAACGAGTATTACATATCATACGAGCATATTTATAGCAAACGCCCATTCTTTTAGCTCTTCTCTTTTTAGCATAGGTGCTTCTTCCTAAACCAGGTAGATATGAAATAAAAGAGTCAGAGGACTTACCTGCCAATCGGACCCGTGCTTCAATAATCCAACGAATGTCAGTAGGAATACCTCTGATCATCAGAAGTCTCATTCGTTCCAAGCGAGCTTTGTAGACTTTCATCAGAGAGTTTTGGGGGAGAGAAGGAAGTTGCTTGTGAAGATTTGAGAGAACTTCTTCCATCCTGAAATGTGACTTTACCTGCAAAAATTAAACACACCAAAATAAAACACACCAAATCTGAATATATACACAAATTGCATGGGTTGCCTCACAGCTAGCGCTAAGTTTAACGTCGTCAGCTAGACATGACTGCCCGAATATTTAGGCTGGATCTGAAAGTGTGACACTTTCTTTTTGTCGCTTAAATGATTCTCCCTAGTAGTGCTTGACACGCTGAATGTTAACTTTGAAAGTTTCATTGGTGTTGGGATCAAGTAACTCAACAGCTTCATATGGTAAAACCCGAGTGATCACAAATGGACCTGACCATATTGATTTCAACTTTCCAGGGAAAAGTTTCAACCTTGAATTATATAACAACACCTGCTGCCTTGGTTCCAGTTTTCTGCGCACTAATTTTCGATCATGCCATTTCTTGGTTTTTTTTTTGTATAATATGGCATTCTCATAAGCTTGTAGGCAAAATTCCTCCAATTTGTTGAGTTGGTGGAGTCAATTTTCTCCTGCTGCTTGTGGATCAAGATTTAACTTCTTCAGTGCCCAGTACACTTTTTGTTGAAGCTCCACTGCCAGATGGCACGCTTTTCCAAACACCATTCGATATGGAGACATACCAATGGGTGTTTTGTAAGCTGTCCGGTAGGCCCATAATGTGTCATCTAGTTTTTTAGACCAGTCCCTCCTTGTTGATCCAACGGTTCTCTCCAAGATTCTTTTGATCTCCCTGTTTGAAACTTCAACTTGTCCATTTGACTGTGGATGGTAGGCAGTGACAACTTTATGAGTAACTCCGTATTTGGATAGGAGTGCATCGAAATATTTGTTATAGAAATTTGTGCCTCCATCACTGATAATCTCCTGAGGTGTTCTGAAGCGAGTAAAAATATTCTTTTTAAGGAATTTAATCACCACTTTTGAATCATTTGACGGTAGTGCAATTGCTTCAACCTATTTGGAGACGTAATCTACTGCAACTAGAATGTACAGGTTTCCGAATGATGGAACAAATGGTCCCATAAAATCAATACCTCATACATCAAATATCTCCACTTCTAGAATATTTTGCAGAGGTCCTTCATTTCTCCTTAAAATATTTCCCGTTCTCTGGCACTTGTCACATTGAAGAGAAAATAAGTAAGCATCTTTAAATAGAGTGGGCCAGAACAAACCTGATTGAAAGACTTTGGCTGCAGTTTTATTCCTGCTAAAGTGTCTGCCGTATGGTGATGAATGAAAATGCTGCAAAATATTATTGACCTCTTCATGTGGAACACAACTTCTCAGTAATTGATTAGCACAGCATTTGAATAGGTACAGCTCATCCCAGACATAATGTTTGACTTCTTTGAAGAACATCTTTCGTTGCTGATGTGTCCATTCCAACGGCCATTTTCCTGATACTATGTAGTTTACATAGTCAGCATACCAGGGGACATCATGTTGTTTCATGGCAAACAGCTGTTCATCTGGAAAAGTTTCTTTGATTGTCAGTTCATTGTCAGCTGTTTCTCCATTCTCGAGCCTCGATAAGTGATCTGCCACTTGGTTTTCTATTCCTTTCCTGTCTCGGATCTCCACGTCAAATTCTTATAGTAGAAGCACCCAAAGGATCAGTCTGGGTTTGACATCTTTCTTTGTGATCAGATATTTGATTGTTGAATGATCTGTGAAAACCACCACTTTAGGACCCAGCAGATAGGAGTGGAATTTATCAAAAGCAAACAAACTGCGAGCAACTTCTTTTCAGTGGTTGTGTAGTTTAGTTGAGCTTCATTCAAAGTTCTGCTGGAGTAGTAAATGGTATGGAAAATTTTTGCTTTGCGTTGTCCCAAAACTGCACCTACAGTAAAATCACTAGCATCGCACATCACCTCAAATGGAAGGGTCCAGTCTGGTGCTACTATGATGGGACCAGAGATCAACTTTTATTTCAAGATCTCAAAAGCTTCATGGCATTCTTTGGTGAAATTGAAAGGCACATCTTTCTCTAGAAGGTTTGCACAGAGGTTTAGCAATCTTGGAGAAGTCTTTGATAAATCTCATGTAAAAGCCTGCATGTCCGAGAAAACTCTGAATCCCTTTAACTGATGTTGGTGGAGGTAGTTTTTCAATTGTCTCGATCTTTGCTTTATCTACCTCGATTCACTCGGGAATTTCATGGTTTTGAAAACATTAAAAGTAACTTCTTAGTCCTGTACTTTCATGGTTAGTTCTCATTTTTGTACATCAATAATAGTTCGACCTGTAGCCAAGAATGGTCTCCCAAGAATGATAGGTACATCTTTGTCTCCTCACATGTCAAGGATGGTAAGATCTGCAGGGAGAATGAGTTTGTCGACTTTGACAAGCACATCTTCAACTACACCTCTTGGAAATGCGAGTGTTCTATTAGCAAGTTGCAAAGACACTGAGGTGGGCATTGCTTCTCCAATCTGCAGTTTCCTGTAAATCAAAAAAGACATCAAATTAACACTAGCACCTAAATCACACAAAGCTTTACCGATGTAATGTTCTCCAATGGTGCATGGGATAGTGAAACTGCCAGGATCTTTCAACTTTGAGGGAAGTTTCCTCTGAATGATGGCGTTGTATTCTCCTGTTAATGCTACTGTCTCATAATCTCCCAATCTCCGCTTTCGTGACAGAATGTCTTTCATGAATTTGACATCACTGGGCATTTCTTCCAACGTTTCTGTAAATGGAATGTTATATCTAGCTTTTTGAAGACCTCCAAGAATCGAGCAAACTGTCTGTCCAATTTGTTTTTCTAGAGACGCTGTGGAAAAGGTGGAGGTGGAGTAAGTCTTTCTCGATCTTTTTACTTTGCTTCTTTTTCCTCCATCTGTGGAACTACTTCTTTTGGAACTTCTTCAGTGGATACGTTGATTCCAACATCTTTGTTGATTTCAGTACTGCTTTTCAAAGTAATGGCTTGACATTGCTCATTTCCTCTATTCCTTGGATTTGGTTATGCGTTCTAGGAAGGTTACCTGGCGGTCTATAACTCTGAGCATTGGCCAGTTGTCCAATTTGATTTTCCAGTGCCTTTATAGAAGCTGACTGGCTTTGAAACATAACATCATAGTTTTTTAACTGAGCTAGCACTTCCGCTATTCCTGGTTCTTTTTCATGCTCCTAGCCTTTGTTCTGCTGTTGGAATCTGGGTGGTGGATTGTTCATTTGAACTGAATTGTTGCTCCATGCGAAATTGGGGTGACTCAAACCTGGGTTGTAGGTGTTGGAATATAGATTGTTTCCATGTATATTGAAATTATTGACATAATTCATCGTTTCTTCATTTTGGCGGTATGATTCTGTCTCTGGTGCTCCTCCATATGGTGAACTTGTGGATCCAATATTGCTTTGCGTGCTAAGAGTTTCCATGAATTTTCATATCTGATCCAGCTTGGCATTCACTGTTTTGTTGGCTCCAACTTCATAAATTCCTGCGATTCGTTGGATCATACTCTTTTTTGTTGGCCACAATGAATTGTTGTTGGCCATTTCTTCAATTAGGTCCTATGTCTGATCTTCTCCTTTTGCCATTAAAGCTCCTCCAGCCGCAGCATCAATTATGGTTCTCATTATTCCAGAAAGTCAATTATAGAAGGTTTGGACTTGTAGCCACTTTGCAATCTCATGGTGATGACATTTTCTGAGAAAATCCTTGTATCTTTCCCAAGCTTTGCAGAGGGATTCTAAGTCATGTTGCACAAAGGATGTGATGTCATTCCTCAGCTTTACAGTTCTGGCTGGTGGAAAATACTTTGCAAGGAATTTGGTGGCTATAGTGTTCCAAGTTTTGATGGAACCTGCTGGTACTGAATATAGCCAAGCCTTAGCTCTGTCTTTCAAGGAATATGGGAAAACACGTAGTCTCATTGCTTCTTCAGCTGCTCGGTTATAATTGAAAGCTGCAAACTTCCAGGAAGTTACTGATGTGGGCATTAGGAACTTTAGTTGCATTGCCCCCAAACTGAACCAACTGATGTATCATCTGGATGCATGTTTTGATGTCACACGCATTTTCTGGTAAGGGAGGAAGTACAATACAGGAAATGAGGCCGTCAACCACCGAAATAGTTCTGTCTCGAATGGGAATTGGTGGTGCAACCTCCAAAGGTTCAGGTTCCATGTGGATTAGTGCTTCTTGGCCTTCTCACCTTTCGCTTCTCAACTGTCTAATGGTTCTTTCAATTTCTGGGTCAAGCGGACGGATTTCAAAACTTCTCGTTCGTCTCATATAGTGTTTAAGAACCTGAAACACAAGAAAACAGAAATAATAAATAAAAATAAATTAAACACAAGTAAAGGTATCTAAATTCAAAATTAATAGTGAAAGATAAATAAGTCCCCGGCAACGGTGCCAAAAACTTGACCGGCGTAATCACACACGTATAACGCAAGCGCACGTATCGTTCAAGTAGTATAAATATATCGATCCCACGAGGACTTAATACCTAAGCTATTAATTTATGAAGCCAAATTTTTACGTGTATCTAATAGATTGGTTGTTTTATTGGATGGTGACTTTAAACTTAAAACAAGTAAATTAAACAGCGCGAAAATAAATTAAAGGAAAATTCAATATTAAGAAACTATCAAGGGTTGTGAATCCTTCCAATATCTTTTAAAGATAAAGCGGTTATCTCATGTTTGTGTAATATATTGGTTTACTAACGTAGAACACGAAATTATGCAAAAGCCTCTATCGATGGTCAGATGCAAATACCCAGTGTAACCCAATTAATCATATGTCTATGTCATCCAAGTTACCTGAATTCATTAAGATTAAGTTTCAATTTTGGCTACCCCCGCCCGACAGGTATATGTCTATCCTCTAAGGAAATCTATTAAAGGGTTATCTATCCTCAAGGAAGATCATAGGCTATTAAGTCTAAGGCTAAAACCTAAAATTCCTTTGTCAAATTTATTTTAAGTTTACCACATCAATCTTGTTAACGGCTAGTTAACAAGAAACTTTAAGCTTAAGACTTAATAAATAAACCTTTATATTACCCAAACTATAAAAATAACACCTTATAAATCGGTGATATTGGAATTCATCACAACCCCAGATAACAGGTTTAGTTACGACACATATCTAAGGCTAGTAAAAGCTTAAATAAAGTAAATGACATAAAGTAAATACTGGAAAGTAAATGCTGGAAATTAAATAAAGTAAATGCTGGAAAGTAAATGCTGGAAATTAAAAAGGGAAAAGTACAATAAAAGAAAATGATGGGGTTAGAGGATCCACTTACATTAACTTTGCGTGATATTACCAACCGACCATATAGGCGGTATCTTGATGAAGTCAAATTTAAAATTAATTACAACCGACCATACAGACGGTATCGAATTTATTCAGGTTAAAACCCATTTTATTAAGTCCAACCGACCATAAAGGTGGTATCCTCATTAATTCAGGTTTTAAATAGTTTATATATTATAATTAAGGGAGATTAATCTAAATATTAGTAATAAGAGCTTTACATTTCACCCCAGTAGGGGGGAGTTACCTCATCATTACTGAAAAGTAAAAACTGAAAAGTAAAGAAAGGAAAGTACTATTGCGTAAAAGTAAATGAAATTGAATACAAAAAGTAAAGACTGAAAAGTAAATAAAAGAAAGTGCTAATGCAAAAATTAAATAATGAAAGCCGTAAATAAACAAACAAAATACAATCTTATTAGTATCTTAAGGAATTCCTTAGAAGAAAGTATGATTTTACAAATGAAATTCGGCCTCAATTTATAGGCAAAATTTTTCCTCACTCGTCGCGACACGTGGAACATTGCCCGTCACGACGCGCCGTTGAATGAAGACACGTGTCACTGGCTTTGTGAGATAGTAACAAGTAGTGTTGGTAGAATTATTATCTCAATTATTGGCTTGGCGTCGTGACGCGTAAGGCTGTTTACATCGCGACGCTGACATAAGCAATGACGTGTTTCAATGATGAGTGTTGGCAGCATGTGATGATGATACGTGTCCGGCGCACGTTATCAGATGTTGCAGGATTAGCGGTGGGGGCGATTGTCGGAACTACTGGAGGTATAAGTCTTGAACCTTTGTCACCCTCAATGATTGGCGAAACACCAAATGAAGCTAACATTCTCACATATCGTCAAACTCTCCCTCTCTCACGTTGAGTTCCAGTACCACGCCCACGTCTAGACATTTTCCTACAGACATAAAACTACACTTCTAATAGCCTCATATAATGCAATATGTCTACAGAATCTAAAACCTTAGGCTCTGATACCAAATATGTCACGACCTCCTCCCTAGAGCTGGCCCAACCCTAGAAAGGGGTTCGCATAATTCTTTAGTTTGAACATCTTACATGTCACGCAATTCAAACATATATGCAAAGAAAATAATGCTTCTTAAATTACAATTTAGAAAATCTACAAATAATGTCTCCAATATTAAGGTTTACAACACAAGTCTTAAAAACATGGAAATAATGTCCTAAATATCTGGACCAACCTAAAAAGCGACTGTGGCACATGGATCAAATCCCGGTAGTGTTACTACTGTGCTGGCGAACTACCAGAGATGTTTGGGAAAATGGGGTGAGCTTAAAGAGCTCAGTAAGTAAAGCACACATACTCTCAACATGACCTCACCAACAAATATGGATATGTATGTATGTATGTATGTATGTATGTATGTGTGTATGTGTGTGTGTGTGTGTGTGTGTGTGATAATATTTGAAAATAACATATACTACAATAAGCATCATCTCAAGCAACCATTCTCACAACAGTACAACATTCATCAAACATGGTAGCTAATTCAGGTCCTTTATAATAGTGGATTGAAACCAATGGGAGAGTATCTCATCACAACTCCCAAGGTTTTATGCCATATCATCTCACATAAATGTATAAGTGGGAACTGAAACATGTTTCATCACTAATTATACATAACATCGCATAGCTCCTCATGAGCTCTCTCATCATATCTCATCTCATCTCATCTCATCTCATCCCAGCTCTGTTGGACAATTATGACCCATAACATCACTATTTGTAAAAGACATGGTGTTTTGTACAAATTAACTATGTCACAAAGGAAATTTCTCTTTTATCATTTTGTAATTGGATTACTTGGATATATATATAAATGATAAAAGTCCTTATGATTAGTTCCGGATTAATCAGATATGAGACAGTATTAATCCACGAAAGATTTAATCATTAAATCCCTAGTCGTAGTATTATTGAGACTGGACATCGATAATGCGGAATAGGCTAGTATTACACTTATGCGCGTTATGGAAGCTTAACGGCATAGTTCTCATATATTTAAGTATTGGATACTTATGCAAGTGTGATAGGAGGTTTTGTTAGCCGTTGGACCGGGAACAGCTTCGCTCTGGATAGACCCCTCGGAGTCTCATTAGTAGTATGACTATGTGTCTATGGGAATCCGAATCAGGGTAGGTGTATGTGGTCTTCACCTGAGACTTGCATCGTTAATACTTGCGACAATCAGTATACTTTGGTTTTGGTCGTCCGGAGCTTTAACAGGTTCTGTGTACGCCTCTTCTGGGTTTACTGAGAATCGTAGTGTATTGGGTGTGATGTCAAGATGGAAGTATCACTTCAGTCATATAGAGATGATGATCATGCAGGATACAGAACTAGTACTCTCAAATGCTGCAGCTATCATGATAGTATGACTAGGTCATGGTTATCTGATTACAGAGACTAGGTTCTAGTGATCCGATATATGCTTCTTACGGGGCAGACACAATTTTAGCCCTAGGACTAGCATGTGACATGAGATACCGGATCGTATTATGGAATACATTATATACTACACCAGATACAGATTATTTATTCCTCGTTGAATATTTCTGGAGAATTGGGTAGGCATGGTGCTTTGCTAGAAGCCAACCATGTCTTGTAAATCGGTGAGAACGTGGTACCGGGTACGCACGTGTTCGGATAGTCCGATGACCGTATTTACTGCCAATATATCCAGGGATCTCTTGGGTCGCTTCCCAAAGATTCACTGATGACATTTGACTCGAACAAAATTAATCTGGGATTAATTACGAGAGAGAAAATTAATTTGGGATTAATTACGGCAAGACTTTATCTAGGATTAAACTCATCAAGTAGAAGAGAGAACACGATTAATTTGGAATTAATCGGCAAAGTAAATTTAATAGTGAAATTGGATTTTACTATTTAATTTATCCAATTGGGCTAAAATAATATATCGGATATATTAATTGAAATTGGATTTCATATGGAATTGAAATTGGATTTTAATTCAAGTGAACGAATTAATTTGGAATAATTCTCAAGCGACTTTCGTAATAATTTTACTAGGCATTATTATTTAATTAAATTGGATTTAATTACGTCGCAATGGAAAATTCATTTGATCGAATTAAACGAACCCGAGGCCAAAGTGTGTTGTACAAGCCAACTTGAATTGGAATTTAAAGTGGTGGGACCCACTTCACTAACATCAATTGTTAGACATTTGATGGAAGTGGTTGGGAACAATTAATTGGATTTTTTGATAACACACCTACCAAGTCAACACACACCAACTTCAATATATGTTTTTGGAAAACAAAAATGGAACTATTCACTCTCTCCCTCATTTGCTCTCTTGGCCGAATATTGTTCTCTTTGGAAGGGAAATTTTTTTTTCAAAATTTGTTCTAGCTAGCACTTAAAGGAGTCAAAGAAAGGTGATAGGGAAACTCACCCAAGAGTTTGGAACTCAAAAGAAAGCTTGGAGCTTCTGATGAGTGGTAATTATATCATTATTTTCCACTTATTTAACTTAATATTTTGAATAGTTTCTTGAGTTTTGTGAATATTTTGATGTGTTTTGTGTTATTTGTAGATAAATAAAGTTTTAGGACATCTGGAGGTGATTTAGGGCCAAAACAGTGAAAAAGGACAAAAAAGGCAAAATGGTCATTTCGCGAGTCGAGACGCGCAAGCCTTTGGCGTCGCGACGCCTAACGTACGCCGATCCATGCTAACGTGCACCGGGTCCACATGTCAAAATCTGAGAAGTTTGACTTTGCTAACGTGTGTCGTGCCACGTGTCACCATCACAGCCGATCTGCTAACGTGCGTCGTGCCACGTGTCATCATCATACGGTGCCGACAATGGCCATCGCCATATGTCGCCACGTGTCAGCCATGTCATCGTCCATATCACCAGTTGACCGAGTTAACATGCCACATCACCACCACATCATCATCAGCCAATCACAGCGCGCCACGTGTCGCAATCATATGGTGCAGATAATCATTTTCGCCACGTGTCGCCACGTCAGTGCCACATCAGCGCCACATCAGCTCAATTATTGACTCATTTATCCGAATTGCCACGTGGCAGATAAGAATCTGAAATGAACCAATCAGCGCTTGACACGTCAGCGCGTCGCGACGCAGGAAGAAACGTGCGCGTCGCGACGCGCGGGGCTTATTGACTCCTATAAATAAAGCTCGAAATTTCAGTTTCAGATATACCTTCCTCTCTGAATTCTCTGATGTAAATAGGGATTTTTCTATCTAGTTTATTTTAATTTCAGTTTTGTAATTAATTTTAATTACGTTCTGTAATAGTAATTGTAATTTACTTTCTTTACTTTTTACAGTTTTTACTATCAACCATGAGGAGGTAACTTCCCCTCTGCTATGGTGAAAGGTAATTCTTTTACTATTACTATTTAGATTAATCTCCCTTAATTATAATATATTCACTATTTAAAACTTGACTTAATAAGGATACCGCTATATTGGTCGGTTGGTAATTCATTTTAAACTGGTTTAAACCTGACTAAGCAAGGATACCGCCAGATTGGTCGGTTGGTAATTAAACTTTTTTACCGCCTATATGGTAGGTTTATGGACAAATTTTGATACCGCCTATATGGCTGGTCGGACTTAATTTGACTTAATCAGGTTACCGCTTATATGGCTGGTTGGTAATATCATCACAAGTTAATATATTATATTAAGGGATATATCTAAATTAGTAGTAGTAAAAGTAGATCCTTTTACCTTAGCATTTTATTTTATTGTAATTTTACTTTTCAGTATTTTACTTTACCGCATTTACTTTTCAGTATTTTACTTTATGTCTTTTACTTTTAAGTTTTTACTAGCCCTAGTTATCTAGGGTTGTGATGAAGTCAAATGTCACCGGTTTATAAGGGGTTATTTTGTAGTTTCGGTAATTTAAAGGTTTACTTATTAAGTCTTAAGCTTAATGCGTCTTGTTAATTGGCCACTAATAAGATTTATCTCGTAAATCTAAAATAAACTTGACAAAGGAATTTTAGGTTTCATCCTTAGACTTAATAGCCCACGATCTTCCTTGAGGATAGATAACCATTTAAAAGATTCCTTACATGATAGACATATACCTGTCAGACGGGGGTAGCCATAATTGGAACTTAAACTTAATGAATCCAGGTAATTTGGTTGACATAGACATATCGTTCAATTGGGTTAAACTGGGTATTTGCGTCTGACCATCCACAAAGGCTTTCGCATAATTTCGTGTTCCAGGTTTGTAAACCGATTTATTACACAAACATGAAATAACCACTTCATCTTTTAAAAGAGATTAGAAAGATTCACAATCCTAGATAGTTTCTTAATATTGAATTTTCTTAAACCTACTTTCGTGCAATTTTATTTACTTATTTTTAAATTTAGAATCATCACCATTTCAAATCAATCATTCAACCTGTTAGATACTAGTAATCATTTGACCTCATAAAATTAATAGATTAGGTATAAGTCCTCGTGGAATCGATACTTTTTATACTACTTGAACGATACGTGTGCTTGCGTTATACGCGTGTCATTACGCACCGGTCAGCTTCCAACATCCAACAAAAGTTTTGAACTTCTCTACCGATCAATGTAAGTCTTCCGTAACTTATTTTGATTTTATATTCACACTGGAATCATGTTTAGGATCCTTGGTAAGTCTTAGAGATACTAACAATGGTATCAGAGCCAATCTAAACTTGATTTGAATTTTAGGGTTCTAAACTTTAATTTGGGGATTTTATGCTTGGAGTGTGAAAATTCGAAATTGGTTGTTTGGTTGTGGTTGGATGATGATGAATTGGATTTATGCATCATTGGATTTGTGAAATTGATTGGATCAAAAATTTCCCCAAATCCTAAGCCATGGCCGAATGGAACCCTATGTAGATCTCATGGTGATTTTTTTGAATTTTGACAATTGGATGTGTTAAAAGCATGAAATGAATATTGATTGTTGATTTAATTAGATTGAAATCAAAATTGGATGTTAATTTCATGTATTGCCGTGAGCTTGAGCATGTTGGAATGAGTTGATTTTGCTTCAATTTGTGTTGGACATGAATTGGATAATTAAAGCATGATTAATTAGATTAATTGATGTTTTGGAAATATTAGATTAATTAATTAATTGTGGTAATTACACTTTAATTAGATTAATATGTAATTTGGAATAATGTATTAATTTAATTTGTTATATTTGGGATAATGGGCTTGGTTGGGCCAAGTTTGGTTTTGGACAATTGGGTTGGATCCAATTGGGCCTAAAACCATTTCCATAAAGTCCAAATATTACTATTGGGCCTTTAAAAATTTAATTGGTCCTAATTGGCCTAAATTGATTTTTGGCATAGGGTGATTCCTAATTGGGCCTTGGCATCTTGGGTTTGATCCATAATGGCCAAAGCCCATGCCTAAAGAATTAATTGAAAGCCCATTGGACTTTAATTGAATTGGCATTGGATGCTAATTGGGCCTTTGAGACCCAATTGGATTGGATTTGGAATCTAAGTCTTTAAGGCACTAAAATAAGTGTAATTATTTAATTTGGAATTAAATATGAATTAGTATTGGATACAATTTAAATTGGATTTAAAATTGTAGTTCGATATAATTCAAGAATACGTACTTTTATTATTTATTCTTAAACGAGTTGGACTCGTGCAAATCAAATCGTTGTATGAACATTGGATGGTCATTAATTTAAGATTAATTAATTGGATTAGATTGATTGAACAACATGATTTGTGTGAATACTTGGATGTATTTGTATGAGTAATGTATATCAGATGGATATTAGAAGGGTGTGGGCAATTTTGGAAATTATTGTAAGTATGGTACTTATTTATTAAATTGGACCTGTGTGTCCATCTTTTCACCTCTTTATCTCTTTGTATTTCTCTTCTCACCAATTCCCCTTAATGCAAATGAGGTTTCTCTAATGTATTATGTAATTGGGTAGAAGTATGTAAAGTGCTAGCGGGAGAGAGGAAAGAGAGTGATTTGTTCTAGGAACAAATTGTATTATATATCCATCCGCATATCATTATTAATTTTAATCGCGCCTTATTGTGCTTTTAGAATGCATGTTTAAGGGTGTATAATGAGACCTAATCAAAGATAATAAATTGGTAGCCAATTTACGGAAAAAACCCTCACTTTAAATATTAAGCGTTTTCCTTCCATTGAGTGGTTCTTTCTCAAGATCCAAGATTGGCATTGGTTTGTTGCCAAAGTCAATATCATTGTCCATCGCGGATGTGTTTGAAACACGAAAGCTTTGTTATATATCACATGTCTTGGGCGGTTGTGACTTGTTGGCCAAAGTCAATGTCACTTCTTGTTCATCAACGTGGATTATGAAGCTTTCCCACTGTCAATGGGTCGCGCTTAACTGGAATCATTAAGCTTGTTGAGCCAAAGCTAAGGCTTAGTTGATTCAGAGGAAAAGGTTAGGAAATATATATTGGATATATATCATGGACTGGGAGGTCCACCTAACGGATCTAGGAATTGGATGGGATCCAATTGATCTTAGAGATCTACCTAGTTAAGTTTCATACAGCTTGTTGGCCAAATTCAAGGTTGTGTGTTATTTAACGGGATCCTAGCCCACTAGGAAACTAGATTTCCCGAGTACTCCACAGAGGGTTAGAGGCTCGCCGAAAAATAGTGGGAGGCCAGTATTAAATTTGCAATTTCGTTTAATACTTCCTAAACGCGCTCTTTTATTTTATTTATCATTGTTATAAATATATATTAGTTGGACTAATATTGAATATTGCTTTCTTTGAACAGTTAGACTGTACAAAATACTACTCCACTTGTAGTTAGTTATATAGTTTGACTATAGTAACCATTGCATTTTGAGTGTACCCGAAATCGTTGATTGGATAGTTGGACTATTCCAATCGAGATGGCTGGAAAGATTAGCGTTAGGGACATCATCATTGGTGATAATGTCTTTAACGGCTCCAATTTTCCAGATTGGGAGATAAATCTCAGGATAGTCCTATGAGCCGAGAAGTTACTCTATGTCATAGAGAAACCTGTCGGGCCTGAGCCCAGAGTTGAGAAAACAGTAGAGTATGAGCTTTGGAAGACTCATCTGTTGGAGTTTTTAAAGGTCCCAAGATCAAAACTCAAGCATGAATCATAAGTGAATACAACGACGGAAGTGCGGAATACTTACATCGAGCGGTTGAGCGACGATTTGGGCAACAGAAATTCGAAATTCTGCGCACTTTTGCAAAGCAGTGGGCTGCTGTGAACAGTGTTTGGCGCCCCTTGTCTTCAAGATTTGAAGCTCCAAGCTTCATCATTTGGCTTCCCGGCTCATGGGTATACTTCCCTTATCACCTTGGCATGATCCCGGAGTGTGCTAGCACTCTTGTTTTGCCACAAAACACACTTGCTTCCCTCTATTTTCTTTGTCAAATTCGACAGTTCACTGCCCCTTGAAGAAGAAGAATGGCGTGAGTGATGAGAGGAAGAAGAAGATGAGAGAGAGGAGGGAAATGTTAGTGAATGTTGTTTACGGTTTTTGGTGGAACTTTATGCATCAAATGCATTTGAATTTCATTTGAAATTCATTTCACACACATTTGGCTTTAATTGCCAACCACACCATCACTCATCACATCAAGTCAACTCAATCAAGTTGTCAAGTCACATCACTCAAAGTGACAAGTGATTTGACGCTTGATGCGACTAATGATTTGACGCTTGATTTGACGTGCCGCACTCGAATTCGAAATACGAATGCGCTCGCAAATAATCTCGGGCTCGGATTCGCTAATTCTAAATTACGAATTTTCCGTCGCGTCGTAATAAATGATTACGCGCTAGCGAAATCACTATTCACGCGTCGCTAACGAATTAATTCGCTCGCCCGAATTAAAATCTAATTTTAATTCCGCGTCGAAATCCAATTTCGTTAATATATCAAATATATTAATTCCTCGATTAATTCCAAATTAATGTTTCTCTCTCTTTAATCGATATTTTATCCTAGATAAAATATCTCCGCAATTAATCCCAGATTAATTTTCTCTCTCATCATATTAATCCCAGATTAATAAAAGTGCGAGTCATACGTCATCGGTGAATCTTTGGGAAGCGACCCATGAGATCCCAGGATAATTCGGTAGTAAATACGGTCGTCGGAGTATCTGAATCACGTACGTACCAAGTACTATGTTCTACCGATTTACAGACACGATCGGCTTCTAGCAAAGCACGAAGTCTACCCAATTCTCCGGTCATATCCATCTAAGAATATTTAAGATCTGTATCAAGCGTAGTATACCAAGTATTGTGTATATCGGCCCAGTATCGGATAGTCACGTGTTAGGGCTGGGGCTGGATAAGTGTCTGCCCCGTCCGAAGCACATGTCGGATGTCTGGTAACATAGTCTCTATAATCGGATATTCATGACCTGGTCACAATATCCCGATTGGTTGCGCAACACTCAAGAGCACTAGTACCGTATCCTGCGTGACATCATCTCCACTATGACTGAAGTGATACTTCCGTCTTGACATCACACCCAATACACTACGACTCTCTGATAAACCCAGAAGTGGTGTACGCAGAACCGGTTAAAGCCATGTACCACCAAGACCAAAGTCTATCGATTATCGTAAGTATTAGCGATGTAAGTCTCAGGTTAAGACTATACACACCTACCTACCTACCTGATTCGGCCTCCCATAGACACATAGTCATAATACCAATGAGATTCCGAGGGGTCTATCCAGAGCGAAGGTGTTTCCCGTACCATCGGTGAAACACAACCTCTTATCGCACTTGCATAAGTATCCAATACTTAATATATGAAAACTATGTCGTCGTGCCCTCACAACGCGTACAAGTGCAATACTAGCCTATTCCGCATTATCGATGTCCTGTCTCGATAATACTCCGGCTAGGGATATTTAATGATTAATCCTTTGTGGACTGATACTGTCTCATATCATTCTCCGTCCAGGAATAAATCATAGGGACCTCTAATCATTTATACATCTAAGGTGATCTAATCACAAATGATAAGAGTGCAATCTCCTTTGTCACATAGTTAATTTGTACAACAACACCGTGATCTGTACAAATAGTGACGCTATGGGTCATATTATCCAACAATCTCCCACTTGGCAACATAGCCAGTCACTCGAGTGTCTAACACCCGAACTATGTACGGTTGCTCAAATTGCTGAGAAAAGGTTTTCGTCCGCGGATTTGCATGATTATCGTCTGACGCGATTTACACGATTATCACATCGCCATGATGTATGATCCGAACGAATCAGATGAATATCGAAGTATATATCTGGATCGTCGATGAGACCTTTAATTCCTTAGCCTGTGCTGACGCCTAGCTCAGCCGCTAACAGAACTATATCTAATCTAATTAGATTTATTATCGATCCAAATGGCTTCTATTGCTGCCTTAGCTGCTGCAGCAATAATCCGCATTTGTTGTTTATCCGGCAACAGTATCTTGCTTGGAAGATTTCCGGCTCACTGTACCGTTATACTATTGTATAGTACCTTTGTTACGACTCATAGTCGTTATCAGGAAAGCCAAGCTTTCACCGATTATTTTATGGGAATATCATTTCCAAGAAATGACATATTATCATTATTTTACATGACATTCATGTCAGTGCACTCCCACTAACCCTTTTATATACACAAGAATCATTTCGTTTTGAAAAAATCATACTCCATTATGATTACATCAAAACGATAATTCCTAGAACCTATGCTTGCATCAATCCAAACATGGATCGAATAACCTGCAAACCTTGTTTGCTTGTTATGGTACGACAAAACCGACAGGATGTTATAAACATCCTCCGAAAGGTTTCCTTTTCAGGAAAGCGATTTTCCATTAAGCTGTCATATTTCATAAATGAAATACACAGCTTTAGCAAGCATTATCCAAATGGATTTACAATGGCAACATGTAAAAGGTTTCGTCGGAATCAACACAATGTTGATAACTCTACCTTTTCTTTACAAGCCTAGCTTAGTACGTTGGTATGTTGCCTTCCATGTATGTCTTCCTTGAAGACTTATAAAGTACCAATAGGCACAATGTCTTATGGTACATCAACTAGTATCCAAACTTGTTGATATACATGGAATCCATTTCGGACTCATGACACTTTGTCATAATAGGGAGTCGATACCTTGTATCACTACCTCATACGTAATTAGTTGGTATACCTTAAAAGATTAACATCTTTATGAGGTGAGATCAGAAACCCATACCCTAGGTTGTTTTCTGACTCTCTCCGATCTACGCGGTTCTTTTGTATTCGAAGATTAATGGTATAATTTCATCCTTGATGAACTATTTATGTTCCATTAGGAATAGGTGCCTTGAATAGTATTACTCCGATTTTCATCGAGTTTTACTATCCTCCCACTTACCACTGCATGTATGTATTCCTCTCAGGAAAACTGCATGGTGAGCAACAATCTAATTGTTCTCAGGTGAGATGTATAAATACAATACTTATGGTATCCCTAGGATAGCTTACAATTGACACTTATCCAATTTGGTTCTAGTTTGGTATTATCCAAACATATGCCTAGCATCACAAATGGTCAGGAATGAGAAACCCCGGTTTCTTTCCCGTTCATATCTAATATGTAATCTGTCAAACAGATTATTATGGAACCTTATTCTGAATAAGTTATTGCACTGTTAAAACTTATCCGTTGAAGGAAATGGTAGCTCAGAGCGACTCATGATTAGCCTTATCATGTCTAACATGATTCGGTTAATCCGTTCGGACACACCGTCACTTTGACGTGTTCCGGGAGGAGTCCTCATTTGAAAGAATACTATACTCTTTCAAGTATATAAGAAACTTATTGCTTAAGTATTTTCCATTACGGTCTTACCGTGACGGTATAATACTATAGCCGATCTGTTTGTCTATTTCGTGTCGAAACTCTAAAAGTTTCCGATTTGTGTTCTTCAAAAGAAACACATAACCATAACGTGATGCCACATCCGTTAAGGTCACGAAACATTCATGTTTACATCTAGCCTAGCTAGACATGGGCCCACTAACTTCACCATGAATAGGGCTAACAGATCGGTGGCACTTACACTATTACCAAGTAAACAGTGTTTTAGGTACTTTACCTAACAAACTAGATTCGTAGACTTTATTTGAATAGTCAAATCAGTCATAGTACCCACTCTTCAAAAGTGTGGATATACGAGTCTTGTTCGATTGTGTCCCAGACAACAATGCCATAATTAGTTTCTTCTGATCAAATCACTTTGAGCTATTTGTTTGTCATTATATATATTTTAGATTTATTTATATTCAAAATATAAATTCTGTTATTCATATCTAATGTGTTTATCTCAATATCATCTTTATATAATGAAACACTTTATTGTTCTAGAAATAAAGGTTTATCCACAATGGATTAAACACTGATATAGAGATAATGTCTCTAGTCAAACTAGTTACATTATAACAGTTCCTAATTTAAGTACACACCCAAAGGGTAGTTCCTAAACTTAGGTATCTACGGTCGAAACAGCGACTTTCGTTCCGTTTCCGATTCACAGAGCAATCTCAGCTTGAAGTCAGTATCCTGCTCAAAGCAGATTCTGAACATCAATATATATATTTATTATGTACCATATTAAGTATCTAAGAATCCAATTTTAATACTAGTAATGAACATAATTTTGACAAATATATTTGAAGTCAGAGCCTTGCTCGTCTTCAATTCCTTCATGTCTGCTTGTCCAAACGACAGTCACGCTTCGCGATTCCGTTTGCCACAATTGTGCAGACATTTTGGGATATGTCATTTATCTTCCAATAAGACTATAATGATTTTGCCTTTGTCATTTTCAATATTCCAGTTGCCTTTAACCAAGCCTCGGGTTTCCAGAATATTGAAGTAAGGTGTGCCTTGCACTACTTGCCTAATTGCAAATTTTGACTTTATCTCCTCTAGAATAGTCAATTAATTCTCCAAGAATTATAAATTGCAATTTTAATACTTCTTAAATCTAAAATTAGATTTATGACAAGTATATTAAATTAAGCATTAAAGTCATCATCACATAAATCTTCCAAAGATTTTATGCTCTACTTATTTTGCTTAATTTTGGGCGTAAGGTATAATAAGTTATTTTATCAAATAAAGTAACCTATTATTTATTCCCAATTTGAAAATTAAATCATTTAAAATATTTTAATCCCAGATTATATTTTAAATATCCAACTTTTCAATTTTATCTTGATTACAATAGGTACCAACTATTTAATCAACGATTAGTGGTACTATATATTATAATGATTATAATAGTCCAACTATATAATCAAATATAATCCTATTAATTAACCTCAATTACATTGATTACTATAATCCAATTATAAAATCAACTGTAAACTGAAATTAATTAATTCAAATATATTGATTAATATAATCCAATTATATATAATCAAGTATAATACAGTCCAACTGTTTATTAAAACAACAATTTAAATATTAGTCCAACTAACATTTAATCTAATGACGAAATAATTTAAATGAGCGCGTATGGCGAGTAATTGTATTGAACGAATATTGCAAATTCAATTCTTGCCTCCCACTATTTTTCGGCGAGCCTCTAACCCTCTGTCGAGTACTCGGGAAACCGTGTTTCCTTATGGGCTAGGATCCCGTTAAATATCACACAATCTTGACTTTGGCCAACAAATTGTATGATAATTAACTAAGTAGATCTCTAAGATCAATTGGATCCAATCCAATTCCTAGATCCAGTAGGTGGACATCCAAGTCCTAAACATATATCATATATATGCCTATATATCCAATATATACCCTAACCTATTTCCTCTGAATCAACTAGGCCTTGGCTTTGGCACAACAAACCTAGTGATCCCAGTCAAGCGTGGACCCATTGACCATGGAAGCATCGTAATCAATGTCGTTGGACAAGAAGTGGTCTTGACTTTGGCCAACAAACCACAACTTGGACAAGACACCAATATGGAACAAAGCCTCGTGATTCAAACACATCTTCGACGGACAAGGGCTTGACTTTGGCCAACAACCCATGCCAATCTAGGATCTTGAGCAAGAATCACTCAATGGAAGGAAAAGACGCATGATATTTGATGAGGGCTTTTCGAGTGCAAATTGGCAACCAATTTATTATCTTTGTTAAGGTCTCATCATCATACACCCTTAAACATGCATTCTAAACACATAATAAAGCGCATATGATAAAATACTAATGATATGCGGATGGATATTTTACACATTGATCCTAGATCAAATCTCTCACTTTCTCTCTCCCGCTAGCACAAATATTTCTTCTACCCGTTACACTACACTTCTAAAGAAACCTCATTTACATTGAGGGGAATAAGTGAGAAGAGAATACAAAGAATAGAAGGTGATAAGGCTGGACACGCAGGTCCAATTAATAAAATCGATTTATTACAACAATTTCTAAAATTGCCCCACCCATCTAATATCCATCCGATATACATTATTCATGCATCACAACCATGTATTCACTCAAGCATGTTATCAATCAATCTAATCCAATTAATTAATCTTGATAATTAATGATCATCCAATGTTCAAACAACGATTAGATTTTGTTCGAGTCAAACTCGTTTTTGCGAATAAGTACTTAAAGTACGAATTCCCGAATAAATTAAACTACACAATTAAATCCATTCAATTTGTATTTAATTCTAATCAGTCACTAATTTAATTCAAATTAAATAACACACTTTAATAATAAACCTTTTTCGACTTAAATTCCAAATTTAATCGCTACGGGTCTCAAAGCCCGATTAATATCCAATATTAATTTAATTAAAGTCTAATGGGCTTTTAATTAATTTCTTAAGGCGTGGTCTTTGGTCAACTCGGGTCAAACCCGCAACCAAAGTCCAATCCGGGAGTTACCCCATAAGCCTATAAATTAATCTTGGCCCATTAGGCCCAATTAAACTTTAAAGGTCCATTATGTTGCATTTGGGCTTTATGGATGCGGTTTTGGGCCCAATTGGATCCAATCCAATTTGCCTTAAAACAACTTTGTACAACAAAGCCCAATAAGCCCAATAACAACAATTCAAGCTCAATTTCCAAATTAGCCCAATTAATTAAATTACACAAATCCAATTGCAAATTTAATTACCTAAAGTGTATATCATGATTAATCACCCAAATTAACATTTCTAAAACATCAATTCATACAATTAATCATGCTCATAATCATCATCATATGTCCAACACATTTTGATTAAAATCAAACCCATTACATGCTCTTTAAGTCTCGGCCAAGGAGAGGATTTTATATCCGATTTGGTTTCAATCCAATTAATCCCACAATCGACATTAAATCAACATCCTAATTGATTCTAACTCATCCAATGAATTAAAAAACAAAATTACCAAGACTTTAGGGCTAAGTTACTATTCGGCCAACACATCAAAATTGGGGAAATTTGTTCCAAACAATATTTAATCAAATTGATCCAACCAATCATCAATTAAACATGTATTAAGCATACTTAATCATCCAATTTCATAATTGCATGCTCAAATCAATTTTACCCAATTTCAAGTTTCATGACATACTTGGCAATTTGGGGATTTTCCGTCCGAATCGAATTCAATCCAATTGATTCCGCAATCGACATCAAATCATATTCCCGAATGATTTCCAACACATCCAATTGTCAAAAATCAAAATCCCAAGACATTAAAATCATGATCAATTTTCGGCCAGGAGGAAATTTGGGGAAAAATGATCCAATCATTTTTCTTGAAATTGACCTAATCAATCTTCAATTCAAACACATTTAAGCATACAAATCCATCCAATTTAATTTATCATGCTCAAAATCAAGTTTGCCCAAATTTTAGCCCTAACTTTTTCATGCTTTTAACCTAAGCTCTTGATGCCATTGTTGGAGTTTTTAAGGTCCCAAGATCAAAACTCAAGCATGAATCATAAGTGAATACAACGACGGAAGTGCGGAATACTTACATCGAGCGGTTGAGCGACGATTTGGGCAACAAAAATTCGAAATTCTGCACACTTTTGCAAAGCAGTGGGCTGCTGTGAACAGTGTTTGGCGCCCCTTGTCTTCAAGATTTGAAGCTCCAAGCTTCATCATTTGGCTTCCCGGCTCATGGGTATACTTCCCTTCACCTTGGCATGATCCGGAGTGTGCTAGCACTCTTGTTTTGCCACAAAACACACTTGCTTCCCTCCATTTTCTTTGTCAAATTCGACAGTTCACTGCCCCTTGAGAAGAGAATGGGGAGTGATGAGAGGAAGAATAAGATGGAGAGAGAGGAGGGAAATGTTAGTGAATGTTGTATACGGTTTTTGGTGGAACTTTATGCATCAAATGCATTTGAATTTCATTTGAAATTCATTTCACACACATATGGCTTTAATTGCCAACAACACACACATCACTCATCACATCAAGTCAACTCAATCAAGTTGTCAAGTCACATCACTCAAAGTGACAAGTGATTTGACGCTTGATGCGACTAATGATTTGACGCTTGATTTGATGTGCCGCACTCGAATTTGAAATATGAATGCGCTCGCAAATAATCTCGGGCTCGGATTCGCTAATTCTAAATTAACGAATTTTCCGTCGCGTCGTAATTAAATGATTACGCCTAGTGAAATCACTATTCACGTCGCTAACGAATTAATTCTAAATTAATTCGCTCGCCCGAATTAAAATCTAATTTTAATTCCGCATCGAAATCTAATTTCGTTTAATATATCAAATATATTAATTCCTCGATTAATTCCAAATTAATGTTTCTCTCTCTTTAATCGATATTTTATCCTAGATAAAATATCTCCGCAATTAATCCCAGATTAATTTTCTCTCTCATCATATTAATCCCAGATTAATAAAAGTGCGAGTCATACGTCATCGGTGAATCTTTGGGAAGCGACCCATGAGATCCCCGGATAATTCGGCAGTAAATACGGTCGTCGGAGTATCCGAATCACGTACGTACCAAGTACTACGTTCTACCGATTTACGAGACACGATCGGCTTCTAGCAAAGCACGAAGTCTACCCAATTCTCCGGTCATATCCATCTAAGAATATTTAAGATCTGTATCAAGCGTAGTATACCAAGTATTGTGTATATCGGCCCAGTATCGGATAGTCACGTGCTAGGGCTGGGGCTGGATAAGTGTCTGCCCCGTCCGAAGCACATGTCGGATGTCTGGTAACATAGTCTCTATAATCGGATATTCATGACCTGGTCACAATATCCCGATTGGTTGCGCAACACTCAAGAGCACTAGTACCGTAGCCTGCGTGACATCATATCCACTATGACTGAAGTGATACTTCTGTCTTGACATCACACCCAATACACTACGACTCTCTGATAAACCCAGAAGTGGTGTACGCAGAACCGGTTAAAGCCCTGTACCACCAAGACCAAAGTCTATCGATTATCGTAAGTATTAGCGATGTAAGTCTCAGGTTAAGACTATACACACCTACCCTGATTTCGGCCTCCCATAGACACATAGTCATAATACCAATGGGATTCCGAGGGGTCTATCCAGAGCGAAGCTATTTCCCGTACCATCGGTGAAACACAACCTCCTATCGCACTTGCATAAGTATCCAATACTTAAATATATGAGAACTATGCCGTCGTGCCCTCACAACGCGCACAAGTGCAATACTAGCCTATTCCGCATTATCGATGTCCTGTCTCGATAATACTCCAGCTATGGATATTTAATGATTAATCCTTCGTGGACTGATACTGTCTCATATCATTCTCCGTCCAGGAATAAATCATAGGGACCTCTAATCATTTATACATCTAAGGTGATCTAATCACAAATGATAAGAGTGCAATCTCCTTTGTCACATAGTTAATTTGTACAACAACACCGTGATCTGTACAAATAGTGACGCTATGGGTCATATTATCCAACATCATCGTGATGATAACTTTAGTGCTCAATCCATCATGCTTGCCGCAATGACTCCTCAATTTTGTCGTCAGAACAAAGGATTGGATCCTTTTAGTATGATATTGAAATTGAAGGATCTTCACAGATCTAATCTTAGATCTCAGAAGTACGAATTGCAACAGAAGCTCTTTTGCTAGCGTATGTCGAGGGTACATCTGTCGAGCACTATGTGTCATAGATGATTGCTGACATCGAATAGCTAGGTCAGCTGGGCATAACCTTCGAGGCTGAGACTTCCATAGATTTGATTTTACAGTCTCTACCCGACTGCTGGGGTGGGTTCGTTATGAACTACAATATGATGAACCAAGAAAAAACTCTTGGAGAGTTGATGGCGATGCTGAAAGAAGCAGAGCCAGAGCTTCTGAAGGGCAAGAAGCGCGAGGTGCACCTTACTTCGACATCCCAGAAGGCCAAGGCTTGGCCGAAGGCTTCTGGGGGTGTGAAGAAAAAGAAGAAAAAAGGGCAAGGCTAAATCATCACAGTCTTTTGGGAAAACTAAGGACATATCCCAAGACGTCTTCCTACATTGTAGCCAACGGGGTCACTAGAAGCATGACTGTCGTGAGTACAAGGTGGAGTTGAAGGAAGTGAAGACGGGTAAGGCTCAGGCTTCAGGTATGTTTGTTATAAACATGTCCACTACTGGTTTTAAAAATTGGATTTTTGATACTGGATGTGGTACTCACATATGTACTGGTGTGCAGGATCTGCTAATTAGCAGGATACTGGCTTTAGATGAGATAGACCTACGAGTCAGAAACGGGACGAGAGTCGCTGTTTTGGCCGTTGGGACCTATGTTTTGAACCTGTCCTTGGGGCATGTAATTACATTAGGTGACTATTATTTTATACCTAGTTTGACTAAGGAACATCATCTCTATATCTTGTTTAACCCGATGTGGGTATACCTTTGTATTCATGAACACTGGGTGTTTTGTATATAAATATGACATTTTGATATGTACATCAGATGTTAATAATAGTCTTTATATTTTGAATATAAACGAATCTCGAACATATAATATGACAAACAAAAGGCTCAAATTTAGTAACACGGATGAAACTTATATGTGGCATTGTCGTCTGGGACGCATTAACAAGACTCGTATATCCACTCTTTAGAAGAGTGGATACTTGGACGAATTTGATTCTAATTCAAATGACGTCTGTGAATCTTGTTTATTAGGTAAAGTGCCTAAACACCTTTTAGCGGTAAGGGTGTACGTGCCACCGAGCTGTTAGCCCTCGTTCATGGTGACGTATGTGGGCCCATGTCTAGCCAAGCTAGAGGTGGATATGAATACTTCGTAACCTTACGGATGATGCATCGTGTTATGGTTATGTGTATCTTATGAAACATAAGTCCGAAACTTTTGAGAAATTCAAAGATTTTCGACACGAAGTAGAAAAACAGACCGGCTAAAGTATTAATACATTACGGTTGGACCGTGGTGGAGAATACTTAAGCAATGATTTTCAAGATTACTTAAAAGAATATGGTATTCTTTCATAGTGGACTCCTCCCGAAACACCTCAATTGAACGATGTGTCCGAATGGAGAAACCGAACTTTATTGGACATGGTAAGGTCAATGATGAGTCGTACTGAGCTACCAATTTCCTTCTGGGGATACACGTTAAATAGTGCAATACTTATTTTGAATAAGGTTCCGTCAAAGTCTGTTGGACAGACTCCATATGAAATATGGACATGAAAGAAACCAGGTTTCTCATTCCTGAAGATTTGGGGATGCTGGGCATATATTAAACGTTTGGATGGTACTAAACTAGAACCCAAATCGGATAAGTGCCTATTTGTAATTGGTTATCCTAGGGAAACCAAAGGATATTATTTCCACAACCCATAAGAGAACAAAATATTTGTTGCTCTTCATGCGGTTTTCCTTAGATGAATTCATAAATGCAGTGGTAAGTGGGAGGAAAGTAGAACTCGATGAAAATCGGAGTGATACTGTTCCTGGCACCGACCCTCACGGAACACGAACAGTTCATCAGGGATGAGATTGTACCATAATCTTTCGATACACAAGAACCGCGTAGGTCGGAGAGAGTCAAAATAACCTGAGAGGTATGGGTTTCTGATCTCACCTCATGTAGATATTAATCTTATTGAGGAATACAAACCGGCTACATATGAGGATGTGATACAAGGTATCGACTCCGCTTTATGGCAAGATACCATGAAGTCCGAAATGGATTCCATGTATACCAACCAAGTTTGGACACTGGTTGATGTACCAGAAGGCATTGTGCCTATTAGTAGCAAATGAGTCTTCATGGTGAAGACAGACATGGATGGCAACATACAAATGTACAAAGCCAGGCTTATAGCGAAAATGGTATCGTCATCAACATGGTGTCGATTACGACGAAACCTTTTACCTGTTGCCATGATTAAATCCATTCAGATAATGCTTGCTATTGCTGCATATTTTGATTATGAAATATGGCTTTCCTTAACAGAAACCTTTTGGAGGATGTTTATATACAACAGCCTGACGGTTTTGTCGTGCCAAAACATGCAAACAAGGTTTGCAAGTTAAATCGATCCATTTATGGATTGAAGCAAGCATTGCGTTCTTGGAACCAACGTTTTGATGAGATCATAATGGTATATGGTTTCATTCAAAATGATGATGATTCTTGTGTATATAAGAAGGTTAGTGGGAGCGCACTAACATTGATTGTCATATATGTTGATGATGTATTGCTTCTTAGCAATGACATTCCTATACTAAAATCGGTGAAAGCTTGGCTTTCATTAAAATTCTCCATGAAATTCTTAGGAGAGGCAACCTTTATTCTAGGAATAAGGATCTACTGGGATAGATCTAAAAGTTGTTGGCACTCTCCGAGAACTCTTACATTGACAGTGTTGAAGAGATTCAACATAGATCAGTCATAGAAGGGGCTACTTCCGGTGTCACATGGCGTCTCTCTATCTAAGGACATGTGTCCTAAAACTCAAGATGAGAGAGATTCAATGAATCGGATCCCATTCGCTTAAGCAGTCGGATCGATCATGTATTCCATGATATGTACGCGACATGGTGTCTCATATGCTTTGAGCATATGCAGTCACAATCAGGCCGATCCAGGTGATGGTCACTGGATTGATGTAAAGAACATCATTGAGTATCTTAGAGACGAACTAAGGATGCATTCTTAGTCTATGGAGAATGAGAACTTGAGGTGACTGAGTTCACCGTTGCAAGTTTCCAAACTGATAAAGATGACTGTTAGTCGCAATAAAGGTACATATTTTGTTTGAACAACGGAACAGTGAGCTGGAAATATTCCAAGCAAGATAATGTTGTCGATTCAACAACAAAAGCGAAACACATTGATGCGACTGAGGCAGCAAAAGAAACATTTTGGATCTATAAATTCCCAATTGGATTAGGAGTAGTTTTGTTAGCAGCTGAGCTGGGCTACAGCACAGGCTAAGGAACCACGGTCTCATCAATGATCCAAGTATGTACTTCGACGGTTTCATCTGATTCGTGAGATCATACATCGTGGCAATGTCAAGATCGAAAGATCGTTTCAGATGATAACCTTGCAGATCCGCTGACGAAAGTGATATCTCAGCAAAATTTTAAGCGACCCGTACATAGTTCAGGTGTTGGACACTTGAGTGATTGGCTATATGCCAAGTGGGAGATTGTTGGACAATTATGACCCATAACATCACTATTTGTAAAAGACATGGTGTTTTTGTACAAATTAACTATGTGACAAAGGAAATTGCTCTTTTATCATTTTGTAATTGGATTACTTGGATATATATAAATGATAAAAGTCTTTATGATTAGTTCCGGATTAATAAGATATGAGACAGTATTAATCCATGAAAGGTTTAATCATTAAATATCCCTAGTCGTAGTATTATCGAGACTGGACATCAATAATGCGGAATAGGCTAATATTACACTTCTGTGCGTTATGGAAGCTTAACGGCATAGTTCTCATATATTTAAGTATTGAATACTTAGGCAAGTGTGATAGGAGGTTCTGTTAGCCTTTGGATCGGGAACAGCTTCGCTTTGGATAGACCCATCGGAGTCTCATTGGTAGTATGAATATGTGTCTATGGGAATCCGAATCAGGGTAGGTGTATGTGGTCTTAACCTGAGACTTGCATCGCTAATACTTGCGACAATCAGTATACTTTGGTTTTGGTCGTCTGGAGCTTTAACAGGTTTTGTGTACGCCTCTTCTGGGTTTACTGAGAATCGTAGTGTATTGGGTGTGATGTCAAGATGGAAGTATCACTTCAGTCATATGGAAATGATGATCACGCAGGATATAGAACTAGTACTCTCAAATGCTACAACTATCGGGATAGTATGACTATGTCATGATTATCCGATTACAGAGACTAGTTGCTAGTGATCCGATATATGCTTCGTACGGGGCAGACACAATTCCAGCCCCATGCATAGCATGTGACATCAGATACTGGATCGTATTATGCAATACACTGTATACTATGCTTGATACAGATTATTTATTCATCGTTGAATATTTCTGGAGAATTTGGTAGGCATGGTGTTTTGCTAGAAGCCAACCATGTTTTGTAAATCGGTGAGAACATGGTACCGGGTACGCACGTGTTCGGATAATCCGATGATCGTATTTATTGCCAATATATCCAGGGATCTCTTGGGTCGCTTCCCAAAGATTCACCGATGACATTTGACTCAAACAAAATTAATCTGTGATTAATTATGAGAGAGAAAATTAATCTGTGATTAATTACTACAAGAATTTATCTAGGATTAAATTCGTCAAGTAGAAGAGAGAACGCGATTAATTTGGAATTAATCGGCAAAGTAAATTTAATAATTAAATTGGATTTTACAATTTAATTTATTTAATTGGGCTAAAATAATATATCAGATATATTAATTGAAATTGGATTTCAATACAGAATTGAAATTGGATTTTAATTCAAGCGAACGAATTAATTTGGAATTAATTCGCAAGCGACATTCGTAATAATTTTGCTAGGCATTATCATTTAATTAAATTGGATTTAATTACATTATAACGGAAAATTCGTTTAATCGGATTAAATGAACCCGGGCCCAAAGTGTGTTGTACAAGCCAACTTGAATTTGGAATTTAAAGTGGTGGGACCCACTTCACTTACATCAGTTGTTAGACATTTGATGAAGTGGTTGGGAACAATTAATTGGATTTTTTGATAACACACCTACCAAGTGAACACACACCAACTTTAATATATGTTTTTGGAAAACACAAATGGAACTATTCACTCTCTCCCTCATTTGCTCTCTTGGCCGAATATTGTTCTCTTTGGAAGGGAAAAGTTTCTTTCAAAATTTGTTCTAGCTATCACTTAAAGGAGTCAAAGAAAGGTGATAGGGAAACTCACCCAAGAGTTTGGAACTCAAAAGAAAGCTTGGAGCTTCCAATATCCAACAAAAGTTTTGAACTTCTCTACCGATCAATGTAAGTCTTCCGCAACTTATTTTGATTTTATATTCACACTAGAATCATGTTTAGGATCATTGGCAAGTCTTAGAGACACTAACAAGCTCATCTCATCTCCGACCACTATTATACAAAATCCGGCAGCATAACATAACAACACACATCATCCAATAATCAAATCTCACATTCAATCCATCAATCTCATCCCAACAATCACGAATTTAAATTTCTCATGCCTTAAATATCTCAATAAATATCTCAATATATAAATATATATATATATATATATTATATATATATATATATATATATTATATATATATATATATAACTATTTTTATACTATAATATATATAGACTTTCGCAACAAACATCAATCAACAAACAATTATGTTAAGGGAATCATCATGTGTTATACTTACCGAAATCCACGGAAAAGTCATCTATATGACTAAATCCTCGCTAAGATCTAAAAAATATAAAATTACGATCAGGTCCCTCAACTTTGCTAAAATTATGATTTTATCCCAAACTTTTTAAATTTCTAATTTAACCCCAAAACTTTACTACTCTATCCATATAGTCCTAAAACTCTCAAATATTATTTATTAACCCCTGAAAATAGAAATTATGGAATTACACTCCTAATCATACTAATATGCATTTAAGTACAAAACTTTCAAAATCTTACATTTACACCCCAAAACGGTAACAATCATGTATCAAGCTCCAACGAAAACCAATAGTCAGTATACGTCACAAGGATCACAGTGATGGTGGTGACGGCTAAAGGACGGTGGTGACGGCTAAATAATCAAACGATGGTAACTATTATTTTGACTCGTTTCTCGACAACCAAATGTCAGATTTGAGCAAACGAAATGTCCACATTGCGTATCTCGACGAGGGAAAAATTATGGTATGGTAGGTGAGGTACACGCGCGGCGGCGCGTGGGCGCGTGAAGGAGAAGACATGGCAGTGCTTGGAGGCGCGTATGGGTGCGTCTGTCAGAATCTCAGTGGCGGACCAGTGCCGTTGGATTCGTTTCGTCGAGGGTATTCTCCAGATGTGGTCACTCGTCGGAATTGGAGATCGGATGACATCAAACGATTATTTTCTCTCTCTATACACACTTTCTCTCTAACTATCTCTCTCTACTGGTTTCATTTCTATCTCAAAATGCTCCCTGTAAATTGATTGTTTGTTTTGATAATTTGGAGATAATAAAACACATTAGGCGGTGATTATATGGTGGGGGATTAGTTAGGTAATATTCAAATTGGTTTTATCATGCATAATGTTACACTATTATTATTTTTAATTCTCAAATACCATCTAAATTTCTCATTATTAGTTTTTTTTATCAAATCTAGATGTTTTATTTTTTTTTTACTGAATTCTTTTCTTCTCTGCTCTAACCTTGAGCCGGAGGCGAGGACCATTGAGTGGAATATCTGCCTGAACGACTAACCCTAGCACCACTGCTGACTTTCAAATGCGCCTAGCTTCCCTCAAAGGGCGGAGATAGTAGTCTCGTTGGTCAGTTCAAAGGGGCGAGGGAGAGCTTCTGTAGGAGCGTGATGGCATCAAGTACCAAAAGAAATGCTACAAAAGAAAGAATCTCTGATGTAAGCAGCTTAATTTTCTTGAAAAAATTAAGCCCAAGCCTTTAGAATTTTTTCCTTTTAAATTTAAAACTAATTTAAATCAGTTTTTTTAAATTTTATTAAGTAATTTTGCGATTCCGGAATCGGAACCGTAAAAATACGGTTCAGAATCGAAATCGAAACAGTACTTTTATGATTCGATTTCAGTTCTTTTTTCTGAGAAATCTATTCCAAAACCGATGGTTCCAGAACCACGGACCGCTAGCCATGCGGTAAGGTTCCGCTGGCACAGTGGTGCTGCATGCAGTTTACAAATGATTACTATTATTCTTCTGCACAAAATTTGGCTCTCTTTGAAGTCAAAACTCTAATAGGTAAATTTTACCATATACACCGTCAAATTTAGGTAAAAGTGCAAAATGTATGTGGTCAAAACTCAAAAATGCCTGGAGATAATAAAGAGAGTAATGATTTTATTAATAAATTGATTATAAAAGGGTAGTTTTCGCTTTTTATCCAATTTTTATTTTTTATTTTTTTTAGAATTTACTTTATTATTCTCTTATCACCTTTTTATACAAATACCATTTTTATAATAATAATTGAAAATTATTGTACGCTACATTATTTATTGCACAGTGTCCATTTTTTGTATGAGTTCCTCTTATCCAAAATAAGATTTACATAAAACACCAAACAACAGTAAATTCCATTCACCACTCATCAGGAAGATATTTTTTTTCAAATAAGTTAATAAACAAATTAACAAACTTTATAATTACCAGGAAATGAAACAGCTACAAGTACATTACATGTAATTTAGTCTACTTCAACTTGTTATAGTTGTTATTAGCTATATTTTTTAAGGTACCAAGTAAAGTTTATATAGCTTATTGATCATCAGCGTCTTCGAGCAGCAGTTTCCCTTTGTGCATTGAAGAACACAGCAGCCACAGGCAGACCAAGGTCATTTTCTGCAGCAAATTTTCTTGTGTTAAAGTGATCCCTTGAAGCTGGTATGGTCATCACTGTTTCCCTTCTTTTCTGCTTGAAGAGCAAGTACACAAACCTGTGGATCCCAATATTTGGCCTTGGCATTTCATAGTTCACAATTTCCTTTCCTGTATTTTCACAATATATATATATATATATATGAACCATTTAAATCATTTCTCATATCTCTCTGGATTCAGTGTTGATACGAGTTTTGGGTTTATCTTTTTACATTATTGTAATTGGTAGTTATGAATGCATAATAAATCTCAGGTGAGCACATAATCCAAATTATTTTAGATAAGAGTTCTTACCGAAAGAGGCATCAGTGGTGCCTGGGATGTCGGTCACAATCCTGCAAGATGGTCAAATAAAGTTCACAAAACTTTCCTTCTTTAGTTCAGATTGTGCTGAAGTTGTAATAATTCATAAACTAACTCTAGCTCATGAATATGGCATGCAAAACTACAGAAACACCCACCAATTTTTTGTAAATGTTATGCATGATTTTATCTATATGCATAGTTACATGTATATGTATCTTAGATCTCTCCTTTTAAATGTCTTAATGTGTCATGGTAGTTACTATCAGCATTTTGAGTTTTGGTTGGAGGGTCTTAGCGAGGGCGTTAAGTTAAACACGTACCAGTGCAAATGCTCCCTCATGTAAGGGTCACTTGGGCCAGGAACATCTGGGTCAGTCATGATCTGCAATAAAGAATTAATTATTATAAGACTGTGATCAATATATAATTTCAGATTAAAGATACAAAAACTCAATAAATAAATAAATAAACAAGGGGGGTAAAAGTTTTTAATAACCAGAGTGAAGAAAGATCTCATATCACCCCCATGGACCTCAACCCTAGGTTTTTGAGTTACTTGAGAAGGAAACAGTTCATGGCCATTATATACTTGCTGCTTGGGGGTGTTGTAAGTTACAGTCATTTTGACAGTGGGAGTGAAATAATCAACCACTTCTCCAACCACTCTTCCAAGCACAACAATCTGACAATTTTGCCATATACTTAAAAAGAGTGAAAAATAAAGAAGAGAGATGGATTTTTTATTATTGTTGAAGGCCTGTTTAAGCTTCTGTTTTATGAGGGTTCTTATTAGGGCAGTGATGTAGAAGCCTATATTTATAATATTGACAACCTAAGATCCATGGAACATCTGGCCATGCTAGCTAGTAGGTTACAAAAATGTTTAAAATGTGGAATAAAAAAGAAAATAAAGCTTGGTTTTATTTTAATCAATTTTATGATAAATTAAATTAAAAGGGTTAAACTAGTCTAAGAAGATTCTCATTCCTTTCTAATCTCACTCATTTTTTAATGCGATATATATACCCACAATCACATCATTAGTTCTTTTTTTTTTTTTAATATTGAAAACATTGAACTAATTGTTAACAATCCAAAGCCTAAATAGTAAATACTCGAACCCAGTCACATCATTAATTTTTTGTTTTTTAACACTGAACTGATATTTAACAATTAAAAATCCAAACTGTAAATATTCGAACCCACTCCCACTATATTATCTTTTAGAACCCACATGTGTTAATTTTTTTTTAACTAAGTAAACATAGCCAATCACATCTTAGGAATGCATATAGTATTGTTAACGAGAGCAGCAACAAAAATAAGAGCAAACATATGTGATATGCCTATTATTTATATTCTTTTTATCTGATTAGGATTATTTTGCACGAGTGACCAAGTAATTATTGTCGAATCACTTTGAGGTTTTAAGTTCGAATCAGGGAGTGCGTTTCTTGCAAGATCTTGAGACAGTTGAGAATTTTACCTTCTCCGCTTTAGCCCAGAATATGTGGTTTAGTGGCGGGGTTTCCAATGATTACAAAAAAAAAATTAAAAAAAAAATAAAAATAAAGGAAATTTTATTTCAATTTTGTAAATTTTATACGGCTGAGAGAGCCAATTGACACAAGAAACTCAATTACATTAAAAAGGAAAAAAAATCAAATATCATTCATTAATAAGAGAGTAATCTTCCAAAATTGCATTCCATAATGGCCATGATTTCATGCCATATATGCCTGTTGTAATATTATAAATTATGGTTATATACACGTACGTGATATGATTTTGGCCATATTTATCTTGAATGATAAGAAGAATATTATTGATAATTAATAGATAAAAATTTATATGTAACTAAATCTTAATCATTCATTACTATAAATATACATGAGATAGAAGATTATAAAATGTTAAAGCACAATTAAGCTATACCACTAACCACTGCATCCAGATTCTTCAATGTACCTTCTACTTTCTATATATATTATTTATTTGTGTTTTCCCCCTAGATTAAGTGCTTTTTCATTTTCTAAAAACCATACTCTGAAGTAATTTCCATTTTCTACCCCCTCTTACCATAAAAGAAAGAAAGAATTTCAGCAATATCCTCCTCTAATGACAATTTCAAGCTAGGAAAGACTCAAGGTCCTTTTGTATTAAAAATCAAAGAACAATTTCTCAGGAAATAGTTGTGTTAGAACCTTTCCCCTTTAACCACGCATTGATATAATGTTGCTAATTATAGTGATTTCTCTTCTTTTTTTTCTCTTTTTTTTTTGTTTTTTGCTTGCAGGCATATATTAAAGTTAGCCCCCACCCTAAATTGCCCCAAGTAATAATAAAAAGAGTGGTTAAGAGCATTTCAAGTAAAGATATTCAGTTGATCAGGTCACTTTTTCACTTGAATTAGTAATTGTAGAAGTGGGTTTTCATATTTAGAAGCCCTAGCACTTGTTTAATTTCTTCATTTCTGCTTTGGAATCACATTTTGATAATGTAAACTTTACATTGTAAAGTACTGCTTCATTCATTTTAATGTTTTTCTATTATTCTTTATTCCGGTCGTTAATTTACTAGTGATGAAGTTTCATATTGCTTGAGAGCCAAAGCATATTATTTAGGATGGTCAAAAAGTGGAATTTTGATGTTGTATTGAGTTGAAATACTAAACTTTTTATAATCTTTTTTCAAGTGTATTTTATTAACAATGATATGTATATTTAAAATTCAATTATATTTATATTACTATTCAATAATTATCAATTATAACATATAAGAATCATAATATAAAACTCAATTAAACATCGAATGCATGTCCCAAAATGTATAGATGATTTCTTGGTCAAATTTCACAAACATAAGCATTCATTTATATTTTTTATTTGTAAATGTTGAAATTTTAAAATGTTCAGTGATTTCATTATGGTTGATAATGCAGCCCGATTCATTGAATTTTCCCCTTTTCTGTCAAAAGAAATATTAAATTCCATATACCTTTTTATTACCTGCTAATTTTTTTTTTAAACATCGCTTATGACTAAGAACTAATGTATTATTTGGTATAAAATTTGGTGAATTTATAAATTAATTTATACCATCATGCAGTACTTATAAATTATATTATACTCTTAATTAATACTTTCTAACAAACAGTGTATAAATCTTTCCCTGAATAAATCCACAAATTAAATACTTATTGTGTTTTCAAAATTAATTAGAAGCATAAATGCTACAAATACAATAATTTCTTTTAAAAAAAATTATAATTTAAGAGGTTTACTAGTATTTTTGAATAGAACCGGCCACAGTTCCGGTTTGGAACCGAAACCGAATCGGAATTGAACCAGATGAAACCAGAAGATTACAGTTCCACCTGGTTCCAGTTCTAAAATCGTAACTGAATCGAAACCCGAACGGTTCGAATATGATTCCACAAAATTTGAAACCGTAATCTTAAGGTTCGGTTCGGTTCAGAGCCAAAACCAAACCAATTTTTTTTTTTTTTCTCCTAAAAAATAAAGAGACGAATCGGAATCAAACCGAAAAATTTGGTTCAATTTGATTATACGGTTTCAAAAAACTGAAACCATAGAATCGAATCATGGCCAAGTCTATTTTTGAAGATCCAAATAAACTTGATGTGATAGATCAAAACATCATGTCAAATATTCTTCATATATATTGGTGATCTTATGTGAGGAAGCAAAATGATTTTGTAATGGGAACATTATCAATGCGGACCATCTACACTTTGTAAAATATAAATTTAGCCTAGTTATTGGTAACAAAGTATAAAAGAAAAAGAAAAGAATTTGAAGCCGACTTTCAACACATTGGGAAAAATTTTATTATATAACAATAGTATTATGTTATTTATACAATAATTTAATAATATATATTCCAAACATATTAAATAATAATTTTATTTAATATATTATTTATTATTAATTAATAAAATTATTATCATTTATATAATGATGATATTAAAGAAATCATCCTTAGAGCATAAGGAGTCTCGGCTGTAATGATCATAAAAACTTTAAGATGAATCAAGACGAGCATAATTTTCAACCCCAGCCAGAGTAGCACTGTATGGTCCTGTAGTTTGTACGACTTTACTCTCCCCCATTCAACGGTGACAACCATCCCCTGCGTGCCTATAAGGAGAAACAATTATATTAAGAAATTTTTACCATTTGAGAACTAAATATACTGTTAGTAACAGTACAATTTACCGACAAAAAGTAGAGTTAAAAGTAGGGGTCCCCTTAGTTTTAAGGGGAGAGGCGCACAGTCTAGTCACTTCAATGTCTCTGTTTGCACGTACGCTTTCATCATTACTATTTATACTTGGCTTAGGTCTTCAGAAAAAAAAGATTTCTATCTAACTTACATCACTGCATTGCTAGCTAGCTAGGGCAAAAATATTTTCTGATATTCATTGGATTTGCTTTAAGATTTGGATCAGTCATGTGCCTACGTCTATGTACATAGATGGTTGTATTTGTAAGAGTTTAATGGTGGTGCACTGTTTTGGAGAAGCATGCATATGATGCTATTTTTTCACTTGTCAGGAGATTTTTTTCCTTTTTTTTTTTATAATAATTATCAAGGGCATGAGTATCACATGTGATAAGATATATATAAAGGGTTTAGTCTATGATTTAGAGTAGTTAGTCTAGGGTTTAGGGGTAGTCTAGGGTTTCTCTCCTTTCAGTTGAGAGATTTTTCGTGTGAAAGGGTTCTGCTAAAAGCTAACTTAAGTGGTTAGTTTCAATAAAATGTTTACTTTTGTAAAATAATCTCATCATAACATTTTTTTTCCTTGGTTTATTCAATTATTATTGATGTGTGAAACGGAAGTTTGAAAGTTTTGATTTTTTTTTTAGTACTTATGTTGTTATCTTTGTCTTTGTTTTTAACTTTTTATAGCAACCTAAAACGCAAGGATGGTAAAATAATGGAAATTGCGTGGAAAATGTGAGAGTTCGGAGGTTTTTTTCAGAAGGAAAGTTGCTTTTGCAATCTTTCGTGGAATCAGCACACAAGGTTTTTCTGGTGCTCAATGCTCACCCATATTAATTTTAACTTAATATCGTCGAATCATAAAATATTTATTTTATATAGCGCTCCCTAATTTATTCATTTATTGTGCTTATGCTGCAGGAAAATAAAAAAGGGGATGCAAAGAATTTGGGAAGAAAATATATATTAACATTTATTTGAATTTAGAATTACAATGAGAGATATTTATATAAGCATTATACAATTATCATATTAAATACACAACTACACAACTACCATATCAAATACACAACTACCATATTAATTGTTTGGTTTAATATAATCTAACATCCCCCTCAAACTCAAGATGGTAGTGAGGAAACCAGATTGAGTTTGGAAACGAGAGTTGTGTAACAGTCACGAAGAAAAGACTTGGTGAAGATATCAGTTATTTGATCATCGGAGCGTAGATACACCTGTTTGGAGACATGAACAATGAGATAAGACCTGTTTGGAGACAGAAACAAAGAGATAAGACCTGTTTGGAGACATGGACAAGGAGATGAGACATGTTTGGAGACAGAGACAATGTGATAAGGCTTTGTTTGGAAACATGGATAATAAAATAAGACTTATTTGGAGAGAGGACGATGACATATCCAGAAATCAGAATTCAGGTGTTTAATACCATGTGAGAAACCGAAATAGGGGAGATGAGGAAAAATATACTACTTTTCTTGATTTCAATATGAATTACAAATTGCCTTTATATAGACATTACAAAATAATCAACATTAATTACATAACAACTAACAAGTAACATTAATATCATAGCTATCAATATTAATTACATATAAACTAATATTAATATCATATATTTGACACCATCCTTAAGGTCTCATACCAATGAAGATATATGTCGATCCTTATATACCAATAATCTTCCTCATTCCTAACCAATGTGAGACTTTGTTTGTTCACAACAATCTTCCCCTCGAACAAAGAACTACCGAGCCTCCTCTCAAACGATCATCCATCTGTCCACTCTAGCCCAAGCCAAATCATCTTCACCGTGTTGGGACTAGGACACGTCCATGAAGACTAGGGCACACCGACTATCTAACCGAGCACATTCACGGATCACGATCGGGGCTCACCACCTTTTTTTCTGCATTCCGAGGATTCATCTACATGGCTAACTCTGGGGCACTTGTAAGAATTTATAGAGAAAATTTGTATTAACATTTGTTTGAATTTAGAATTATAATGAGAGGCCTTTATATAAGCCTTATATAACTACCATATTAAATACACAGCTACACAACTACCATATTAAATACACAACTATACAACTATCATAATATTTATAATTTCTGTTAATCGTTTAGTGCGAAAATATAATCTTACATTTGCATTGAATTTGATCATTTATATTACAAATTTAACCCTAGAAACAGACCAAAAAAGAAATTATTTAACCATTTAAACCCCATAATTTTTTCCCCATCAGCAGCCAAAAGTCCCACAAACAGCTGCAGCAGCCCCAAATTTGTGCCTTCAGTTAAAGATGACGATGGTTTTTTGGTGAGGGTTTGGTGAATTTTTTGGTGTAATGGCGGGAGATGAAGCATGAAAATGGAGGTGTCGTCTTTCCATAGTCTTTCTTCCAACAACAATAAACAAATGAAGGCACTGGTTTCCAATTTCCACATTTGTACCCTTACCATGCTCAAAATGACATAGTTTTATCTACGCATAAAATGTTGCAATTTATTTTGATCATGCTCTTGTTAAATTACACTAATGCCCCTGTGACATCACCATTTTGTTAACTTTGTCATCATTAAAGTGGGAAAACGAACGATTTTACGAGTCCAAATCTTCTGTCCCATTAATTGTACTCCACTTCGTGCTCCACCAATCAAATTTGGACAACTAATATCTCTCATTAAATGAGAGAACTTTGACTTTAACACTCCACCAATCAAATTTGGACAACTAATATCTCTCATTAAATGGGATACATCCATCTGTAATGGACAAGACCTCCCTTCCTAGCTTCGGAAGGTAAATGCACGGCCAGATGTACCATCATATAAAAAAAAACGGGTGGCAATATTCGCTCCAGCTTGCATAGGATTATCACGATTCCTCGCTCAAGTTCGTCAATAACAGATGTGGTTAATGTCCTCTGACATAATTGTTTAAAGAAGCCACATAGATCAAGTACGACGTCACATGCATTCGGTGGCAGATAAGGTCGAATGCCAATAGGAAGGAGAATCTCCAGAAGCACAAGACAGTCGTGACTCTTTAACAGTCATCTTTTGTTAATAAAAAGATGATGATTTTTATAATAACCGTCATCTTTTTACAATTAGTATTTATGACGGTTTTTCCATAAAATCGTCATAATTTTTTAAATATATCAAAAGATGAACATTTTGTTAGTAATAAAATGACGGTTTTTATTAGGGGTGTTCATAGGGTCAGGTCAACCGACGACCCGACTCGACCCTGCCGGATTTGCAACATAAAAAAGTAATTTCCTGTTAGACCCGACCCGACCCGAAAAATTGGATCGGGTCACGGGTTCAATTTAAAAAATCGGGTTTGACTCGGCCCGAACCGATTTTGATGATTTTCCCTTTTCATTTGTAGTTAATTTATCATAATTTTATTTAACTACAAATCTTATCAAATTTTTATCATAAAAATATTTATTTTGTATTTTTCTAACCTGACCCGACCCTCATTTTTCTGACCCGACCCACGCCGGTTACACTTTCAAATTTTGGGTTTTGGGTCTTCCGATCCGCATTACCCGACCTAATTAGGTTTAAGAAAATTAAAAAATCCTACACTCTGATACCAAATCTGTCACGACCCCCTTCCTAGAGCGGTCCCAACCCTAGAAAGAGGTTCGCAGACTTATTTAGCTCGAGCATTCTATATGTCAAACCAACCAAACAAATATGCACAAATATTACATCATAGATTACAAATCCATGAATTACACATCAATTATATGGTTTGCAACACAAGTCTTAATAATATGCAAATGATGACTCAAATATCTGGACCAACTCGAAAAACAACTGTGGCACGTGGATCTAATTCTGCTACTGCTTCTGCTGTGCTTGCGAACTACATGGAATGTTTGGGGGAAAAAGGGAGTGAGCTTGAAGAGCTCAGCAAGTAAAGCACTCATACTCTCAACATGACATCACCAACAAAATAGGAATATATATATATATATATATATATATATATATATATATATATATATATATATATATATATATAAATAATATTATAATAACAACTCAAGTAAACATCCCACAACAATACAAACATCCATCAAACATGGTTGCTAATCCGGGTCAAGTATAACAGTGAATTGAAACCAATGAGAAAGTCTCTCTCATACCCCCAAGGTTTCCCACCATATCAAGGTCTCTCTCATACTCACGCAAAGTATGTGTGAGTAGGTTAAAACCAATGGGAGAGTCCCTCTCATACCCCCAAGGTTTTTCACCATATAATCTCGCAAAATATCTCATCACATCTCATCTCATCTCCAACCACTATTATACAAAACCCGGCAGCATAATACAACAACACGCATCATCCAATACAATCACATTTCACATCCAATCCATCAATCTCATCTCAATAATCATGAATCATATTTCTCATGCTTTCAATTA